>CM052337.1:13088754-13114912 GCA_028455595.1 Lasioglossum vierecki
AAAAGTAATAGATAATATTTTACAATTGTTATCGAATTTTTATAAACCCACATAGCCTCAACAGTTTTACAGTGGTCGACCAAAATTGTTACCGTTCTACGAGAAACATTTGACTTCAAGGGAAATTAAACAGAATTCTCGATTCGTTATTCAAACGATAGCTAGTAAAACTGTGGTGTTATTATAGTAAGCGTGGAAAATCATGCACAAAGAGCTAGGAGGAAAAGTCGTATATTAATGTGACGATTGAAGAAAGAGATTTCAATTTGCCAAAGGCTATGTACGAAAGCAAGATGAAAGGTGGAATAATATTATATTGGCAGATGGAAGTCAGTTTAACGTTTGCGGCGATGATGGAAGGCAATTAATTACTTAATGTAATGAAAATTAAAAGAGGAACTTGACTAGAAGCATTCACAAGCGCCACTGAAACACATGAACGGATCATTACTATTAGTAATTAGACTGCGAATTTGATACATTTATAACAAAAATGGCTACGCGTAATTTAAATCTGTGAACGTATTAAAAAGACATCTTCTAAAATTACTGAAATCACTCTTTTAATTTTATTTTATTCCATAGAATTTAATATTTAATATTTGAATTTATTATTTATTTAATATTTATTCAATAGAATTTAATTTATTCCATACAATCCCATAGAAAAGAGAACTTTCATTTTTTCCCGAATTTTCCATTATTCCGGGCAACTTTTTAAATTTTTCTTTCTCTAAAAATCTCAAGTAAATTCGCTTACCAACGAACTGCATTTAATTTTTATTTATACAGACAATAAATGTGTATTGCTTATTAGATACAACAAAAATCCGTTAGGTAGTACGATTTTGGCAACTCTCCCCTATTTCTGCAGATAATTAATTGCTCTTGTGGGAAGCTTCTCCCGCAGGTAGGTGCACCGATTAATAAATGTAGTAAAATCACCCACATTGAATTTTTGTCCGGATTGGCTGGATTCTCGCCAGATTGCCGATTCGTAACATTGTGTGGAATGTATAGTAACTACATTTAACTAAACTACACAGTAACTATACTATAACACGGTTGATTCGTTTCATGTTGCATCAAAACCGCATTAAGCGAATAAAACTCATAGAAATCGGGAAGCTCACTCGGCGCGATGAAAACGTTCATGCTACATCAGATTTGTCCAAGTTTATTAAGCCGTGCTGCATGGAAACCAGGTTATAAGAGAGCAGTTGAAACTTTTACACAGTACAGTCAAACCTCGATAACTCGAAAACGTCTATATGACGAAAATTTTCTTTACTCCCTTTCGCTGCACTTTAAAAATCTCTATAAATTGAAATGAAACTTAAGAAAATTTTTTAGGTGATCCCTATTTTCTGAAATTCGTGTAGACATTTTTTATTTCGCATAACGATTCGCAGTCCAGTAATTCCCAATTCAAGATCAATGCAATTAAATTGCATCTACTCGTTTTTTGTTATAAATGCATCAAATTCGGAGTCTAATAATAATTAGACAAATTATTAATTTTCATTAATAATTTGAATGTAGTGTAACTAATATATTAATACTTTTAAAGTATTTTAATCTGTTTACAGTTTTAAATTGCATCTACTTGTTAACTTCCCGATTCTATAGGGAAGTTATTGTAATTTTTTTTATAAATGCATCAAATTCGGAGTCCAATAATAAATAGCTCGTCTCCAAAAATTCAACTTTTCTTATTTTAAAATTATTATTATCAGCAAATTATTAACCTTTATAGAAACCTCCTGTAAGTCGAATTTCCGTATGGTAAACCTCTCTTACTCGAAGACATCGATAATTCGAAACCTCTAGACCTCAAAAATCGAGGTTCTTCCCTTGAGATTCGAGTTATCGAGGTTAGATTGCATTAGATCGAACATGTGTTATGATACCAACTAGCAACCCAATCAGCCAAACCTGTTTTGAGTAAATTTTGATCAATGTTTGTAATCGTGCTTTGCGAGCAAAAGGCGGTCATTTTGGTGGCACGAGTCATGCTGGAAGCTAAATTTGGTCCCTATTTGCTATGAATTTGCCACCGAAACTCGTCGACAAATTGCGACAAATTGCGACAAATTGCGAAACAGATGGCTCGGTATTTGAGTGCAAAGTTTGCAGGCGCAATTCCATGCCAAATCGAGGGTAGACCCTGCCCTCGTGCACAGGGTAGTTCGGTCGCACTAAGAGCGGACCAGATCTTGCTTCAAAAGTAAATATCGGGCAAAATTGAAGTAAACCTTGCTATAGGAAGTTAAACCGAATTTTATTTGAATTTTAATTTTTATATAAAAACTACATCTGTATTTATGAATTATACAATGTTTATTTCAATTTTTATTTTAAAGGGAATTTTGAGAAACAATGTCTCATCACATTTCTCCAATTTCTATTTTATGGAATTCATCGATTCGACAAGTGAGCTGCTCCAATTATTGAAATGAGGAAATTGCTTGCATGAAAATCGATTGGATAAATTTCTTCATCGAAGTACATATTGTAATTATAGTTTCGCAAAATCTAAATAAATAGAGCCTTGACATTTTTGTAAACTAAAACATTTTAATCGCTTTTAGTATTCGGTAGATTTAGTGTTAACAACCATAACGAGGTGCTGAAATTGTTCTCAAAGGGATGATAGAGAGGTGATCTGTACGCATTTGAAATGCAACTGACGTTTTTCGTTTGCTAGACTTCTTTCGGAGTCGATCGATCGTTTCAAGTGCACAGTCCGAAGCAACCGTTTCAAGAAACCATAAAATATTAGGTTAATATTATTAGAAGTTCCCGTTGTGACCATTGCAGAATTATGGCTTAAAGCTCCAGTTTACAGTTCGAGAAACGGTTAGCGTAAAACTCTAATGCCAACGATACCTACCATTACAAAATATTAAAAGACAAGAAACAATGAAATATAACAATTTTAAGATATCATCGTTAATCAGGTATGTTTCGGTTATTTCCTCCAAAAAACATTATCAGCTTATTAGTTTCAACTGAGTATAAAATAATTAGAAGAATAAAATAATTTTCTGAGTGGTCCCTGCTTTTTCCAATTGATGTAGAAATTTTGTTAAGATAGTACTTCAAGCATAATGCTTGTGCAACAGGAAAAGTCTGCAAAAGAATGATAATGTTAATGTAACAGGAGAATAATGTTAAAATTGAAAGTGTTATTAAATGAAATAAAATTTGATTCGTTTCTAATCAATATTAAACATGCAAATAAATGTAGCCATACAAGAAATATAAATTAGGACATTTTTGGAGATAAAGATGTTTCTTTAAGTATTCTCTCGTATATTTATTTTTATTTAGTTTTTGTTTTAGTTACCAGTTCACCGTGTGGAACACTCGAGAAGTTTATTAATTAATGTGTACATAGTCATTCCTTGATCCTGACAGTATGTACCGTAAGAACCGACAGGCGTTTTAGAAAGTAAATCTCTATTTTTGTCGAGCAAACATGTTTGTCGTGTAGTTTACTAAACTTCGACGTTGCAAATATCAAGTTTGTTTTGGTTCAAACAATCAGGAGACATCTGCTGAAGATGTCTGGCAAGTTTGAAGTATGTCGGATTGTTGGTTCATACGATATTATGTCCGCCGTCTCGCAAGACGTCGCATCGAGTCGCGCGTCGAGTCGCTTCGAGAAAAACAAAGTTCTGTGTACTGTAATAAACTATGGGAGAGAGCTACGGTATTGCTGCATTATTATTTCGAAGCACAGCACTCGCGGAGTGCGTTACAGAGATATATAGAGGTCATTTAAAACCTGTGCCGCGACGCTAATTTTGGTAAAAATGTAACTACACGTCAGCATAAAAAATATTTTACTTTATTAGCCCAACATGACGAATGTTAACGAGTCACACTCGTCAGGAAGATTTCTAACAAAGTCCAACGAATTGTGTTTCGCGTTTCTTTTTAAATGAAACAACATTTCGGAAGTATAAACAAAATTAGAGTGAGCGAAAGGATTTAAAATAATCTAAACAATATTTCCAACTGATTCTGATTTATTATCTTAATAATTACGATCGAAATAACAAAAATCTTCTAAATATCTTCAACACTGATTAGAATTATTCAAAGAAGAAATTCAGTTGCGATTGGACATAAAATAAGTGAGCATAAAATGCTTACACATACTATTACTTCCTGATAATTCTTGAAATTAGGAATAATTGTTTCCTTTATCTTGATCGACAACTTGTAAATAACTTAAATTGATGTTTTCGGCGCAAAAATTCGATCCTATGTCATTAACTAAGAAATTTTGCAAATAACTATAACTTTTTACATATATTTTTAACTATAACTTGTTTGTCACATTTCACCTCACTCTGTATTATGCCGGAATATAGCTAGCACGTGTTTATAATACTAACACTTAAATAATTTTCCACTTAGCAGTTTTCGTTTTTCTTTTTGTTTTTTGACACAGAAGTTAAATTGAACTATATAATTTACAGTGGTTTAATTTTTACAGACGCAATTATATATTTCTTGATAATGGTTTCAAACTAGACCGACACGTTGAAAAAAGTTATAGTTAATTGCAAAATTACTTAGTTAGTAACATAGGTAACATGGTAAAATCTTTGCGCCCAAAACATTAATTTAAGTTATTAGGAATAATATTAAAGTAAATCATGATACCGCAATAATCGGTACAGTTACCCTACATTCTTATCGAACCGCTTGATGTCATCGGTGTTTCATACATAACAACCTGTTAGTTATTTGTCATTCGCGACAAGTCAGCCAGTCAATCGACAATCGTTTTGCTTCCTCCCGGACGAGTTTACTGTCCCTATTGGTTGCATCGGGCGTGTGTAATTAATAGCCGTGAGTGATTTCGCCGACAAGTAACGCGGGGAGGGGGTGGAACCAGCTCCGTGTAAGCCACGTTTGACCTATTTTCGTTGTGAATCGAAACACAGAACAAGTAAAAAAAAAACCAACGCAACTTATTGCTCACTACGGTTTGTTTGTGCTATGGTTCGATGTGCCGTTTATGACGTGTGGCTTGTTTTATACATATATATTGCGCACCGCTCAACGTCCATTGATGCAACTGAAACGTAAATATGCCGTGATGCGAAACCGACATACGTCCGTGTGGTCGCTGTACGTACGTGTAGATGTAGATACAGCTTAAAAAACACAACATGCAAAACCCTTGTATGTTCGGCAGATTACTACACAAACACGCTGTTCAAATAGAAATCATTAATACGAAATGCAGTAACGTCACGAGATTGAATTTTCAGCAACTGGACCGTGTTTCTACGAGGCACGAGTTGCATTTTAAATGCCTAACAAATAGACCGTGAATTTTTATGCAGAATAAAAATTTGTTCGCATCGATTACGATAAACAGGACCCAAGCAAATAGTACTTTGAGTACGTTGAGAATTTAAAATTCTTCATTTATCTCAGGTCTTCTTTTGCCTCGTTTTTATTAACCCTTGACTGTACGATTTCTTTCATTGTGATTAAGAAATTGAAAGTAGGTCAGTTTTCGTGTTTCTTTTAAGGGAAAGATATTGAAAAAAATTAAAACAATATTTTCAGAAAAATAAACATGAATAAACATGGTAAGAAAACACATTCTTAGCGAAGGGTTAAAAGTGCATGTTGGTGCATGTTCTCTTATTAAAATTGAAAAATTGATTTTATTCAGACTCTCTGCGGCTCGTTTTTTAATGCGTGCTCTAGTAAAGATATCTATATGTACAATCGTTTCTTACGAAATCATTTTTACTCTTTCAATAATTGTAAAATAGAAAATCCGCGACGTTAAATAAATATAAAATTTAACAAAATAATCTAGGTTTTAACTCACCGGTTCACCTTTTGGTCCATCCAGCCCGATGGGTCCCTGAAAAAAGATACTAGTCAGTTCGGGTACTTGAATGTCGATTACGAAGGCGAGAGAAAGTGAAAAATCGAGAAGGCTGTGAAATGCCTTTGAAAAAAATGATTCCACGTGAACGTAATGTGTACGTACTCGTGTCAGACATGTGTATATGCAACATGTAAAACTGTAGTCGAGTATCGCAGTACAGTCGAACTGCTTCCAAATATGCCTACGTCTACCACCGAACAGTCACATAGTACAGAGTACTATGAGCCACCCAGAGCTGGGTAAAATAATATTTTAAATAAACAGTAAATAACTATTTTTTTTCTTTTTAATATTAGTTTAATATTAATAGAAATAAAACAATACTATTTCAAATTAATTCTATTTATTTTAAAGTGTGTACAACTTAAAAAATGAAATATTTTGAAAAGTTAAACTTTTACAAAAAGTATCTTGATAGTATTTCGATTAAAATATTGAAAATATTTGATTGATAGTATTTCAGTTGAAAGATTTCTGGATATAAAATATATTTTTGTTAAACAACTGCTTTTTCTGCTGTTGTTTTCAATGCAAATCATCTATCTAATAAAATATTGAATTTTTCACCTTTTTCTATACTTTTAGTATACGGTACCTCATAAGTTGAAAATGGTTTGGAATTGTTATAAATTCATTATTTATTGTCTATTTTTACTTTTAATTTCGAATATATTCCCATTATGTGATATTAACTTCGAGAAACGATATCACGCAAATACCTTCTATTATCGGCCTCGCACAAGCAGAATCTTTCTACATATAGCGTGTTTCATGATCGCCGTTAATCTTCTTAATTGCAACGGCCTAATTTCTGTCTAAATATTGATCTCAAGCTTTCACAGTGTTCAGGGTTCGCTGACGTACAGTTTTCCCTTGTGCTGATCCAATAGAAAACGGATAAAAAATCAAGGAAAAAATTATGATTATGCTAACTAGATAAGATATATAATATTGAAAAAAATTTAATCGTTAAAAATAAAGAAAATTTCTTCCCCATTTTTTGTATTATTTATTGTTTCTAATGCACCAAATAATTCATTATTATATAAATTGAATTCTTATTTAATAAAATTCTAACAAATCTAACTGTTTTTAAATACTTTATAAAAATAATATTTTTAAACCCTGAAACTAATTCAGATTCCTCATCGACTAAATCAAAAGGAGTTCGGTTTAACTCGATTAACATTCCCACGATTTGTTTTCGGTACAGACGTTCAACGGCATATTTGGAAGCAGGGATCGAGTTTCAGTTCCATGATCGGTGTGTAATACAGTACACGTATGTACGAGTGTCTGTATAGTCTGTAATAGAACAAGTATAACAGGTGAGCATTGCACGAGAGTTTCCGGAAAAAGCACAGTTCAGAATTGCTGAAAAAAGTCATATAGGAAAAAACAACAACGAAAATTTAAAAAAAAAGGAACAGCTGAAACAATGAAAAGAGCACTACACTGTATGCGCCAACAGAAAGAACGATTTAGTAGGTGTTATGTACGAATGTGACAGACATTGAGTGGATGATTTATTGAAACAAAGGTGTGACAGAGAGAGAGACAGAGAGAGAAAGAGAGAGAGAATAGTATAGCCAAACAGTCAGAGAGATAAAGGACAGGAATGAAAATAAAAAATAATATACCGGAAAACCGCTCTTGCCCGTCAAGCCGGCCACGCCCTGTAAGAAGGGGTATACAAAATTAAAAAATCAGTTACGTCAAAACAGGTTAGGTACTCTGAGGATCATGCAAAAGCAGCTCCGCGGGCCAACTCTACAAGCAACAATATCCCAACGTGGATGAATCTGCTGCTGGACAGCTACTCCAATTACGATGATGATTTTTGGATATGGATTTTTGATATTTCGATCGTCTTAAAATAATAACCAGCAATGATTTTATAGACTAGTTTTATGTAGAGTTGATCGAACCTGTGCGCCGATAAAATCATTGCTAATTATTTTCGGTTATGTGACAAATCTCAACATTATGAGTAACATTATTCTGTAAATGTTACCGGCGATCTCGCTTATAGTTTTCAACATATTTGCGGAAAACTGTAATCTAATCAGAGATTTAATCCAATCTAAATTGACACAGATCAACAAAAGGAATTTTGAAAATGTTCAATACAAGCCCACATAAAAAAGTTTCAATTCCGATCGAGTGCAATTTTTGTAAAAATCTCTTGTCACATCCTGCAGCAAACTAATTGCATTAGCTTCCCAAAAAAAGTTCAAATCGTATAGCACAATATTAAAAAAGTTATCGTCTTGCCAAGAGTGAGCGAATAAT
This sequence comes from Lasioglossum vierecki, assembly GCA_028455595.1. Classification (NCBI taxonomy): domain Eukaryota; kingdom Metazoa; phylum Arthropoda; class Insecta; order Hymenoptera; family Halictidae; genus Lasioglossum; species Lasioglossum vierecki. Next base: position 13,096,976 of record CM052337.1, read on the forward strand.
TTTGCGACTCACTGTGCACGCAGAAATTCGCCGCAGTGGTAGCGATAGCTTTTTCGCAAATATCTCGGAAATGAAGCGAGTCTACCTCTCCCACAGAACGGGAAAAGTTGTTTTCAAAATATCGATTTCTACAACATGTCCGAGCAGTGAGCACCATCGGAATCGGTGGGCAAGTTCCGCAGTTTCGCCTCCAAGCGTGTATGTATTCCGGTGCGGAATGCATCGCTGCGATAATTAATCGCACCAACCAATTAGACGCTCTTGTAACAATCATTGATCGATCGCATGTATGCACGGTTGTCGGCGTAACGCTTTATTGCAGACCGATTCGTCAATCACGCGATTTTCACAGCCGAGTTTTCCTCGGGAATCGAATGCACCTCCGCCCCTCCCACGATGAAATAGCGCAAATCGAACGAGCCTATTTGAAACACGAAATGGACTTTTGCCAAGAACAACAGTCGCAAATTCGCACGGATCCATACTCTACTGACACTGTTTACGATTTTGTTGCGTCACGAGTAGATTACGGATATTTATGCAAAATAAAAAAATGTTTGTTTGCAAGATACAGGTCTAGGCATTAATTTAAATAAATCCCGAGAACAGTAACAAATTATATTTTTATTTATTACATTTTCAATGAATGAAACTTTTATTAATTTTAACAACGTAGTATAATCTATCTTCTACGGGGTGTCTCAAAATTCCTTCAACATCCGGAATGGAAGGATCCTGAGTTCGTTTGAAGCAACATTTTCCTTTGCAAAAATGACGTACGCGGCTTTGTTAAGGAGTTATTAACAAAAAAAAACACAGTCCAATCAGAGCGCGACCTGTACCAACACGCGTCTAGGCCACGCTCTGATTGGTCCGTATTTTTCGTTAATAACTTGTTAACAAAGCCGCGTACGCCATTTTTGCAAAGGAAAATGTTGTTTCAATTGAACTCGGGAACCTCCCATTTCCGGATGTTCAACGAATTTTGAGACACCCTGTATATAAATAAAAATCAAATGCTGTTCACTAGTAAGCGCATCACTTGTGAACGGCTGGACCGATTTGGCCAATTTTTTTTAACATGTTCGTAATAGTCCGAACAAGGTTTTAGGGAAAGACAAATTGGAGCAGTTGTCCGGAAACTTACATGACGTCAATGAAAAATTTTGCGAAGATTCGTTTACGCATCGTCAGTATAACAAAGCATGCATACAACTGCACTCTAAGATACGAGAACGTTACAAAATACGTACAAGCACACTGGGTGCGCTACGGGAGGAAGGATTTGCAGTGCTTTGTTGCAGCAGAAGCGTGTGCACTCACCTGAGGGCCGATATCTCCTTTCCTTCCTTTCTTTCCCTTTTTTCCAGGAAGACCTCGCTCCCCAGGTGGACCTGCGACGTAAACAAGAACGATCATTATTAATATGTTTCGTAAAATTGATCCACATATTAATTGTACATTCAACCCTTTTGTGTTCGTAACAGGGTTCAACAAATTTCAATTTTTAAGAAAAATCCTTATAGATTTTATATACAATATTTGGCAGTGGACTACATGGGATTGCTAACTCGTGTGATTTATTTCGAACTTAAACTAATCTTAAATTTAAAACTTTTTTCATTGAACAAACTAAGAACATAGCGAAATCTAGCTTATACATTTTTCTTTAAATTAAAAATATAATGTTAAATAATATTAAAAACATAATATTAAAAAAAGGAATTCAGAAAATATATAATATACATGCTTGATTTTATCAATTATTATTAACGGCATTGGACGTGACAATAGTTAACTTACGCATAATCTAACATCGCAAAGCAAAATATTACACGTCTTGATAACAGTGTTTTGTACCATGAAACGTTCCTGTGAAAGGATCAAATCAAACCTCGCTATAATAATTCTACATTAATTTCGTTCATGCGAACCTCTTCGTTAAGCCGTCTGCTAGGAGACAAAGGATCATGTTTTCTTTCATCAGAATAATAAGGATTGTACAAAGGTAGAAAGAGAATCATTTTAGGTTGCAGCACTTTAATTTGACTCGTAAAATGCATTCGTCGTAGCTCTCGTTCCGTTGTATTTGTTTTCGTTGAATCAGTACCTGTTGCTTATCGGGCCGCGCGGTCTACATTTCATGTAACTACAGGGTGTCTCATTTAAATCAGCTTTCTTGAATATTTACGAGACGTGCGTGCTACCTAAAAATGTTTCAAATCATTCTAATCTCTCCGAGAGTTCGGTAGTCTCCTTCTGGTAGTCGTTGGGCATATCAAGATTTTTTGGAAAAATTCCTGATGATCTGCAAGGGTTTGATGTACTGCGTAATTTTGTTAAATTCTTCATTTAATTATCAATGCAAATTTTTAATCGGAATCTTTCCCGTGTAGCACTGAAAATCAAGTACTTTCACTTTGGAAAGTCGTTGCCATCTATGCCTGGAACCAAATTGAAATTCATAGAATTCTTATTCCCTGGAATTTTTTTAAAATTTTCTGTGGACCACTTCTGACGATGAAAGATTTCGGCTGCTTTACCTGAATTATACAGTTTTAAATGATTGCTATGTCAACTGGGCAATCAGTCAAAATGGTATTGGTACAAGTGGCCATGATACAAAATTATTTTGATTCTGCATAAATTTATCAAAAATAAATTTTTTTACATCATGCACCGGAAAAAAATGTAACATGAAGTAAGAATTTTCAAAAAGGAAATTGTACAACTTAAAGTAAGTTCAAAATGTATACTAATATTATCCTACAATTTTAGCACATTTTTTTGGTACTCAATAAATGAAAGAATGAATATAAAAAATGAATAAAAATAAAGTAAGTTTTCCCGATGAAAAATAACGATGTCCTTGAGAAAACTATGAAAAAATGATCGGACAAAATATTGTTCTTCCATGATGTTCCTCCTTCGATACCATTTAAATTATACCATAAATCTTTTTTATGCCATTAAAAATAAAGGAGATATTTAGGTGGCCTCCTTCAATTGAGACACCGTGTGCATTCAATCTCCAAATGATCTACCATCTCTTCCTACCATTCTTGCAGAGATTCAATGTGATATCCCCGAAGTATCGTAAGCTTGAAGTCGTTAAGGGTTGTACATTCTTTTGCATAGAATTTCAGTTTCAAATGTCCTCGTAGCAGAGGAAGTTTCAGCGTGTCAGATTCGGCGGTCTCGGTGAAAATTCAATACGCCCACCACGTCCAACCCAACGATAGGGATACTTGCTATTCAATATGGCTCGAACTGCACGCTGATAGCGATCAGAAGCACCGACCTACTGAGACCGCATTTGTTGCCCCGTTGCTGGATCAACCTCTCCACAGTGCCACCCACAATTTGTCCCGAATAAAATCGTCGCGTCTCCATTCATCGAGGATGACGGTGAAAAAAAGTTGTCGATATGGACGTGGAACAGAAAATTCAGCTAAAAATGTCAACTAATTTCTGCGGAAATGCTAGAAAAGGCTTTTCCGACAGTTACGAAAGAGTGACAGCGTGAAAATGTTATAGGTGGTAGGTACCGTTTATCACGAAGTTTCACAAATGGAAATGTTCTACCGCTATGCGATATTCCATTTGAAATATTTTTTCAGTTCCTCTCTGTACAACAAAAAATCGGTGAAACCGTTTCAATGAATTTTTCGAGAAATACACGAATTTAATTAAAATCGTCAAAACATTCTTATTGTATAGTGCACGTGAAGCTATAGAAAAATCTAACAAAAGAACATAACTACATTCCGTACAGAATATAAATAATAATTTTTCGTTCCATTTCATATGTTTTATTATTAATAAACCATGATTTTAATGATCGTGATAGAACCACTGAAATGTTATCAGTAAAGTACGCTGCACAGAGACACGGAATGCCATAATAGAATGGGCCATGGGCTCATGGATTTGCATGACAAACATTATACGGATTCGTGAAGATTAGTTTTGCTGCAATATGGCTGTGCTCGAGGGCATTTCAGATCAATATATTAACGTTTCAAATTAATTAACTAATTAATGTTGAGATATTAATTGAAAGTTTATCTATTATTTGATGTCGGTGTTTCGTACATGAAAATATTAGAACAAATCTCTAGGATTGTAAAGTTTGTTGCTATTTTTCAATCAAGTACTGCGGATTATAATAAATATTTTTACGGCATACGTCTATTCATACATCTACAGTTACGAGTTCAATTAATCTCACACATTTTAAATCAGAATAGCTTTTTTACGAGTGGACCAAATGACCTCAATTTCTCCGTATGGCTTGAAAAATTAATTTAGCGAATGACGTTGTATAAATATGCTGAACAAATGAATTCGCTCGGAATTGAGAAAAGCAATAGTAAAAACTATTTCAGCTGGGCCAATGACGAAAATTTAAACGATGTGTTTTGCAAACTCGTATAAATTGTTAGGTGCCTTTTTAAAACAAATTTAGTGTTTATTTATAACGCATCTGTTATTTTTCGAAATAGTCTCCGTTGTTTTCGACAACTTTGGATTTAATATAATGAAACCTATCCATAACCTTGAATAACCTTGAGTAATTATAGCCACTGAATTCGTAATGAAAGGGAGGACTATCATTGTCGATATTTATAAAAGGGTGGTTCCATTTAAAAGAATGAAGGTGACCTTGATATCTCTGAGAATAAATTAGATAAAATCAAAAATCTTTTTGGTATCTTACCAGCCCCATTTTACCATTCAACTTTGACCTTAAGACATTCAATGTATCTTTGAAAACAACAAAGATGTTTGAGGTGATATCGTTAAATGTCTCGCCTTTTTTTAATTTGGGGAAATCCCTTATGGATAACCATCCCTATTGCTGAAGATAAGGGTGGCCAATCGACTCATCCTGTACGTGCGAAACTTTGGTCAACTGCCCCTACATCAGAATGCGAATAGATTTATATTAAGGGAGGAAGAAAATCTTGGATGTTGCAGGGGATAAAAATACCGAAGTTGTTCCAGGGTGCACAACAAAACTTTACACCGACGTTTCCGCTCGCCCAAAACGATTGTTCCCCTTGCAAAGTCCTACTTCTCTCTCTTTCTGTTCTCGCTGTGCTCTGAGAGAGCACACTCCTTGCTCAGCCCTGTGTGGAAGTCCTTAGCACGAATAAGAAGAAGATTAATGCCTATTTAGCTTTGGCAGTGGTTCGGCGGCGCAGCGCAGCGCAGGGGCTAAAACGCGCATGCATTCGGCCCGAACTGACGACACTGCGTTTTCGTTTACAGAATAGCTCCAGGCAGCCGGAAAATGAGCGACCAATGCAAAGACGGCTTTGCGCTCGGGCACAATGATTTTACTGATCGCTAGTATTTGCTTTCGCCGACAAGGGAATATGCTGTACTCGCACACGCCGATTTTAATGGATTTGTGACTGTACGGTCGAATCAAAATTTGTTTGTGGAAAGAAACAATAAATATTTGCTTGGATCTCTGAATTTGGCAATTGGCAAATATTCTTCACGATACAATAGTAAAATGGTCCAGTCGCCACGTACTTTTACTTGGAAAGTATTCCGACTTAATGAAATTTTTACACGTCATTTAGACTATTAAATATGTTGGTAACTAAACATTTAAGTCTTGAGGATGTAGTGAGCGGGGAAGTTGAGGAAAAAGAGAGCATAAATAAACCAAAGAAAATACCAAACCAAAAAAATGTAAAAGTTAGGGAATGGGGAGGGATGTAAGAAGTATGAAATTAAGGGGGTTAGTGATAATTAGAATATTAAAAGAGTAGGACAGGGTAATGAAACTAAGAAAATTATTATTATTTTTATTATTACTAAACATTTAAGTATTGGATGAGATATTATATCAATTTCATATACATAAAATGAAAAGAAATCATATATTAATATATATAAGAAATTATTATTTAAGAAATCATACATAGAATTTTTCGAATAGTGAAATGTGTTTCGCAATTATTATTCTTACTGTTTTGCATGTTTTTACCAATCCACGTGCGATACAGATATGTATAACGAAGTATAATTGTCGTTGCGCATTTATACGCTATGCACGATAGACAAACTTTTGGAAGCAATAAATGAACGCTATTAAGGCTCGAAATTTTCTCGCTACGATACAATTTACGTAAGCAAGAGAGAGTTATGAAACAATTACCTTCGCATAACTCTGACAGTTTATGACTTGCGCGGGGTGCGCCTCTGAAATTAGCGGCTCGTTAATACGAAAAAAACAAAACTTCTTGTGTGGAGAAACTTACAATTAGTTTATGGAGAATGCTACTGAACCTATTATACCATGTTTTTTTAAAATGTCGTGTTATTAACTGTTGAAATACAAACCGCAAGAAACAGGAGTAAAATCAATATTTCTGTCTTGCTTTATTGATTTTACGAAGCAGTAACTAATACATTGATATTCTTAATTTATATTAAGATTATAATATTATATAATATTAATTCATAAGATTTTATAGATTATATTATTAAATTTATAAGATTTTATAATATGTGAAATTTTAATGTACGGAAAATATACAAAAAAAATTCTTTTGCTCGAACCAGTTTTCAATGGAAAAATTGCTAGAAAAAATCTGATAAACTTTTCGAGTAAGAGTTCGACCAAACCTGTCGTTATGGTATAATTGTAAATTACGTTGGAATACCGATAAGAAATTCAGACTCGTTTCAAGCTTCTGCATGCGATCGAATGAGAAAAGTGGAGCAAAGGTTATCCTTTACTCGAAAACTAGATTATTCTAGTTCTCCTTGTGTACCCTCTTGGTCAAGACAGAGGTCTTCAGACGTGCTAGGCACAAAGGGTTGTCCCTTGGTAATCTATCGGATGGTCTATTGCAAGATAAATTTGGTTTGGGGAACCTTTTGACCCCTTTACGTGGCCATTCTCTCCTCCATTGTCTGGCGAATTGTTTCCATTACATCGACACTAAAACTGTAAAGTACCGAGACGCATGTAAAACGATCATGCCCTGTGCGAAATATCTGAAACACTATCTACCTTGCACAATCTCCCTGTGCACAACTAGCTCAAATATCCGATTTCGCTCGCGTTTCTCATGTAGATGCGCGTCCAAGTGGATCGCAGTAATATTCGGACAGCTTTAAAAGGACGAGAACTTTTTAAATATTGGGCCATACGTCGTGGATCTTTGTTTAGAAGCTACAATACAACCGTTACTTTACTAAATTACATGAAAATTTTTTTAAGAAGTTACAATTGGACGGAAAATACTGAACGTGGCATTTTCAAACATTCCAATAATCTATAAATGTAAAAGATGGTGGAAATACAGTTTCCCTTTCTCATGTTGGCGTGTCGAACTGCCGAACGAACGAATCTGATCGATTCACTCTGCGAAGGCGCTGATCTTTTCTATTCGAGTGCTATATTTGTTAAGGAAGGTAACTGTAAAATTATAGGTAACGACATCTCTTAAATGTAAATAGAAATACTTAGTAGACCTTTCTTAACATATGCCTTGTTTTGTATTTACTCTAGTAGTCTTAGTCACACTGTAAAGGTCGTACCGACAGCATCTCTGTATTTTCTCTAAGTAATTGTTATAAGTTTCTAATAAATATATTTTTCGTGTAAAGTAAAAAACGCTTCACATAATTTATCAATATTGAACAAACGTATGTCTGGTACGTTTAATTTATCAAATAAATACTTCATAATCTGGGCTGACAGAATTGTCAACTATATGAATTAGATATCCATATATTTAATCCATATTTTGAGTCAGGGTTAGAGTGCTCTAAGGGTTAAACATATTAAAGTCGAATACTTTATTTAGCATATTATGTGATGTAATTAAGCAATTAATGAATTCATTAATTAACATGGTTCAGTGTAGCCATATTAGGGGAGTCACGGTGAAATGATGTACCCCCTCTCTGATGACGGGGAATGAGTGCGGCGAATGGAAGCCCAACGTTGCGCGTGCGCATGGTGCTGGAATGGAATAGTGGAAGGGGTAAGTTGGGGAGTACATGAGGTTCGTTTCGACCTCATTCTGGCATAACTGCATCGAGGCCATCGAGGGCCTTTCCTCGTATTTTCCCTACCTCGCAGAGTCACTCTGTCCAAGTGTTCCAATTATGCCAACAATTTTTTGCCGATGCGCGGCCAAAACAGTAGCGTATCTTCAATGACGCAGCAGAGAGGCCAGGGTCCTCATGTCCTGAGGCAGTAATATTAACAGGAGTGTACCTTTATTATTGGCGGGACGAGTGTTCCGTCTTGAAACTTAATTGCTAACGTTTTAAGAGTAGCTTAACCCCTTGCCTTTTCATATGTATACAGGGTGTCCCAAAATTCGTGTACTTCCCGGAAATAGGAGGTTCCTTGGGTCATTTGAAACGACATTTTCCTTTACAAAAATGACGCCAGCGGCTTTGTGTAGGAGTTATTAACAAAAAACACAGACCAATCAGAGCGCGGCTAGAGCAAACGGAGTCCGACTCAGCGACAGGTCCCGCTTAGCGTGGCGGTGCCATTGGCCGAGCCAGAATCAATCCGCTGTAGCCGCGCTCTGATTGGTCCGTGTTTTTTGTTAATAACTCCTAAACAAAGCCGCTGGCGTCATTTTTGTAAAGGAAAATGTCACTTCAAATGACCCAAGGAACCTCCCATTTCCGGGAAGTACATGAATTTCGGGACACCCTGCATACTAATAATTTTTTAAAAGTCTGCGAGTGCACAAGCTACCTGATTTCATCGAAAGGTTACGTTACTGAGACTAAAATAGCCGTGCATGCGCAAAAAATTGTTGTCCACTCCGGCAAACTGCGACTAGGTTCGATCGAAACGATTTTCAGAATTAAATCTGTATAGCCAAGTGAATGTGCAAACTTCCGGTGTACGATAAGTCAGCGAAACACTAATGGTTCATTGGTAAAAATGAAATATGTTAAAAGTTAGTCAACTAGCCCCGTCCCCCCTAGTTACATGACGTCCTGTATAAGTACAGTGGGTAAGATACACGGAGGAATACCGATTACGTATCTCAATCATGAGAAACTACCGGGGCGGGAATCGAAACTGGGGTTCGGTATAACCGTACTGCCCCGCGGCCGCGACATGTGAGGTCCCTAGCTCCACTCTGTTACTCTGTTCCGGCTTACCTCCTACTTCTCTCTGCCCTGCCCTGTTATGCCTTACCTTCTGCCACCCTGTTTGATTTCCTGCTCTCTACCTCTTCGGCTCCCAACTCCAGTGATTCTCAGCTTCCGAGCGCGGTCGCGTTACCACAGATCGCAATCGAAACTTCCAATGAGTTCGAGAAGTAGGCAAACTTCTGCCCAGTATCGGACACACACACACACAGTGTCTGGAATTAATATTCGGACACACTTTACGATAGAATAACTCGCTCGGAGTTCAACCGAACGTTTTCTTCTTTCAAGCTTACATTTTCTATAGTTTTCAAGATCGTCGACATTTCTTTGATAGTATTGGTATATTTATATTCGAATTTATCTTTTTTCTTTGAAGATCATATTTTGTGTAATTTTCAAGAGCCATAACTTTGCACGAAGATCCGCAGTGTATTTATCAGAGTTGGACAAAAAGTAATTGCAATTACAATTACAATTACTTAACAATTACTGTGATTTATTGTGATTACATGTAATTGTAATTGGCAATTGCAATTACTTTGGCTCAACAAGTAATTGTAATTGCGGACCACAATTGCAATTGCCAATTGTAATTACATGTAATTGTAATTGCGTCTAACAATTACAGTTACAGTAATTGTTTTCTCAAACCCATAATTTTTATGTTTTGGACCATTTAATTCGTTTTATATTGAAATTGTAGTACACTTTTGCTCATGTAATTGAATATGTAATTTATTACTCATATAATTAATTACTGTCAAACACTGCCATTTATTGTATAAAACTTTGAGGTACAAAACTAATCCTTAACATTAAACGTATCAGGACCGATCATTATGATTGGTTTCTTGATTTTTCTATTTCTCGGCTTTACTTTTAATGCGATAAATTACAGTAGAGCGTGAAAAATCATCTGTTGATAGAAGAATCAGTGAAAACCATTTTTGGGACACCCTATATACAAGTACCCATATCATCATCCTTGAGAGTGTGTCGCGTTCTCGCGCATGGAGATGCTCCTTTCTTTCGCGTGTCCTCGTACCCCCCTTTTACCCTGTCCTTGATTCGTTTACACTGCTCTCGTCGAGGCGGTAGTCCTCTCCCCAAATCATGCTCGCGGCTCGACAAATACCACCGCTAGGCGAGTAAACGAAAACGGGGACGTACTCGGTTTATGGGACTCCGGCGAGATCGTGTTGACGATTCCGCTACCCGAGTTACACGGCTAGTTCCGCGGGACAAACAATTATTCGAAATGGAACGAGACGGGCTTACACAGTGTTTGGTGCTTGGGGAAATATTGCTTTTTGATAACTGTAAACCGATTTGGGGGAAAATGCCTGAGGTTTTCTATCAAGGGGAATCCACGTGTAAACGAAGCCGATTCTCGAGGAATGTTTATTCGAAATCAATTTATTAAACGTACCCGCGTATACATTTATGCGGTTACAGACCGCAGTATTTGCAGGAGTAAAACAAAAATGAAACAGATTACGGAATTGTGTATACAGGGTGTACCGGAGATAAAGTGTTACGAGCTTTTTTCTCGGAATCCAATGAAGATATCGAATTAATTTAGTTTCTAATCAAATGGTGAAGGAGATCTAATATTTTAATGTGTTCATCAATTATCGAATTTATTTATTTTTTATTTAAATGGTTAAGGAGGGCTAATATTTTAGTGTGTTTATCGATTATCGAAATTATAAAAATTTATTTATGGAAAATAATGGAATACGTTTCCTTGTCCAAGCATTTATTAATATCGCAAAATTGCAAACTCGATAAGTGTAGTGTTGCCATTTTTATAAGATAATATTTATCGGATACTTTTAATGCTTGGTAATAATAATGATTCGCAATGTACATTAAAACCCCTAATACATTAAAAATATTGTAATATAACAACAGCATTAAATTCGTTTTCGCTGTTTTATATTCCAATTATTCATTTTTGTGAACGCATGAAATCCGCAATCTACTGACAAGATAAGCTTGAAAAAATTCCATCCGGGGTCTCTTTTTGACTACACTGCGTGTGAAATTTCGAAAATACGTTTCCGGTGAAGTTAATTACGGTGCGTCCCATAAACCGTGAACTAATTTAAAATTTAAACTACTTCTCTGTATAAAAAAAAGTATGAGACGCAGAAAATACGTAGCATTAACTGTGAAAAATCACGTGTAGCAAAAAAACCTTCTACTTTCGGTCCCTCTCTATCTACATAGTATATTACATGACCGGTGTTAACATTCTCGGTTCTAACGCTCTAATTTCTGCTTGAATATTGATCTTAAGCTCTTGCAATGTTCGGGATTTGCTAACGTAAACCCTTTCCTTAAAATAACCACATAGGAAGTCGAGAACCATCAAATCCGACGCGTAATGTTGGTCAGTTTACTTAGGGTCGGTACGCCCTTCGCCTTCGGATATAATCGAACTTCAATTCTCAGACAAAAATTGTTGGTTTTCCTTTCTTATCTGCCATTATGCTGTACGAATTATTTCACGACGAGAGTGGATACGACAACAATTCTTCGACATCATTTTTTGCATCACAACTAACAAAAATTCTCTTCAACAATTCTCTTTAATAATTTATTGAACGTTTAATACGTAAATAAAGTGTATTGTATCAGACTGGCAGAAATGGCAGACAATGGTGTTTCGCAGCTTCTTTGTATCCTAAATAAATTTCAAAATGTTGACACACACAATTTCTATCCTATACATTTTTTGGAATTGCAGAATATAATGGCAACATTTCATTCGCGAGAACTCTTAGCGTAATAAAACCAAATAAAATAATTTTGTTTAAAAAATGGTTCGAATAAAACGTTGGACATTTATAAACTTCGATATATAAAATTTCAAAAATATTTTTGTTTGCAACAATTAATTAAGGTCACTTCGATTTCTTAAATGTTAAAATGCATATATTATATTATATAATATTATGTCTTCGAGACCATAAATAACTTTGCAATAGTTTTGGCCAGGTTTTCGGGCCAAATACTCCACCGTGCGTTGGTCAAAGTGATAATTGAATAATTATGCATCCTACGCGTAGAATCGAAATTTGCGGGATCGTCGAAATTACGTAAACCGAACATGGCAGCAAAGCACGAAGTGCAATTGGATTAATGGCGGCTGTACAGCGAGTATATAATCAGTCTGTGCGTATAAGGTGACTGCATCTCAAAACTTCCTAATCAAACTTTCTCCCTCTTGAGTCCGAGGAAGTTGCCTTACCGAGGCGGCGCGCATTGCCTTGACAATACGTGTTCTGCAGACAATCATATATATATATATATATACACGATAACGTAGAATTGTTTCTGCAAATCACGATTCAATCTTCCTATTAATTTCCATATCGTAATGTAAATCGTTGCACGCGTTACAAACGCCAGGCTGTTTCGTTTTCTTTTTTATCGAAGTTCAATTACGACGAAATTCAACGAATCAACTGCTTCGAATATAAATTAGGAAACTCTGTCGATCGAAAGCAGTGAAAATTGATAAACGTATGTAGAGATCGTCAAGTGAAAAGCTTTCGGAAAACAGTTTAGTGAATAAATTATACGACACGTGGCAATCGTTTTCACTATACCGTTAAACGACTGCCCCAATTTCGTTTTGCATTTATTTTCAAACACACCATCCATTTATTTTCAAGTACCACATACAGGGTGTTCCAAAAATGTTGTATTTCCTGGATTGTTGTGATTCTTTGGATGAAGAAATATTTCGTATTTCTTCGTTATTAACTAGCTGTCCCGACAGACGCTGTCTTGCCCAAATTTCTATTTTGTTCGTCGATAATGTAATTCGTTCGTTCGTTGATAATGTTCGTCGATAATTCCTGTTTTTACGTTGCATTGAAATATGATTGAAAAAGCACTTTTAGTTTCTCCCGAATTTTCCATTTTTCCGGGCAACTTTTCCAATTTTCCTTTCCCTAAAACCTTATTCAGACTATTATAACGTTCCGATAATAGAGCGATAACGAGTAGTCCGAAAATAGAGATATTATTGTCGTGGCTTCGTGCAATCGCGACGGTAAAAGAAACACGTGAATTACGTTCGAGATCGCTTCAAGCGATTAATGATTGTTTACTATTTTTAGATAAAGATTGCGGATTACGTGGCATCCAACGAGGTCGCACGCTCCAGTTATTTTCGACAATCCAGGAGCAGAGAGTAAAGAGCGTAGATCGACCTACAAGCCTTCTCTGAAAGAATCTGTGTGAAGTGTGGGGGATGAGGGTGACGGATAAAATCGCAGGGAAAGTTCCAGTCATTACTTCTGCAATAGAAAACGTTTATTTCCCACTAATACAGCCATTGAAATTGCACGAAAACTCTTGCAATAATCTGTGCAACGTTCATTCGTTGTGAAATATTTTATTCGAAACAAATTGACAAAATATTCGCGTTTTACATTTTTTTATTTTTATTAGGCTGTTGCATATAAAATGTCCGATTCCAAAATGCGATTCTTACAAAACATTTCGATCAAGAAACGCTGTTACAGTTTACAGGTTTATTGTTAAACTATAGATGTTTATACAATTTGCAATTTTCGTAGACGAATTTCGAGAAACTCGAATCAAATAAAATCTTATTTTCTGCGGTGTAGTAACATTTTTAGAACTACACTAAATTAAAGTCATTCTAAATTTTGTCGCATTTTATATGTCAGCATTTTTTGAAAATTTTCAAGAGCCATAATTGCATAAATAATCCGCAGACTATTTATTACTTTTGTTCACTATATCATCCAACTATTGCAACGCATCCAAATATGCGTTCAATTATGATCATACATATTATCAAGGAAAAGAAATTTTCAAAGAGAAAAAATTTCATTCGGAATATAATGTACATTTTAATTATTTCCTCGGGTCTCGATTATCGATCGGGCCCTAATTTATCCGGGCTGTTTATCTCCCGATCGAGCCGGTTAATCGAGGAAGGTACTGCTGTATATAATTTTTTCATATTGTTAAAGAGTTTCCTAAAATTCTATAAATTTTGCAATTCGCATATTGCGATCGTTAACTTGCTTTCCGAAGCGACTGTACGCCTACATTCAGTGCCACGATGCATTTCACGTAACTTATTCACGGATCAATGTATTGTCCGGAAGTGTAGCTGAATACTATTTCCCATGCATCCTCGATAGCTCTAATATGTCTACGTTAATTGATTCCACTTCCGTTACATGTGCACAAAGCCACATTTTCCTTCTTATTCTGGTGTTACGATAAATCGAGCTCACATAGGGATAGGAATTAACATTTAACATTTCTCAAGGATCCTTCTTAAAAGGAACAAATCAAATAATTTCTAATCGATCCAATAAAATCAATTTTTTATAAGAAATTTAAAAAAACGTATAGTAAACGTACAGTAAAAAAATGTATATAACATTTTGGTAGAGCTTTCTATGAGCTTCATTTTTTGTTTGAAATTATTTTCTCTAAAATCAGTATTTTCTAAAATATTTCGTAAGAGCTGTGAAAACTTTGAAGAGGGTTAGGATAAAAGAGACTTTGTCGCCAAAAATCCTTTCAGGGGCTTTCTTCTCTAATCAAGGATAAGCTTTGGCAAAAATTTCGGTAAAATCAGAGGGTTGTCGGAAGTTTATCCATATTTTTCCCCTAATTAAAACACAAAAACTGATCTTTCAATTTTTTCATCCCAATTAAAAGAATCACGTAGCGAAGGGTTAAAAATCATTCGCGTTCGCTGTCGAGAAGCGCCCCTTAAAGTCGGAAGAAACGATGAGGGTATAATTGAGTGGTCTCGCTGTCGCCAGTTTTGCATGGCAACTATGGGCGTTTCGAATTACAAATAGCCGTCTGATTGAGAAGAAAAGCAGGAAAGCGGAGTAAGAACAGTGCAGGGGCGGGGAGGAGGAAGAGAGAAAGAAGAACAGGTAATAGAGAAAAGAAGAAGGACGAGCCAAGCCAAGACTCCTTATTGTACTGTACCTCGTCCCGACTTCCTTCGCCGCGTGCGGTCCGGCATAGCCCTGAGGACCTCCCGCCGAGAGAATCGAGTCTCTGCTTAGAATTGGACCAGTAGGCCCATGGAATCTGTCTCTGGGATTATAACTTATGGCTCGCAGTATCCGTTCTGGAATTAATCGATGCTGCTGCGTGTGAGGGCTTGCGTCAAATAGCTCCTTTCATCTCTGATTGGAATTTTACCGATCCCCCTTTTTTCCAACTCTCCGCGCCATCGGAAATTACAATCTTGTTTGGAGATGCCGATTGATTTCTGCTTGCACTGACTGTAACGTGTTCCGAAATCTGCTATGTGTGTTTCTGATTCTGGGGTTTTCTTTTGTAAGGTTTGCTTGAGAGGGTGGATTCGTTTCCAGGATTCGAGGCCCAAAATTTTTTACTTTGCACAAAGATTCGCAATCTATCGATTGGATAGCAATAGCATTAATAAAAGATAAACATTTTTAATAGCAAACGTGGTCTCGAACCAAATGACTCACATCTGAATCGAAGCGTTTCGGTATTTTTACAATTAGCTATAGTATGTAGAATTTGATCGAACCTTTACGTTGATAAAATCAATTCCAGTTATTATTTTAATATTTACGATCGTCGTAACAAAAATTCGGCATTAATAAAATGTAAGATAATTAATAAAAGATAAACATTTTTAATAGCAATCGTGGTCTCGAACCAAATGATTCAAATCCGAATCGAAACGTTTGGGTATTCTTACAAATTAGGTATAGTGTGTAGAATTTGATCGAACCTTCACGCTGATGAAATCATTTTCAGTTATTATCTTAATATTTACGATCGACATAACAAAAATCCAGCATTAATAAAAGGTATTGAAATGTTGTTCGTTGAAATAAAAAAAGTGTTCGTTGCTGTACTCAGGATTTATTTAAATTGCTACTGAGATTTTCTTGTATCGAATTCAGAATCTCGATAAAAAAACTACCGACGTTCGCAGTATGAGAAAAGGAATAGATGCTACGTTGAATCCACGGCAAAGTGTAGATTTGCGTGAAACCGTCACTCAGGGAAAAGGTTAATGACGAGTGCAAACTTGCGAGGAGAAGAAGAGCGGATCAACCGGTCTGAGCACCGAGCATCCGAGGAGTCTGGGTCTTTCAAAAAATTGGAAGATGCAAAACTGGAGGAGATGCTCGAGATGAAAGATGAATTGCTTTATTAACTAGAACTCGCAGGTTAAACGTATGCAAGGATATTTCCTTGTTAGCATGATGGGAACTCCATCGAAATCTTTAAACGCGTTTCTTTTGAAACTACATACCTAATTTACATAGGGGGTATTTCACCTAACTTGATCGTCTCAAATATCTCGCAACAAGGTCAGAGGAAAAATGTATTGGTAAAAAAGAATTTTTTGGAGGTCATGTTTTTGGAAATTTTCAGACTATATATTTTTATTAGAACAGTCTTATAAATCATAAAAAATACAAGATTTAACGATGACCCACATGCTTGTTTCCAGTTGTTTATTTAATTTTATTTTTAAGTTCATTTAATTGAGAATTTTAGAATCATCGAGGTACAACGTGATATAACCTTTTTGTGACTTGCAAGATTTGTAATTACAGTAAATAAAGTAAAAATTAGTTATAAATGAAATAGGTGAAATACATAAAATTAATCAAACGAATAGAACAAATAAATTGAGTAGAGTACGTAGAGTGAATAAAGTGAATGCAGCAAAATGAATAAATGGAGTAAACAAAGTAAATGGGCCAAACGAAGTATAAATTAAGTAAATAGAGTAAATGAAACAAGTTGAGTGTAAATAGACTAAATTAATTAAATGAGTTAACTAAGGAAATAGAGAGTAAACATATTATATGAAAGACATGGAGTGAATAGAGTAAGCAGTTTAAATAGAGTATTTCGAGTAAATCGTGTAAATAGATTAAACAAAGTAAATGGAATAACAAGAGTAAACCGAATGAATGGGCCAAAGTAAATTAAGTAAATGAAGTAAATGCGTTAACGAGTTAATCGAGTAAATAGATAAAAGTAGAACAAATAAAGCAAATAATGTAGATAAAAAATGATAGGAGTAAATGAAGTGCACATATAAATAATGCTTTTCCACGCCGTTGCGAATAACGAAGATATTTCAAGTGGAGAGAGTTATTCGGTACACCGGTGGGGTGTTAGGAAATTATTAAGTACAACATTCGAGGAGATATCATACTCGGAAGAGCTTTGCTAGTCGTGTTTTGCATCGCCATTCGCGCACGTGAGCAAATAGCCTAAGGCCGGGTGTATCCATTTATTTCGAGTACCTACTGTTTTGAGAACGAGATGGGGTCCCGTAAGACTTGGCGGAAAGAATTATGTGTAAGCTGGTCTTTGGACCAATCCAGAGCGGACAGTGAACCGTAATATAACACAGGCAGAAAGTCCACAGGACACTAACATAACAGAGGAAATATTGGAGTGTTGCACTCCGGTTTGCGAGGACCCATGCCGGTATCAAAGAAATATTACACTTGAGTCTTGCAGCTGAAACAAGCATGGCAGTACCAACAGTTGTGCCAGTCATCGCTATTACTTCTTCTCTCTATCGTCGTTCTCGTTTCAACAATTAGATAAATCAGTCTGCAATAATACTCGGTACTATCAACAAATTTGTACTAAGCTCTACTTGTAAAAAATACTCAAGCTTTTTGTACTAGTCTCTTTAACACGTTGAACACCCAAGCATGGGTGATGGCTACTTTTTGGGGGTAGTTT
>CM052337.1:13115012-13239212 GCA_028455595.1 Lasioglossum vierecki
CTGATCATATTTATTTTAAAGTATGTGTACAACTTCGAAAATTAAATATTTTATTTGCTGCAGTAATTGTTTGAAAGTAAAATAATTTATTTGATATGCAACTGAAACCTATCTACAGTTAGGAGCTTAACCGAAGATAGGACCCGGATGTTTGTGGTTTAAAACATTAAAATACCTTGTACGAATGAACGAATGAAAATGATAAATAATGAACTTAAATAACGTATAAACAATGCAATAGCAACAACGTGTCACGTTATTTTTAGAAATTGCCTGTGTACCTTGGCTGGTTTGATATTTTCTAGCTTTCCACTATGCACGCCAGTGTACAGCGTACACATTTGCAGTAAATAAACTGGCACTTTTGACAAATATAAACAACGTCCTGGCTGTGCAATATGCGCAGCCGTTACTACAAACAGTTATTTTTATAACCGGTTTTGATTGCGTTTTGGGGGAATATATAAATCTCTCGAATCGTTAAAGTAAAAACAATAATCGTAAAAATTGCGGCGGAAAAATTAATCATTCTTTGAGATAATGGCAACAAATAAAGTTAAATATATTACGGATGAAAAGGACATTGGCTCATTCATTTCGGACGAACAGAAGAGTCGCAAAATGTGGGTCGAGTGCCTAACATATTTCGGACGGTGAGGAACTTTATGGCTGCTGCTATCGACAGGAACGATGAGCATACATATACAAGAACAAGAATATACAAGAATATACTGGAATATACAAGAATATACAGGTTTATACAAGAATAAACAAAAATATACGGATTTATATATGAATATAGAAGAATATACTAGGATACAGTAGAATATGCAAGAATATATTACAATATACTTGAATCTACGAGAAACTACAAGAAAATATACTGATATAAAATATACTATAAAATATAATTATATATATATATATATATAAGATTTCACCAAAAAATCAAGTGGCTTCATAGAAATTTCTGGCACTGTACATGTAGCAAGCAAAAAGATGAAGCTGCAAGATTATTCTAAAGGATTATTATCGCGTAATAATGAGAAATAAGATATATTAGTATTTAATGTTTTGTTAAGTGTTATCCGTGGTTAAATCTACCCTTCCTTTTTGCTACTTTTCACTTTCTCTCTCTCTCTTCTCCGTTGTATCTTCGTTATCAGCATAGTTCTCAGTTCTAACGACGTACACGTTTAATCCGCTACACGTGGGAGTTCCGAGAAATGAGGATGTTGCTATTCAGCAAAAACAGTCGCACAAACGTACGGTTCCGACTCATTACTAGTTTCTTATACCGTCCTACAGTGAGCCAAAAACTACTTCGTATACTCATTTGCAAAGTAATTATGTTGTGTTTGCGGTTCGTAAATAATTTCGTACAAAATTTCGTGTAGTTTGCTCTTTAAATACGACAAGGACCAAATGTTAATTTGCTGGAATATAATAATTTTTCTTGAAATAATTAAATAAAAGATTAAAAAGATAGTGGAATAATGTAAGGTTAGTAGTACGTTATCTTCGAGTTTTTAATATAGTTGAAAGTGAATAGATTTTTATTTAACGTCAATTTATTAAAATTAATTTGAACAATTTTTATTTTGCACAAAGATCCGCAGTCTGATTATTACATACATATAAATACATCTTAGTGTCAATCGTATTTACGTTGATTACGGTAAAAGCTTTATTGTTTTAATTTTATTTATCTTCCCTCACGTTTTCATAGTGTTCGTAATTGAGAGGATAACCAATTATAACGTTTATCTCGATGCTTAGCAAAGGGAAAAGAATATTATTGAATCTGTGAAGATTTGGCTTGTGTTCTCGTAACAGTTATCGCAAGTTGCCGCGTGCTTCTCTTATCGTTATTATTCACCTCTCGACACTGCAGAACCCCTGTTGCACCGTAACGATTGTTTCGCATTAGAATGCTCCGCGACACGGTGTAAATTTACGGTACATTTTCTTTCAAGCAATCTGCTAACCAGACCCACAACAACGTGTAGAAAAGTTAATGGAGTACTTATCGCAGTGCCCGTACCAGTCGCAACCATAACTTTATCGTTAATTATTTCCGAAAGGATACACTCCACTGATTTCAGTCTTCGAATATGATATAAAGGGATGATTCCTGTATAAGAATATAAATATAGAATGAAGAATGTAAATTGGAATTTAATTTAAAATTGGAATTAAGGATGTAAATTGGAATTAAGAATGTAAATTGGAATTTAATATAAAAGTAGAATGAAGAATCTAACTTGGAATAAGTATAAGCCATAATTTGAAAATAGAATTGAGAATTTAAATTAGAATTAAATGTAAAAATAGAATTAAGGGTTTAAAATTATCAGAAGAAGAAATTAAAATTATCAAAATTCAGAATCGGAGATATAATTAAGATGTTTATTCAAGAAATTAAAAATGGCATCAAGAGTCATCAAGAAAATGGCGGAAGTCCGAATGAAAAATGTGCTATTGAATAAATCTATGAACAAAAATCTGAATCTTAGCTTTCAAATTAAATTAATAAACCCAATATTTAACTTCTATTTCTTACGTTTAACTTAAACAATTTTCATTTCCCATAAAGGTCCACTCATCATACATTCGAACGTTCCATGCGATCGAATTGCGGTGGGTGAGACATGCTGTAAATGTGCGAAATTCTCAGACAACTCGTATTAAACGATGAAGAATGATTTGTTCGAAACAAATGAAACGAATGTGTTGCAGCTGGCAACCCTAAGCTAAAAGCGCTGCGGGAACTGGAACTCTCGAACATCCTGACACCCCGCACGCTAGGCCCACCAGAGGGACAACTTTTCAGTAATAAATCTCGCCGTACCACGACATCCGCAACATGAAAACAACAGAAGCGATTTTTAGCTGCAAACTTTCATCGTGACAGTTAAGAATACTTCCCCTAGACACACGCTTCTCTCCCCCTCCCAATGGCGGAATTTGTCAAGAACAAGAACAACGTACAGGGATATGTAAAATATTATTGAAAAGAGATATTTACATATGAAATATTTTGTTAAATGTAAAAAGAGTTTTCGTTAATATTATTCTTATTTCGTAAAATATTGTTTGAGATAGAAATTTAAATATGAAATATTCCGTCAAATGTGAAAAGGTTTATCAATATATAAAGGTGTATGTAAAATATAATTTTAAATAGCAAATATTATTTAAATTCGAACTGTGCATAGAAATTAAAATATGAAATATTTTATTAAATGTGTAAAAAGATTTTACAATAATATTCTGTTATTTCTTGTAGTATATTCGGTTCAATAATATTCATTTATTTGAAATATTTTATTTATTGTAATTTAGTTTTTATATTTCTGAAAATAATGGTGCACGTTCACTGAATGTATGAGCGTAAATGGGTCGTTAACTTTACGTATACGATGTGCCCAGTTAAATGGGGCCAATTAGCTAGCAAAATTTTTGTAATATTTTAATTTTTTAATTGAAATGAATTTTCGTTATTATTATAAAATAGTATATAATTGGACGTATATTTTTCAATAGGACTGTACAATAATGTTTTGAAATTCGTTTCGTGGTGCATTCAGAGATGAAACTCAGAACTCGTGAAACAGAAAGTTTGTTGAACACAGTTTGTTCATGAATTTTATAAAAGTTGTCGATCATGGTAGGAAACGTTGAATACTATATTGTGAATAATTTAATAATTATTCGCACAAGTAAATTGATATTCGGTAAATTGATGTCTTGAAATAATTTGTTTGCATGGAACATTTCTTATACAGGTTCTAAATTAAACGATCATCTGATATAATAATAATGATTCGAATAATTCCAACATAATTATTTTAGAAGCTAAAATAAATTAAAATTAACTAATAATAACCTCTCACAAAATTAATAGAATATTAGATTTTGAAACGGTCAATGGTTGTATCATACTTGAATCCACTTCTGAACTCTGAATCCTCATAAATAAACGTTTTATGGGAGAGATATATTTTCCGATTTTTACATCAACTTTAAAAAGTGAAAATCTTGTATCTCTGCAATATCGAAGCCGATCACATCGAACTTACCGGGACCGAATCATCGGTATCGATTTTATTAGTACGTAGCGATATCGGACGTAACAAGTTATGGTAGTGTACGGAATAGTGGTCGGGGACTCTATCCTGTTTCTTCTACAATCTATACTAATAGCTAGCGGAAACATTATCGTTTGAAGATATTCGACAAGCCAAACACGTTCGAGAACACGAAGGTAACTGTTTTTCGTTTTCCAACCTAAGTGCAGAACATGCGTACGGCACGACAATTAAGTTGATCAAGTTTCTACCGGTTAACTTTTTTCTTTCTACGGAACACGTTAATGATACGACTGTAGAGAGACAGAGAGAAAGAGAAAGTTTATTATGACGTCTGCGTTTGGATAGGGTAAATGTACCTATTACTGCGGGTGTACGTTTTACTGCGGTATTTTATTCCAATGAAAATTAACCCTTAGTAATCTCTTCTTCCCAATGAGAGCAACCATTTTGAAAATTACTGCACCATTATTCAAAATATTTTTAAAATTATTAACCCTTCGCTGTATAGTGTGTCATATGTGAGACAATTAACAAATCTGGTATATAGTAAACTAAGAATGTGTTTTCTTACTATTCGGAATTATTTTTATTTTTCTAAAAATGTTGTTTTAACTATACTTTTTAATATTTTTTCCTTGAATAAAACACAAGAACTGACCTTCTTTCCAATTTTAAAAAATTATGCAGTGAAGGGTTAAACAATCTGGTATCTAATCAATTATTACACATTTAAGCTTTTTGTGTAAAGAAAAGAAAAGTTTAATTTTCAAGCTAAAGTAGTACCGAGTGCAAAGGGTTAAAGTACGTAAAAATAAATTACCCCGTCAACGGAGGCAAATAAAATTGTCAATGATTTCCATATTTTTATAATCCATTATATTATATATAATTCTGATAATAATTAATATTCCATGATAAGTGATGAACAATACTAAAATAAAGTACGATCGTTATTTTGTAATTTTCTATAACTTTTGAATATTGAACAGTGAGACCGTGTGCATAGTCCAGGAATAATTTTGTATAATTACTTTACAACGTTTGAATATTTAACGATTGTTATTTAAGCATAATAGCATAATTGACAGCTGTATACACGCTGCAGTTATTATAAAAATAGGGGAAATTTACTTATGCATGCAGCATTTCACGCATACTCGTGTACGCGATGTCGGCAAGACTATTTGAAAAGAAACGCTGGTGTACGCGAATATAAATCGAGTGCTATCCAGAAAACAGTAGGTATTTACAAAGAATGCAACTGCACACGGGATGCATTCGTAAAGTGTGCTTCGCGGAGTGTCAATTCTTTTTATACTTTTCCTGAAAATAAACATTCAAGGATGTTTTAACCTTTCGGAGATGGTAAAAGCTTAACTCGTTCTTTTCTTTTCGATGAAATCACTATTTCACTGTGGTTTGTTAACCCTCAAATGCTCCGCAGAGCACAGTTGCATAAAAGATCCTGGAATAATATTCACCTTTCCTTCACATTGCAGATCTACGAATTAATTATGCTTCAATTATAGCGTGACATTTTAAAGAAATATATTTTGCGACACAGAAAAAAGAAATCAATCGTTTTACAATATGTGAAAAAGGTGAATGGGTGAACTTTCACCCTGAAGAACGCATTTTGTTATTATAAATACACTTTGTACTTTGCTAATTATAAATTAAGTTCTATGCGTTTTATTTTAATACATTACCGACTGGTGATTATTGCATAATTTTGAAAAATTTAAACACACTTTAATGGAACCTTCAACAGCAATAACAATTTTCATTGTGAACTAACAAGTCACGCTCAATAACGTCATCTAATAGTTTTATTTAAGATTACAATGTAAAAGAAAATTTCTATGCTTATTGAAAATCCTATTAATAGGCTTCCGATGGTGAATTGTTAAAAAAAGCACATAAAAAAATATATATACAGTTTTAGATTTTCGCCCCGAATCCCCATTTAAATTCCGCGCTACGCAAGCAAGTCGAAAGCACCAGTTAACATTCATTAAGACATGCAATTAGTTCGCGGCGGTAAAATTAAATTGATGCCCATTTAACGAAATGGAATAAGCAGATTAACGTAAACTGGACGAATTATTTAAGAATTATAGAAGCTAAAATTAAGAGTCGGAATGGTTCCAAGCATCGCCAACCGTGCAGCAGTAAGTGCGATCCGCGGGGTTAACGTAATTAATGTGCTTTTCTAATATTCAGCAGCTAATTTACAATCGGTGCAAAAAGTATTCGTACATTGCATAAGAACGAATAATCTTTTTCTTCAGTATCGACCAAACAGCTTGAAAGTTTTTTATCTGAGCTAGCAGAATTTTTTTTAAATTGTTGTAATTCTTCTTCGTTTAAAAACAAATAGGTGCAATTTAATAAACTTTGTTAATAGTAAACAAATTAGAAGAATTCAACCGTTTGCACTCCGTTGTCGCCGATAGTGCGACATGTGAAATATGAACTCGAATCATAAAATTTCCATTTTCTTGAAGGTATATAAACTTGAACTTGTTTTATACATATAATGGAGCTAAGGAATATATATTTTATTTTACAGAAATTTTGCACAAAAAATGAAATTTACAGAAAAAATGCACTAATAAAAAGTGTGAAATAATATCCTTTTAATTTATTTATATAAAACACACAAACTGTTAATAAAATTGATTATGGATAATGGACCACACCCCGGAGACATACTCTACAAGATGAAAAAGGTGTCGTTCTTATTGGTCGATCCATCTCGGCGTAATCGGTGAACATATATGGAAAAACAAGAAAAAAACAAAGAAAAAAGGTGCATATAGATCGAATTGAGTAACCTTCTCCTTTTTCGAAGTGGGTTAAAAAGAGAATACCGTCTGGCACGGTAATTCGTAAGTAAATCTGGTCCGGTGTATGCGAAAACGCGGCTAGTCGCGTTCACTCGAGGCGAGTGTTACTCGCGTATAAATGCACGATGTATTATTACTGGTCAACAGAGTACTTGAAAACACCGCGCGTTAACTGTCCCGTATTTATCATCTCGACGATTTAGCAGCCATGCATTTCCGCGAAATTAGTACTGCCGTCCGTTTCCGAAATTCCGCGAAATTCCCATAGAAGTTCGCATTTGCAATTAGACGAGCGGCAAGCACAACCCCCCCCCGCCCCTCCCCCCCCCTCTCTCTCTCCACCCCCTATCTCCATCCCTCCCACCAAGCCCCCCGACCGTTCTCCAGTTATGCTGATTGCTTGCCACGGGGAACAAGTTACAGGTTTCGGAATAATTTTCTGCAAGCGATAAAATATATCTGCGGAGCCGAGCGAGAATCAGCGTCCCTTTGTGAATTTCAGCGGAATCCGTAGAGTCGCTGGTCGTGTGCGTATTATTGCGTTACCAAGACCCACGCGACAGAATTCTGACAAAGTAACATCGGTACACGGCGTGTCACGAATCCCGATAATAAATTCACCCGTGCAACGCCACACACGGGTCGCCCGCGAAAGTATTCGAACGCTTGCGCTTGCAACATTTAACAAGCGAAGTATCCGGCGTCCTAGTAGCCGCTGAAAGCTTTCAAACGATACGCGAGGATCGCGCAGAATACTCCAGTCGAACACGATTAAAAAAAAAAACAAATGCTGAAACGAACTTTTTATCGGTACATCTGCGGAGCAACGATATAACACCCATTCTAGGTTAGTTTTTACTTTATACAGCGAGTCCCTTTGATATTCGGATGTCCTCGTAGAAACGATAACTCTTATCATTAGATTGCGGATCTTTACGAATTTATGAAGAGCCTGAGCTCTATTTAATTTCTATTATTTTATTTATTTTTATTATTATTTTACCTATTATATATTCAATATTTAACACTAAATAACTGCATAATTACAAAAACACAGAAAATATATAGTGATATGACTAATAACTGTTTTCTTTATCTCGATCAATAACTTGTAAATAATTAAATTGACGTTTTCGGCACAAAGTTCGATCCTATGTTATTAACTAAGCAATTTTGCAAATAACTATAACTTTTTTCAATGTTTCGGTCTATTTAAAGACCATTATCAAGAAATATATAATTGATATATTTAAAAAACGCAATTATACAATATTTCTTGATAATGATCTTAATACTAGATCGAAACGTTGAAAAAAGTTATAGTTATTTGCAAAATTGCTTAATTGGTAACATCTGAACTAAGATTCAATATATATTTGTGTAGCAAAGTAATTGGTCAGGAAAAAAGTCGTATGGTACGTTGTTACTGATATGAAAGAAGATTTGTTTAAATAAATATATTAAGTACATCATATAAGTATATCAAGAGCGTCCGAGTATTACTGTGATTCACTGTAGATATCTCGAACAACGAAAATCCTTTTCATAATTCCACTCTAACCCCGCGTGTCCATCAAATGCTTTCCGATTTTTGGCATTAGGCAGGGTCCACACGTGCGTAACATAATTTCGTTACCAACCCCCATCCCGTCGCGAACAGTGTCTGAAGTGGAATCATGATGCGCATACGAACAGCAAAGAACTGCTATGGAACGGAATTTCGTCGCGTCGCGAACATTTATCGTGGCCGACGTTATTTGCCAGCCGTTGTTTATCATGCTTTGAAGCAGCGCGGCGCCGCGCCGTGGAGACAATACCAGTTAATAAATTATTAATGGTTGTGCAGTACAGCGTTTTTATGTGTTGCCAAAACACGTAGGACAAAGAAAGAAGAATTATTTTGTTGTTCCCAAAGTGATTATGTTTTGGATAATTTCACCTGTTACAGTAATTAATATACCGCGGATTTTATCCGCCTTTTCGAATAAACAAGATAGAATTTCGTGGAATAATTGTATAATCACCGTTCCCGTGTAACAAGTCAGTACAGACCCATGGACTCACCTGTAACAGAAAGAAAACCGGAATTTATACATTTGTCCAAACTTTCATTATAAAAATTATACATACAGTATAAAATAAAATTTCATTATAAAAATTATACATACTGTGTATAAAATAAAATAATCTATTACAAAAATGTCATGCTTATTCCTCGGAGATAACTCCTTTTTGCACCGAGTGAAAGGCAACATTTTCTTTAATGAAATGTAATATGTAACGAGAAATGTGTAAAACGTAGAGATGCCTCCTTATTGCTGCAGACCCTTAACATGATTAAACAGACAGAACCATGTCAGGCAAGAAAACAGCTTCAGGGAGAACATTGCAGCCTAAAGAGAGGATGACACATCCTTTGTTGCTTTTGCAAGGCGTGTTGTCACGAAGCCATGCCACTTAACGTTTACTTTGACCAGAGAACTCGTTTTGCAATACTTTATCGTTCAGGATCATGCGACTACATTGGTGGACTACAATATTCAACAGAGTTATTTTATAGTCACGCTGACGGTTGAAAATCATGAAAATAGAAGGAAAATATATTTTTAATTAAATCTCTATTGGCTATTAAGAATTTAAGACATAGGTTAAGACTTTTGTAAATAAATACTTCTCTCTCTATATATATTTAGTAAGATAAGCTTAATGTTAAGTATAGGGATAAGTGTAAGGATAAGGTTTGAAGTAGTTGTAAGGTAGAGAATAAGTTAAAGATAAGAACAGAAAATGTAAGCGAAGGGAGCGGAAAAAGGGGGGAAATGGAGAACAATTGTAACCCCGAGGGGAACAATAAAGATATCTATCTATCTATCTATTGGCTATTAAGAACCGATTTGTACACTTAACGAAAGCGAGCCAAGTCAATATTTTTCAGTAATTTTTATACATTATTTTATACGTTATATATTTCATATTATTTTTTATACATTATATATTTTATATTATTTTTTATACATTATATAATTTTTATACAAGTTTGCGATACAGGCGATTAGAAATATTGTAATTTCTGACAGCATAGCAAACTGATGTTTATAGCTATAGCTGAATTAGTACTGAAGTTAGGATCCTAGGGAATTTAGTCCCTTAATTTATTCATGTAAAATGAGGTCTGGCGTTATCGTATAATATAATAGAATCGCACTGTTTAACGACTTGCTATTTGTCCCTTTGGCAATGCGATTTCCATAGTAAAGACACTATCTGCGATAGTAAGCAAACTTCAGCCCTTCATGCATCAAAATTAGACAGTGGAGCGAACGTTGCTATGACGCGCCGCAGACACAGTAAATCCACGTCACCTTTCTGGCACAGCTCCGGCGAGTAAGTGATTTTCATAAATATTCTTTGAAAAGTCTATTAACAATATCAATAAGCCCTTAAATGCGAATGAATAATCGATAACAATGTCGAATATATTCGACATCCTCCACAAGCCAGGTGGGACATCTCAAACGTAAATATTATTTTTCCTGCCTCACTGTAATATCGATCACTATACAGAAATTTTTATATTTTTAGCTTATCAGTAAAATATTTTTCATCTGCAGAGGTTGTTACGATTGTTACATAGAATTTAAAATATGAAATATTTTGTTAAATCTGTAAAAAGATTTTACAATAATATTTTGTTATTTCTTGTATTGTATTCGGTTCAATAATATTAATTTATCTGAAATATTTTATTCATTGTAATTTAGTTTTTATATTTCTGAAAATAATGATGCACGTTCACTGAATGTATGAGCGTAAATGGTTCGTTAAAATTAAAAAGTTTTATAATACTTTAATTTTTTAATTGGAATGAATTTTCGTTATTATTATAAAATAGAATATAATTGGACACCTCAGACGTAAAACATTACTTTTCCTGGCTCACTGTCATATCGATCACTATACATTAATTTTTATATTTTTAGCTTAACTGTAAAATATTTTTAATCTGCAGAGGTTACGATTGTTACATTGTTCATGGCAACAATGGCGTTTTCATATACGTGGATACGCTCGGAAGACATTGCCCCGCCACGTCTCGCAATAGTCTCGCGAACTGTGACATCTCTAAAATAATGGAGATGGTTAACGACTGACAGAATATCAGCCGCGTGATTTTCGACTGGTATTCATGAAACCTAATTAGGTCGCCACGAATGCGAGCCATCGATCTCGCTCGAAAATCCAATTACATCTGCACCTCTCCTCGAGCAGACCGACGTATAGTCGTCTCAATGAGTAGGCAGAACTCCTGAATTGCTTGTCGACCCGTATGCATCGGTAAATCACTTGTGCATCGATTATGATGAATTTTCTACTCATTTGGAATGGAGAGCTGTCGAATCAAAGGTTACTCCGACTCTCGAGTGATCCGGTAGACTCTTAGCAACGTTCAATCGCTCAATTCCTGACTTCGGTAGAATAAACACGAGGAATTCTTCGTTTTCGCGTGGAGAGTTCACGTATCCAGCAATTTCGAGATAATAGCTTCTGTATCGTATGTGTATCTAGTTTCTGTTTAAAGTAAGGTAACACAATTTCGCTAAATTGTTGCAATATTCAACCCTTATTGTTTATATCATTATTACATATGTTGGTATCAAATCAACTATTACAGATTTAAAAATTGTGTGAGGTATTATACCAATTTTATATTCATAAAATAAACAAAATTATATACAATGGAATTATTGTATATGTTTAATTTTCAAGTATAAAATAGTTTCTGTGGTATTTGAAACTAGGCCTTTTCAAAATGCAAACAGATAGTTTTAAAGTAATAGTGTTCAACAAAATTTTATATCCATAAAATGAAAAAAAAAATATATACAATGGAATTATTCTAGGTCGGAAGAAATGTTTAATTTTTAAGTATAAAATAGCTTCTGTGGTATTTGGAACTAGGCCTTTTCTAGATGCAAACAGATAGTTTTAAAGTACAAGTGTTCTGGTTTTAGTGTTCGACAAAATTTACATTGTTCAGAGAAATATAAATGGAAAATCAAATATATATATATTTTTTGCGCATAAAACTCGCGGTCTACTAATAAATTATTACTCGGATCAATTCTCCAATATTGTATAAAGCAGATCGCAGATCCCTTGAGGACTCTTTTTCTTTCCGGAGAAGAATTGAGCAAGCGTCCACGTATTTTTGAGCGGTAGTGTATGCCTGTCTGACCTAATGACTTGCTATACCCCTGAGAGACGCAAGTTTTGCTTCATGCTGTGTGCATAGCAATGCAGAAAGGGATCGAAGCTATGCCGAAGGGAGGAACAGGTCCCAGTAGCTTGAAAAAAATTAACAATTAAATTGCGGATCTCTATAAACAATAAAATTGCTGTAAATCCATTGTAAAAAAAATTGGAAGTAATATATGTATATTCATAATTTCTTATAATCTTCTTACTTTTTCATATAATCTTTTTTAGTAGAATTTATAAAATCTACAGTCACGCAGACAATAATATTTTCTGTTATAAACAATTGTTCGTTTGGGTGAAACCATGTTTCGTTCTTTAAAATATTTATTGTTCTATTCTGAAGTATTCCACATTTCTATTCATTTAAGAAATGATAAACGCGATTTAAGTGACTGTGACAAATCTAGATAGCTTATTATCAGGTTTATTTCCACATAGTAATGGTTAATTATCGACCAATCTTGACCAGAAGTGTATCCTTTGATTTTGATCGCGAGCGTAATTAGATGACATAATCACTCAGTGAATGTTACCGATCAAAATTGGTATTGGATGGTGTTACCGAGCAATCGTATTGAATCATTTTGCTTTGATCTGTCGACGATATTAGAGTTCCATCCGAACTCACACTTTATCAATATGGAATCTAATGACATCCGTTCATTCATGTGTATGTACATATACAGGGTGGGACAATAACTTCGTCCACCGTGATTATATCCATTATTTGTAACAATATGAAAAAATGATATAATACAAATTTTTATCATGAGTCGATAGAGTATTGAATTCTGCGTAAAAATTCAGCAAAATCAAAAATATTTATAGATCATGAGATATTGAAATATTAATGAAAATTATTGGGATATTATTGAAATATTAATGAAGACTATTGAGATATTATTGAAATATTATTGAAATAGTAATGAGATATTATTGAAATATTAATAAGATATTATTGAGATATTATTGAACTTATGCGGTGTCTCAACCTTCGCAACAGTCCCTTATATAAACGTGATTAAAAAGAAGCCACTTGTAGTCAGGAATTATACAATCGACTGACTATATTCGGTACTTTATTAAAACAAATAAAACCGGATAACATAAGCGAACGTATTCACATTACGATCCAATAAATTAAGCGTGGGTGCTGGTAACATCAAATGAATCTTCCAAACACAAAAATTTTTTCATACTAAAAAGGTAAATAAGTATTTCAAGATGACCAACAGCTTGGGAAAGAATTTTAAAAAACATTAAAATTCTTTTAATATACACAAACACTATTTTACTCGGTATTGCTGACAACGTTAACGAATAGCGCAGTTAATGAATGCAGATGAATACAGGCAATTAGATGGCCGGTTCGCGTCGATGTCGTTCGATGAACAATTTATTTTTATCGTTTCGCGTATGTACTCGATACTTTCCCATTTATTTTCACTTTCGGGCTCTGCAGTGAATTGAGAACGCCGGACAGCGCCAGCGGCGCGGCGGGGATGCGTTTGTGAAATAACGGCGCCCGTATTACCGTCAACTTCCCTGATCAAGGAAACGATATTCGATATCGATAACGTAGCCGTGTGTATGCATGTATTTGATACGCGATACGTCAAACGTGAAATCGCGGTCGTCGCTCTGTTCAAACGCATTCACAGTTCGACGCGTTAAACATCCGTATCGAAAATTTGATTTCTAGGCAAACATCGTTAAATGAGATCCGAAATATGGTGTGCGTGTGCATCGTATTGAAATTGGACACGGTAATACGTTGTTTTTAATATCGACGCACGATGATTACATTTAAACTTCATTATGCAGCTCCATATACACGGTGGGGCAACAACTTGTCCACCTTCAATATCTCCGTTACTTGTAACGACATGAAAAAATAATATAGACCGTTTATTTTGAAAACGGTGCAAATCAATTTTTTGTATCTCGTGGAAATTAAATATATTATTAAATAAATTAAATATCGTCAGCATATTAGTAAATTCGAAAAGACAGATTAATTATATCAAGTCTGGCAATCTTTTTACTAATTCATCAATATGTAATTTAATTATATAAATTAGGCGAATTTAATGAAAATAACATATATTTACGGACTGTAAATGGAATCGCACCATTTTCATAATTAGTAAATTCTAAAAATCTTACATACAGTTTTGATTCCCTATTTCACTTCGAAAAACATTCTTTCAGCAATAAATCATTAATCTATTATCCAATTGACGAATTGCAATAGAAATGGATGTACGCGTTAACTGCGATTAACGGATTCAAGCAGAAATTTAGTCGTCGATTAAATTTTTGCCCAGCTCTGTCCGATACCGCAAAACAATTGCATTTTTCTAGGACCGGCGAAGGCGTCGTTTCTTTCCCTTAATCAGTATTATTAAGGTGGAAGCGCTCTACGTTTAAAACCTTGGTGTATCGTCGCGCACAAAAAGGGATTAAGATGCAGCGGGCAATACCGTTGCAACGAGAAGAAGAAACTTCCAAGCGAATGCACATAAATTGTGCTAGTCTCGAGCACTATTCACAAGAATGTATCCCCTAAGCCTGTGATTTACATTCACGAACTAATGCGAGCCATCCTTTCACAGTGTCTCGCGAAAATCTAAGAATCCTCAGACAGACGCGCGTTGCGCGTTTGCGCAGTCCCGTGTAAACGCTGTAGAACTTCACAATTTTTATGAATTCCCTTCAAAGTGATTATATAATTTCGTTTCTGAAATTGATTTAGCCAATCTTTCGTCATATGAATCTTTCGTCATAATAACTCCACTTTTTAAAATATTTAAAAATAAATAGGACCAGGCAGTGATGCCAAAATGAGGACAAAACGAACCTTATGTACTCCCCAAATTATCCCTTCCACTATTCCATTCCAGCACCGTGCGCACGCGCAACGTAGAGCTCCTATTCCCCCACTCATTCCCCGTCATCAAAGAGGGGGAACATCATTTCACCGTGACTCCCCTAATATGGCTACACTGAACCATATTAATTAATGAATGACTTAATTCATTAATTACTTAATTACATCACATAATCTGCTAAATAAAGTATTCGACTTTAATATGTTTAATCCTTAGAGCACTCTAACCCTGACTCAAAATATTGATTAAATATATTAGTATTAAAGTATAAATATATTAAAGTATACTTTGACAAAAATACAATGAAAAAATACTGATATTTTTATCTGTCTGCAGGAGACTGCCTCCTCAAACTGTAGATTGTTTTGCTGCAAGACATGCACGTGGGTACTACCAGATCGCAGATCTTTAGAAGCAATTCTGATTTTTATAGACATGATTTTATAGACGAATAAAAAGAAAATAACCTTTGTCGTTCACGAGGGAAACGCGTCAATTGATAAATCGATACTGCTGAACGAGCTACGACAGGTTATGATAGTAGGGACATTGAAAAGCGGTTTGGGTTTACAACTTTTTTCCAGTCTACTCTCTCCTCAAGCAATTTAACGTAAACTGTTTATAAAATGTTCCCGTAACAGTGTATTTAGCAGACTTATTAAGTGTGCTAAATTAGGTAAGCCTAAGTACTACTTATTTACTATTTAAATCTAATAAATCCTATTAAATAAATCTAAATATTTTTTAGTACTTAAATAACTATTCGTACATCTTGAAGAAAATTGAAAATTTGTGTGTTATCCGCCTCTTGCGATTCCAGCACGCAAGTTTGTTTTTATTGCGAGCAATAAGCTGCAGGGAACAATCCAACTTAAAGCCTCTCTTTCACGAGCCTCGAGAGTGTATTCCGTGTCACCCGTAAAAACAAGAAATTCACTCTACGTTCCCGCGTACACGGCGACACATGTCACGGAACCACTTGAAGCGTTTCGAGAGGGTTGCTTTTTAAAGGGCACCGCGAGAGTCGAGGAGGCGTCTTAATCGCAATCTGCGCTGCGCGCTGCACACGTGGGGACACGCTGTGTTACGATACGTAAGCTCCCGGTGGCAGCGCGTTTCTCGGCGGAGCAACTTGCAATTAGGAAGAAGGCGGGGAAATAATCCGACGCCCAGCGCTAGGTGGACGGGGATACAGTCGCTGAAGAGACTTTCGAAGAGCAAATAAGGAGTGTGCTGTATAAATCATCGGTAATTATAGCACAAAAGTTTGTCAGAAGTGTGTGCAGTGGATGAACAAACGTATCTTGAATTTTAGAAATGATGTAAACAAAGATCGAAACGTCGAGTATTTAACTTGGTAATTTGCAAAATTGCTATATACATAGAATATAGTAAGGAACGATCAAACCTTTGCATTGAAAAGATTAACCATTTTATATTAACAACAAATAAAATCGTTAGAAAGATATATATCATCAAACGTTTGTAAGAAGTGTGTGCAGTGGATGAACAAACGTATCTTGAATTTTAGAAATGATCTAAACAGAGATCGAAACGTCGAGTATTTAACTTGGTAATTTGCAAAATTGCTGTATACATAGAATATAGTAAAGAATGATCGAACTTTTGCACCGAAAACATTAACCATTTTATATTAACAATAAATACAAACGGTAGAATGATATATTGAACAAACGTGTGTCTGGCACGTTTAATTTATCAAATACATACTTCATAATCTGGGCTTACAGAACTGTTAGTTTAAATCAAATTAGATATCTATATATTTAATCAATATTTTGAGTCAGAGTTAAAGTGCTCTAAGGGTTAATACTGCTACATGTTTTATATTATTTTTTATGTAACATATATTTTGCCATTCTTTTCATAAGGTCTGTCATAACATGCAAAAATTTCAATTCTACGGTTTGCTCCATACTTTTATATGGCTATCAGACTCCAAATATTAAATTTTCTCTTGTCACAGAATACATACAGTATTATACCAAAATTCAATAGCTTTCCCGTACAGTGATCCAGAAAAATATTCATGTACAAGGATGAAATTTATTCAACCTAATTTTCTCAATTTTTCAATAACCTTGGTTTTGTTTTACCCCACATCTTTCAATAATACGAGTGTTTTAATTATAATTTGAACTACAATGAGCATTATTTACTGCCAAACAAGGTTACAACGTATCGCGGATAAATATTTCAGTGATTGAATGTTTAACTTCCTTTACTACACACTCGGACAAACAGGAAGCATTTTTTTCGAGTGGAATTAAAAGCTGGTAGAAATCCATACGACTATTCGCAATAATATTTGTACCCGCCAAACAATATAAATTTATTAAAATTAAAAAAAGTGCAGAGAATCGCAGAAAGAGTACTAAAACCTGTTTCGCATAACATTTTGTATACGTGCCTACATTGAAAATTTAAAATATATACATACACTTCAATTAAAAATTAAATCACGTATCATTATAAAAATTATGAACGATCTGAATAAGTTCAGTCTTACAATTTTTATAAAACAAAGTGTTAGTAATTCTTTCCAAGACCAGATCCACGTTGAAGAGCAACGGGTCAACAATTATAAGTTGTTCGAGAAAGTACAGTTCAACTGCATCGATTTATCTGAACAAACGAATTCGAGAATAGGGTACAGAGAAGAAAAATTTCGGTGGCCACGATAACGAATGGATATTATGCAAAAGTTAATGCGTGCGATTTTGCTGTCCGGGGGGAGGGCAGGTTCAGAAATATTTTCAGGTGTATCGATAAGTTGGCGAGTCACTGCAGGTATGAGCACACACCGGTTCGTGACTACGTTCACGCTGAGCGAGCCTGGCACGATTACTCGGCCAAGATTATGAACGTACAAGCATAATAGAGCAATTATCCAGGACAGGATACGCAGGTAACGACGGCTGAGTTCTGTCGTGGCTGCGCACAGGGAAACGGAACCCGTACAAAACGTTTACTTTATGGCCGAGCTTAATTGTACAGCAAGACGTATGGCTTTCTAGTCGCCATATTATGCGTGACTGTGTCTGTACCCACGTGCGTCGGTGTACGCTCGACGTCCCACAATCAACTGGAATGCACTTCCACGCGACATCTTCGGCTGGATTCGCAGACAGAGCATCGTCATCGGTGATTATTGTAAAACAATCCGTATCGGTATAACTTGAACACGCTTTTACGTCGAAATTGAATGAATAGGAGCGATTTCGTTTTATCGTTTCGCGTGAAACGCAAAGCTTTTCACTGTACCTCTCTCCTTATCCTCTTCTCACCCCTCATCGTTCTCTTTGTTTCTCTTTGAAATTTTTTTTCTGCTTTCCATTTTCACTTTTCTGCCGGTTTTCCCGCGTAACGAGTTTCGCAACCCTCCCACCAGAACTTCTTTCCCCACGGAATCTTTTATGCTCGTAGGATTTTAATCCGTTTCGCAAAAAGCACAAGGCCACTGTTAACTAACCCCTTTACGCGCTTAATAAAGGGAGAAGTTTAATATTTTTGTACGGAAGGAAAAGCGGCTGTCGGTACGAACTGAAGCGCGCGCGATGCACAGCGACCACGAAGAATGCCGGAAATTGTTTGAACATTTCGGAACATTGCATTTGTTGTATTAGGTGTTGCGTGTGAAATAACCCGCGGGAAAACGGGATCGTTTATGTCCGGAATTTACGTTTGTTTCAAGTCCGCCAAAAACTGTTCAAATAGAAAGTAGGATTTTTGTATGATTCCAGTTTCTTCAAATTTGACTAAAAAAATTGGAAAATGTATAAACATCCGCAATATAGTAATAATAATCAAGCACAGCATCGGTCAAACAATAACAATTTAGTACTTCTCCTTAATACTCCTAAATAATGGTCCAATAAAAATACCTGCAGATGTTAACAAAAATTTTCAGAAGAATGTTCACTCGGTACGTAAAATACGTGAAGAAGCGATATGGACGTACGGAACAAAAACCGTACATTAGTGCGAAAAAAAAATAACAGCGAAAGACTTGAGTTTCGACGAAGATAAATGGACATGGAATTCTTTCCTTTGAAAAAACGTGCGTCTCAGGGACCAAAGTAGATTCAATATTTGCTGTTTAGATGGAAGAATTGTTGCTTGGAAAAGACTTGAATCTTCGTGTCGTTAAATAAAGAAACGCAACAGTATAAATAAATATTGAAAAGAAAGATAGTCTTCTTCGGGATTGTATAAGTTAAAATTTTTACAGATAATATTTACAGATAAAAAAATAGGGAAAAATTTAAAATGACACTTCTCGAAAGTCGCTTTATTTTAAAATTTAATTTTTAAGGGTTAAAGTGGAAGTTCGTGTTGCTAAATCAAGACTGACTCTCTAGTAGTAGAAACTAGCGAGAAATGTAAACATAGCTAATCCAAATTTTCAACTTCTTTATTTTTCTTTATTTTTTCATGGGACTTCGATGACCATATTTGTGGCATTTTTCTAATCAAAATGATACCAAATATGATGTAATTCCGATGATATTTACTTGTGTAATGGACAATTAAATTTTCGGGTGCACGGAAGGACACTTTCTTTCCCATACGCTAACCTTCCTCGCGCCCGAAACTTTAATTGTCTATTACACAAGTAAATATCATCGGAATTACATGATATTTGATATGATTTTTATTAGAAAAATGCTACAAATATTGTCATCGAAGTCCCATTAAAAAATAATGGAAAATAGAGAAATCGGGTAAGGGGTCAAGTGGTACACCCCTTAGTAGCGGGGATAGATCTGGAACATTTACAGGTCAGACTTTTGGGACATTTATGGATAAAATACTGTATTTAGTCAATTATAATGTAATGATGATTAGACTTCTATTAAACGGAAGCGAACGTTTGTTTCCGGTTGTGATCTCTGGTAAGTCGGCGAGCAAAGAGTTGAATAAATCAAGAGGAAAAGTATATATAATGTGAATCCGCGGTGCCGGTCATATTGGCGAAGTTGCGCGGCGTTTCGCTATTGTGGTGAAAAGTTCGCGTGTACCGTAAAAGTTTTCACTCTCCGCGGTCAGGAAGTCGGATCGGGTGCATATTCTAGGTAGGTACATTGAGCTGTATACGTAGTAGTAATAGTGGTTGCTCGAGGAGAGCGAGCGCAAGCACGTGAAAAGCGCGAGCCTAATAAGAAGGCGAGAAAGTAGGGAGAAAATCAGTTTCGCGAACGAACGGATCGTTTCTTCGTCGCGGAGTCTCGGAAACTTCTGAACGGCACTGTGGTTCACCAAATAAATGAAGGCGTCCACTCGGAAAACATTATATTGCCATTATATTTAACTCTTTACGCGAGCGAATCCCGCCGCGGAGAATTCCGTGAAATATTGTTCTCGGTCAAACAGGCATGCCTCTTTTCAACGAAGAAACTCCATTGTGCGTCGCCTTAACTCAACACACTTGCTTCCACGGGGCCGTTTAATCGCGTAAATTTGAGCGCGACAATTTTTCGACAATAGACGCCATTGTGTGCTCGCTGCAGAAACGATTTTCTTGCCCGTAAGCATTTAATTGTGTCGACAATTAATTTACGAGAGCGATACGTTCACCAGTTTCGTTTTATTAGGTTGTTGCACATCGAATGTTCGTAAAACAAGGTTTCGCGTTAGTTGGTTTGTATAGACGAAGTTTTACTGAATTCTACATAGATTATTTTTAGAATATATTCCAGGGATATTATTAGTCCAGTCAAAGTACCTGGCGACTGGACTATATGTACGAGACAAAGAAAACGGAAAAATTTCGCAGAAACAGAATCTATCAATGATAGTTTTGTCTGAATTCGCAACCGCCGCGCCGCGCGTAAAACATCCCTATTGGAAGTAGTTTTAGAGTAACAGCCCTGCACCTGGCAGGTTTATAGGTCATCGATACTTTCTATTCGAATAGGATTTGTTCCGTTTTCCTCGTTTTATTTCGGACATTTCCCTCTACGCAACATCAAGTGATCGTTGGCATTGCGGATCAATGACGAATATATTTCGTACAGTACCTCGCCAGTTCTTTTATTTTCTCCATGGAAAATAAAATCTGCATTGTGACTTTGTATGAAAAATGTTTCACGACCAGACAGCGAATTTTCTGCAAGAAACTGAAATTTATTTTCTATCTAAATATGTTTAATATGTTGAAAATATATGCATTTAGTATGTTGAAAATATATGTTCAATAAAAAAGAAAAATAAAATAAAAAATAAAATATAAATATATGTTGGCAATATTTAATGTAAACAATAAATAAACCCGTGATTTTAATTGCAACTAATAACTAACCTCTTCAATTAAATAAAAGTAATTCAAATAATTCGAAAAGTGATCAATTTATTATTTCTTCTTTATAAATAAAGGATTATTTATTATTTCGATTGAGGTAGAAATCAAATAAACAGTTTTTGGCCTTGTCTTTTATCTTCTATATTGTAATGTAATAGACACGCCGTGAGCATCTAGTCATTAATAAATAAAAATACAATTTAATTATTACAAACGACAATTGAAATTGTATTTGTAAATAACAATTAACTTTATTATTTTAAATAACTCGTTTAGACTCTTTTTTATTATTTTTGCTTTTTAATTGAATATCAAATAACTTGTTATTTACATTTTTCTCGAAGTACATTATTTATTTAAATATTGCCGGCACTGCTCTTGGCAAACCGGGCGATTAACTTTATTATTTTTAATAATTCATTCAGACTTGCTCATAAATATAGAAATAACAAATAACTTGTTATTTAAACAATCATTTATTTAAATATTGCCCTCGGCAGACCGGACGATATAACAGTTACGGAAATACACCCCGGGGCACAATGTTTCCGATCGTAGCCATTGATACTGATTTTCGAGAAAACATTCACAATTTAGAAGTATAAATTATTACTTTATTATTAAATATAATAGATATAAACATAAAGTAATAATTTATACTTATAAATTGTGAATGTTTACTCGAAAATCGGTAACAATGGCTCCGATCGGAAACATTGTGCCATGGGGTGTACCACTGTGAATACTTTTATCCGTGTTTGCATGGGCTGGGTATTAGCGAGCACGGCGCACAGTCTCGGGAAGACGGTGGGGGATTCAATTGGTTTAGGCAGTATGTTGTTCGCGGCGTAATATGTCGTTAAATGAAAGGGTAAACAAATGCAGAAATGAGAACGGGAATGAAACTGTCGGCGCGGCGGTAAGACGTTGCCACGGTTCCGCTAGGTACTTGCTTCGAAAGCGCGGAAGTGTTGTTACACAGTTCTACGTAAACGAAAGCACAGTGTACGCAGGGCGTCCTGGTTGCGGCTCCACGTTGCCGTGGCTGTACCTGTGCTCGACAGATGCTACCTATTCACGAATATTTCCCACACGCCGCTTACTCGCAATGGTATCTACACACACTAACGACGAGTTTTGTCTGGCGCGGAGTAACTCAGAAATTCGAACAGTTATCGAGGTGATATAAATCGTGCTGACGCTATTTGGCGCGCGCACCGAGACTGCCTTCGAAAAACATCTGTATTTTTATGCTAAAAGATTTAGGACAAAAAGATGGCACACGTTATTTATTTAACCATTGACACTCGACTAAAATAATATTTTGTACTTGCAAATTCACTTTTACAATATTCTAAATAATGGTACAGTAATTTTTTTCGCGTAAAAATTCCACTGATATGTTCCAATAATATTTCCATTGACGATCAAAGTGCGAGAGACTGTGCCTTCGAAAAACATCTGTACTCCGTTTTATGACAAAAGATTTAAGACAAAAAGATGGCACACGTTATTTATTTAACCATTGACACTCGACTTTATAATATTTTGTACTTGCAAATTCACTTTTACAATATTCTGAATAATGGTACAGCATTTTTTTTTATTTAAAAATTCCATTGATATATTCCAATAATACTTCCATTGACGATCAAAGTGCGAGAGACTGTGCCTTTGAAAAACATCTGTACTCCGTTCTATTTTAAAAGATTTAAGACAAAAAGATGGCACACGTTATTTATTTAACCATTAACACTCGACTTTATAATATTTTGCATTTGCAAATTCACTTTTACAATATTCTGAATAATGGTACAGCATTTTTTTTATTTAAAAATTCCATTGATATATTCCAATAATACTTCCATTGACGATCAAAGTGCGAGAGACTGTGCCTTTGAAAAACATCTGTACTCCGTTCTATTCTAAAAGATTTAGGGCAAAAAGATGGCACACGTTATTTATTTAACCCTAACACTTGACTTTATAATATTTTGCATTTGCAAATTCACTTTTAGGATATGGTGAATAATGGTACAGCAATTTTTTTCGCGTAAAAATTCCACTGATATGTTCCAATAATATTTCCATTAACGATCAAAGTAACGAGCAATTTTTTGCATTAAAAATTGCTGTACCATTGTTCAGTATTTCCGGCAATTATTTTAATGAAAATTATACCAAATATGATATAATTTACTTATATATTCTCTAAAAAATCGACATTTACGTAAAATTTTTGTACATCCGAATACTATCCTCCTGTTTTCATCATTCTACATGTACGTATGAAAAGTTTCTTTACTGTTCAATCTACCATATGCATATACCTACAGACAGACCGTAATATTCCCGTGGTTTCGCACTAGCATTGCCTCCAGACTAAATAACGAAGCCATATATATCAGCAAAGAAACTTTTAGTACTTTACAAACGGATTTTTCAATGTTTTTCTTCCAACATGTATCTGTTAAACATAAAGTTTCTGCATACGTGAAGCAGTATAATGTTTAAATAGTTTCTCGCCGGCAAGAGTTTTCGTTGCTTTTGCATTACCGTCGCATATATAGGGTGTTTCGTTTTAAACAGGACTCCTAAATATCTCTTGCAATTGTCGGGGTACAAAATATATTTTCTGCACTATTTGAATGGTTTTAAGGAACCATTATGCTGCAAACAATGTTTTTTTTCGGAGTTATTACATTCTGTGTAGAGTTTGATCGAACCGTGCGCCGATAAAATTAATTCCAATCATCTTAATATTTCGATCGACATAAAAAGTGACTATTTACACTTCTTTTTTTGCATCGTATAACTGATCGAAAAATACATTCAGACATGTATAATAACATGCTCTTGAAAGAACTCGTCTCGTTGCTCCGAGCAACCTAATATCACAGTAAAATATGGTCTGATTTCTCATTTCTCGAGAAATGAAAAATGGTAAGAAATCAGGAACACTGGTTACTTTGATATTGCAAAAAATCGTTACGAGGAGTATTAGCAAATATATATTTGTATTTCTTAGTTGAAATATTTTTTAACCAGGTCTGCAGGCGAGCCGCAGTTCCACTGACCGATATTTTTACAAACGGTGACGTATTTTGGGAAATGTCTCGTCTCGCAGTTAGTACCATTCCCCCATTTCTTTCCGCGACATGAAAAGGATCAGCAGATGCTAGCGTCCAAATATGTACACCGTTGTCGTCAACAGCCTTTTAGCGTAATATCTCGTCGCTGGTTCGTGTTTTCTTCCGCCCTTTTTTCCTCGAGAGGTACTCATCTCAATGTTGGTGCAGCCGCTGAAAACATCTCCGACGCAAGGGAAACAGATAGTACAGTTAACAGCTGTTCGACAGCCAGTGTACGGATGAAATTATTTCGACGACAATTACAGGGGGCTGCTTCCATCTAGTCTCTGTCGCAATCGACTTCAAACCATTTTACCATCGTCGTATTTATCAAATGATATTTTATACGATATTTTATCCGAACATTAACCCTTACCACTGTAGGGTTCGTCGGTTTTAAAAACGGGGTTTGAAAACCGTAGTAGAATAATATAACAAATTAATTTTACTCATTCTACTTTCATTCATCAGCTGATTTATTGACTTGCTCTATGCTCTTATGGTGTGCGAATTCTGCTTCGGCCTGCATATAAATGTATTATTGAACCAGTGACGCGTTCGACGAATGAGTAATTGAGTTCTGAGTTGCGGGAAATTACAAATTCATGGTCATCGTCCATCAGAATGTTCATCACCTTCAGGGTGGAGGGCACACGTCATGATCATTGCATTATTGGATTTGGTGCTATCCTCGTAGCGAATAGAAATAACTAGATTGCGGATATTATGGGAAAAATTGAGATAAACAATTTATTTCTGCTTCTAATTATTTTAATAATTAAGTAATCG
Organism: Lasioglossum vierecki; assembly: GCA_028455595.1. NCBI lineage: Eukaryota > Metazoa > Arthropoda > Insecta > Hymenoptera > Halictidae > Lasioglossum > Lasioglossum vierecki. The sequence continues at coordinate 13,140,348 of CM052337.1, forward strand.
TGTTAACGTTATTTCTCGACAAAAATCTAAAGCAGATGTTGTTTTGGAATTTTTACATGTTGTATGTAAGTAGACTGTGGGTTTTATGCATTTATGAGAAAAAGGGGTGAGCAGAATTTCAAGCAGTGGATATATTAAAAAGATCTAAAGACATCAGTGTATTGGTTTCAACCGAATCGAATAATTAAAAGAAGAATGAAATGTTTATTTCGCTCTTGCGTCTTGCAAATCAATGCAAACATTTTTTATTTTGCATAGAGATCCGCAGTCTAGTTATAACTTTCGACGAAACAATTTTTCTTTCAAAATTTTAATAGGAAAATAATTTTAGCGCCATTTATTTCAACGCAAAGGAAACTATGAAATTAATTGCAACAATTTCTGTTAATAGTCTGATGTTTATGTTTCTTGTGTTTCCATTCACTCGCTTCTTCGTCACGAACGCATAAAATCCTCGGTCTAGAAATAACGGCAGAGGACGAGACACTTATTGGCGTCTTGAAAATCGTCATCTTAAAAATAGCAGAGAAGTCACGTTCTCGGTCGTCAATCATCATTGTTGCGTTTCTTCGAATGACGAATGCGAGGGAAATGTGAAATGTGAAATGGACGTGACATTTTCACCGTCACTTACAATTTCATTTCGGAAAGGTCTCGCGACGAAAAAAGATACTTGGCATTTCCACGTCGACTATTTTTCATCGAATAATTCTTTGAAATAATTTTTCTCGACAAGCTTGTCGCGTGGTTATAACATATTCTTAAGGGCCAATTAAGACACAGGCGACTGCTCCGGGAGCCAGGATTTAATCTTGTGGGGGACGAGTTGAACAAAATAACCTTTTTTTAGCGATGTATAATCGAAGTGACTCTACGATCATTGCCAATAAACAAAACACTGTCGATACTAGCCCTAGTAGCACAAAAATATTAAATGGATATTTTTTTCAAATATTGGAAAAATATTTTTCAAGCCACATTTTTTCATATGAGAAAAATATTGGATCTGAATATCGTATACATGCACAATGTAAAAGAACATTATCTGTATATTAGAAAATAAAAAATTCTATTTCTAATATTAAAGATTTGTTTTCTAATGAGAAAGAAACATTTTTTTCATAATATGAAACAAATATGAATTGTATATTAGGAAAAAATATTCCAATATGAAATAAAGATTCATTTAATGTTTAGAAAGAAATATTTGTCTCGTAACATGCAATAGATATTTCCTGCATATTTAAAAAGCAGTTTTTGCAAATATGTCGGAACCTAAGTGAGGTATGTCTTATATGTATAGAGGAAAATTGTTTAAAATGTTTAGGTGTGAATATAATATGTTGAAAAATCATTGAAATCGGAGATGAAGTAGCTATTCTATAATTTAGCTAATTTTCCAGGGTTCTTTTTCTTGGCATCTCCAATCGTGAGACATATTTAGAGGAGAGTCTCCTATGACGAGGGCAACCCTCTCTTCCGAAAATACCCTAGAATAGGGGTTGTCTTACCCCCTTAAACCTGTGCTATCTTTTCGCCTGGGAGTGTAGGAACTCGTTCATCAAACGGAACAGGGAAATTCGGAAAAACCGTGGTTGATCTGTTGGCTTCCTGTCCGGATGGAAGTTTGCGCGGAAAGTATCGAGCGAGGCGTGGCGTGGTGTGGCGTGTAGACGCATCTCCGAGTTGAATACATTCCTGGGGAACAAGGTATTTTGTCGTGGCTCGAGCGACAATTCGGAATAAACGGATCCTGGCGGTTTCTTTAAATTATACCGACCACTCGTCTTCTATGCTCGTGGTAGAGCTGCAGACCTTCCCTCCGGTGTCTCCGCGGCACCGCAGGATATATTAGCATCTTTTATTAGGTGCTGCCACAGCACGGTGTCAAACAAATCTGCTCGCGCCCAACGGCCATCCGTTATACACACCTACGTGCCCCGTTCGGTCCGTTTTATTGGCCTGACTCTGACACTCTCGGCACCGTGGGGAACCACCGTTCGGCTGTTCGGCTGTTCGACGATCGTAAACTCTAAAATACACGTTCCCGACTACCTTCGCGATTTAATGCTCACGATTCCGCCCGCGACCACTTCGATCTGTCGCCTATGACGGTGGCAGCAGGGAACCGGAATCGTCATTCCTCGATTCGCCGGGCAACATCCGAACAGGACAATTCCCTTCGTCCGGTTCGCAAGACGCATTCAATACTATTCCGCCACCGGCAGATTCTTGTGCGACGAACCGCGGTAACGTTTCGCCCCCCGTCGAAATTGAGTTCCATGGAAATCACCGACACAAATTTCCTCGACACCATTTTTTTAACGAGAACATTTCACCGACGATTACTTTGATCGATAACGATTTTAGATTCAGTTATCGTGGTAATTTTAAATTAACATTCAGACATTTTTTGACAATGTTGTTCCAGTTATCGATCGTAGGATTGTTAGAAACGAAAGATTACAAATTTTAATATAAATTTAATATAAATTTTTGTAATCCCATTGTCATTGTTACAACTATAAAGTTCAATTTCATTTTCTTGTATAAAAACTGGTTGGAGACACTGAACGTATGAAGGCTTTGCGAAAAATTTCATTAATACATCAGACTCCGCGCGAGGCATAAATGAACCATTTGTAATTTAAATCGTTGATCCCAGCATTCCTGGTTTCGTGGTTTCGGTAGCAGTTTTTGCAGTTATAATATTCTATTAACGCTAGAGTTACCGGTATTAATTATAATACCGGCGCTGGAATATAGGATGTTCTGCATAAAACAAATTACCTAAATATCTCGTCTGTCTGCCATAATACAGAGCAATATTTCATGCGTACTTTAAATTGTGGTTTCTAGGGAGGAATCAGATGTCAGAGAATTTTCTTTATGAATTTAATTTTGTAAATTTTTTTAAGTATAAATTTTATTCCATTTTTTGGAATATTAAATGGAATTTTAGAAATAATAGACCATCTTAAATGGGACCTCCTTACACCCCCAACTAAAAATAGAGGATTATTATTGGGAGTCAAAATGAGTGTATTGTTAAAACGTTTTTCAATAGTATGAACAATTTTCGAGATATTGGATCAGTTTAAATGGGACAACCTGTACACGCAAATAAAAATAGAGGATAATTATTGCGAGTCCGAATAGTCGTGTTTTCTTGCGGATTCGGATAGCGGAGGTTCTATTGTATGTGTTCGATACGGTATCATGATTTACCGGCTGGAATCGGTGCTATTGACTCGGTATTGTTCTGTTCACTGTAGACAGGTACTATATGTGTACGCGTGTTTCACAAATTGCCCGCTCTTATCTATCCCTGACTTACTTCCTTCGAGGCACGGTGTCGTTCAATGATTCGTGGTATTACTGTACAAGGTATCCGCGAAGCTGCATGTTGTTTTTCTCGTAAATAATACGTAGACTAGGGGTGATTTTGAAGAAACATATAAAATAACGTAGAAATAATATACAGATATATTCTCTACCTTAACCACTTTGCTACCACGAACGAGTTATCTCGAATTACAAGTTACAGCGTAATTTAATTGAATAAGAGACCAGAATTACAAATTACTCTCTAGTTTAATGGAATAAGAGACAAGATTTACAAATTATATTGTAATTTTTTAATAGGAGACCAAAATTAGAAATTACATTGTAATTTAATTGAATAAGAGACCAGACTTACAAATTCCATTGTAATTAAATTGAATAAGAGACCAGAATTACAAATTCCATTGTAACGAAATAATCGAACACGTTCTAATTAAAATATGTAAACTAATTGAATCGTAGTTGAACACAACTGTGGGTAGTGTCAGTGTTAAAATCACTACGGCATGGTAGCAACGTGATTCGCGAAGAAGGTATCTACTGACTTTCAGTTGTTGGAAGCCGCCTTTAAAAAATGCATGGGCATCGTCTATCCTAATGTTGAAAACCCCGAAAGTGGCTGGGGAGCTCGCAGCACACAAGGGACCGAAGTCGTAAAAAAGCAAACTAAATTCATGGCACTTCCAGTTATACGTTATTCATTACTAGGAGAACTGTGCCGGAATTTTTTGAGCAGTCGGTTGTGATTCCGACATTAGTCTTTTTACTAGGACAAAAAACCACACTTATGAAACGAAGTTTTATTCGCGGTTGAACGTTTCCCGTATACAAGAACTGGTACGTAGTATGTACATATCTCCTTCGTTTCTGTTTCATGTTGTTGCAGCATAAATGTTCCCATAGGATGCACAGCAAAATACTGAAGTAACTTTTTCCGTTGCGTACAAACGAGAAAGAATATTCGGTCGTGTAATAAATAATTGCTATGGTAATCCATCAATTTTATTTATGAATGAATTTCATACTGAGTTCAAAACCTTTGCTGTAATAAACTTCACTGCAAATTCGAAGCTTTATGGTGAACCATACGAATGTCAGTATTTTGAAAAAATTATTATTTTTCTATCAATACGAGCATTTTCAAAATTGTGTACAGTTTCAGCTCAGAATTTAACAGAAGAATAATAATTTCAAAATGACTATATTGGCGATCACATGTGGTTCACCATACAGCTTAAAATTGCAGTAAAGTTTCTTACCAAATCTATAGAAAAACTTTTGAAATAACGTCGCAAATGTTAATTATACATAAATGTAAATACAGTGCTTATTGTGTTTACAAAATGAAAGATGGAAAACATTGTTCCATTTAATTATTCCAATGCATATTTATGGGATTATTTACAGAGCAGTAATGTTGACAAATGTATTATGAATGGTGCTACGGTGCCGCACCTGTTCTACTTTTTCATTATGCGGAAGCAAACACCTCGGACGGTCGACTGTTCCATTAAATGAAATATGTCATTGAGAATTTAAGAATGTACTTACACTTGTTTATGCGCCATTTATAATGAACATCATTAACATAGTCAGCAGGTAAACTTTCTGTATAATGAATGAATGATATCCGGGCACGGTGCAATAATATTTTTTAGCTCTACATATACCATTTAGTTTTCCTGTAATAAATGAATAAATGATGGCAAAATATACGAGAAATATATAGGATGTATTAATTTATCGTCTATAATATTTCCGTTACTTAATTACAACTTTGTCAACGTGTTTTCCACGAGACCATAATTTCTAAGTACATATAAGTACTCACTTAAGTATCTTGAGCACACAGGGCTTTGCAAATAATTTTCTATAAGTTTTATAATAAGTTTGCCTATAAGACTAATTCATCCTTTCTAAGATCTTTCAAAATTCTCATTTTGAAGTTGGTGAACATCATTTTGAGTGGTTGTTAAAATAAAATTTCATTAATTAATCCTTCCATCAGAAGTCTTTCATTGTTTTCATCAATCACCTAGTGTTTACAAATTTTTTGTACTAATGTTTAATTTTTTTAACTCGAATCAACATGAAATTATGAAAAATATGATCTTGAGAAAAATGTTGAACAAAAGAATGTTTTCCTTGGACATTTATTCGTGTCAGAAAAATTCAGAAAGATTTTCAAGATGCCCGAGGTAGGTGGGACGCACAGTAAATTGTAGTCGATGAAAATCTGCAATCGTCGCATAAGATTTCGCGGAATTATATTGCCAAGGTACGAAATGATCAAGTTTCTAGAACTACGGTTAGCACCTTATTATAATCCATAAGGATTTAAGTTTCCGAATTCAGGTAACGTTTGCCGAAAAGTAACACGCAGTCCCCAGAAGACGATTTCTTGAAACTCGGATGCTGTAAAGTTTAGGGATTTAAATTGGAAAAGATTTCCCCGGATGTTGCGCTTCCTGAAATAAAAGCGCACAGCGAAGCATCGACATATAAGAAAGTTCTGTTACATATGTAATATAAAGGGAAACAAAGTTGCGAAAAACTTACTTTCTCTATTTCACAGTACAGAACTGAACTGCCCTAGGTAAGTACGCATATACATAGGTACGCTAAGAAATTACCGTTTTCATTTATTTGATTGCGTGCCTGCACTTTGAAAAATCTGACAAAATTATATATTTATAACGAGATGCTGAAACTGTAAAAAAATGTACAAACTGTTTTTTATTTTTTGTCAATTCGGTCTCGAAGCGAAAAATTCTGAACAAAATTCGTGGATGTACATTCTGATAGCTAAATTAGGTAATTATATAGAAAAATGTCTGTGTACTCCGATTTTGATGAAAGTTTAATATGTTATGCAGCAACACATTCTGAACAACTTTTTCCTTTTCCAATATAGAGGAGTCGCTTTTAGTTTCCGAGATATTTACAAAGAACTATTGCTAATACTGTATTGAATTTTCCTTATATTGCCGCGGGATTAGCGATAGTATTTTGCAAATATCTCGAAAACTAAATGCGACTCCCCTATATTGGAAAAGGAAAAAGTTGTTCAAAATGTCAAAATCTACAACATATTAAAATTTCACCAAAATCGTAGTACGCAGACCTTTTCTATATAATTACCCTCCGAAGATTAGGAAGAGCGAACTGGAGGGATGACTTTCTCTGGTGTACGACGAACGCGTCTGCTTAGATAACCGAGGAGGGGAATTAGGCGAGTTGCGACACGGCGCGGCGTACAAACACATTGTTACGCGAGTACCAGATAGGATAGAGTCGATGGTGGCTCATGGACAGTCAGGATTATCTTGATTCTACGTTACGGGCTCGCGCACCCCCGTATCTCTGCACCCCGCACGCAGCGCGCCCGGCGGATCGCGCAACATTGAAATCCCGCAAAGTCACTTAACGTCGAACGTTGTGGTTTAAAGTCTGGAACGTCGCCGGAAACTGGGCAATAAATTCTGGCGACGACCGCCGCCGGGAGCGTCCCTATCGTCAAATATATGCAGAGGAACCCTCTGTCGCGTACCATTGAGTCTCTAACTCGCGACCATCTCCTTGATGGGACGATTGTTCTGTTCTATCCTGCTCTACTCTGCTCTACTCTGCTCTGCTCGGAACTTCCTCTTCCTACAGGTTCAGCATTCTCAGTTATGGTACTTACCACGAAATATCGCCTAGCTAGTGGTTTCTCTTTCGATTCCAGCCATTCGCTTCTCCCGCGATTCTCACGAAAGTTTCGAATTTTCGGCACTGCGCCACCAGAGTTCGGCAAAAAATTCATCAACGAATAAATTTCTACTACAATCGTTAAGAATGTTCTAGAGGTACAATGGGAGAAGTATAAGAAATTCGATCCATCAATATATTGGCAATAAAAGCCATTCATGAGTATATTTTGCATTAAAAAATAGATTAATTTAAAAAGCTTTTGTTTAATTAGTGAATTTCATGTTATATTTATTTTTTAATCAAATTGTTTTCATATTATCAAAAATTCTAAGTAGCCCCTGGTTTGCACTTCAAGATAATTTTGTGATATTCGATATATATATAAAAGTTCAAAATAGATATTTAAATAAATTGAAAATACCTCAGAAAGCAATATTCATGGTTATTAATGAAAATAAACATCTAAATTTGCGTAAAATTATGTTCTGGTAATAAGAAAAACCGTAATTAATTACATCATTTATGATATGACATTTATATTAGGTTTAAATAGGAGCTAGACATAAATTTATATTTTTCACTAAGAATTTTAATTATAGTGAAAATAAAATGTATATTATGTAAGTCAAAAAGAATAATTTTTTTGGGCTTTATAGCCGAACAAATAATATTCTAGCTTTATATTAAAATAAACGTAAATCGAAAGGAAAAAGAACTGGGACGAAGTTTTTTCCCTCTTTTATAAAGCCCATAAAAAATTTTCTTTATGTCATTTTTAAAAAGACAGCCGAGGAAATGGGCTTCATAGGCTTTTCTCTTTGTTATCCTGTGAGAAAAGTACGTGTAGATTCGTCCATAGATTTCATTGATATGTCCTGTACCACGAGATAGAAGGTTTACTTGAATTTTGTGGGAATTTTACCTAAGTAAATTTATTTGATCATTCATTACGTGTCTGTAATTTGAATAATTGCAAAAAGAGAAATCTGAAATTGGCCATTTCGCCACTTCGTGGTCGTACGCTCAGTGTTAAAAAGTTACCTTCCGAGTTCCAACGTTACCGTATTTTTACTCCAATATTGGATTTCCTTCGTACACATAAAAACCTACAATTGTCTGAATTAAACATGGTAAATTAGCTTTTATCAGAGAATGTGACATCGTAGAAGGCACGATCATATGAAAATATTCATCTGGAAAATCTCTTTATCTTATTCGTTTCATTGTTGAAAAGTTCCTTTCGCATCATTATACCATGAATAAAATTTTCTGCTAAAAGTCTTCCATAGAATTCTGAATGAACAATTTTTCCAGAAACATTGGTGATCGTTTTCACTTTTGAAATTTATTCAGCACGAGCCGATAATGATAATACGAATGTATGATTAAATCTGATAATAATGAGAATAGTTAATTGAATGTAATGCTAATAAGAATGGTTAATTAGATCTCATAATTAGACTGCGGACTAATAATTAGACTTGTAATAAATAGAAATTAAATTGAACGTTACTTCTTCTCTTAATGATTTTAATAGAGGAGAAATCATAATCGACATATTCAATTTGAGAAATAAACAATTTCTGGAGAAGTATTCACTTTTGAAATTTATCAAAATCCTAAAGATGATCGTTGAAAGAATTATTTCAAACACTGTATGATAGAGCAATTTAGAAGAATTATTAAAAATAATTTAATAAATAAAATAATACACTGTCCGCCATTATATGATAATTATAAAACAATTCAAGGTATTTTTCTTTACACATTTTAACTTGGACAAAAATTAATATTTTGTTTATATTTAACGAGAATTATTACCGCGTTCACCATTATCTAATCGACGCATATGCAGTGTCAGGGATTTAAATGAAGTTTCAGTGACAGCATTTCGATTGAACGTAATATTTATTAATCGCTATATGTTCGTCCGTGATTAATACATTTCATTCGTCATGAAACAAGCTCACTTATCCCTTTTTGATAATGAACTGCGGTTATGGCAGAGAACGGATTATTTGAAATCGTTTCTGTCTCTCGAAAACGCTCGGGTCAAATTTCAAGCTAGCGTCGAAACTGTTTGTTCAATAACAATATCTTTCTCAAACAGAGTGTTAATATTACACGCAGCTTGCTCTGTGCTGTGTATACCAATTTATATTCGTACAATAAATTTTTCTCCGTTTTCTGGCTTGCTCCCGATAACTTTATATTGACATAATCGATGATCCGCAAACCTTCATCGTTTTAGTTAATTTCAGAAAGCTTTGCATCTACAGCGGAGACAACAAATATTTCAACATGTTTCCCATTTTAATTAACCGAATCAGAACCACCTCTTTCGAATTTATGGTTAGATAAAATTTTAAGTCACGTACAAAAATCATTTTTGTTGAATAGTTATAAAGAGATTAATATACAGGGTGTACAACGAAATACTTTTCACGATTATTCAACTACATGCTTGCTTGCCATAATCTGACAAAAACATTTTTTTCAACAAAACTTGATCAGTTTTCGATTGGCTATATATTCTAATAAAAAAATTCGTTATTTTTCTTTCATTTTAGTATTGTCATGACCATCTTCATTTTTTTAAATGCCATTACCTACGCAAAAAGTGCCGTTTAAAAAAATGGAGGTGGTCATGACAATACTAAAATGAAAGAAAAATATCGAATTTTTTTATTAGAATATATAGCCAATCGAAAACTGATCAAGTTTTGTTGAAAAAAATGTTTTTGTCAGATTATGGCAAGCAAGCATGTAGTTGAAAAATTGTGAAAAGTATTTTGTGGGACACCCTGTATATACTGATATAATCAGTAATGTTTTTACATCACTAATGTATCAATATTAAATTGTTCCGTTCCTAAATTATTTTATATCAAACAAACTACTAAAACATTTGAGTATTGCACGATTACGTTGCATCAGTTTAATATGCATGAAATTTAAAAAAAAAATTGTGTAGAATGGAAATATTCCAGATCAGTAAAAATTTTTAGTTTTCGTGTCATGTAAAATAGTTTCGAGTGCAAATTGTTAAAAGCCTCGAAAGCGAGTCCAACCACTGCTGCACCATAGATCGACAAAACCCATGGGACATGTAAATACGAGTCGATGGTATTTCGACTAACCGGAAACAAAACTGAAAATCGTTAGATAAAATTGTTGTGAATTTTTCTGCAACAAGTGCGACGACGCGATTACTTTAAGGGTCTGGCTCGATTTGATTATCTCTGTACACCGTTCGCAGCTAAAATACGTGGAACGGTTTCGGTGCAGACAACTCTCGATGCCGGTAAAATTATGCACTTACTCTACGATATTGCATTTACTCGAACTAACGCAAACTAGCGCATAGAAGTTTGTTAGAATAGCACGTGCCCCTAGCGAAGCAGCGATATGGCGGAGAGAACTCTGTGAAGTAGAGTTGCCATGTCTCTCGGATAATTAAAACTTTCGAGAATGTAATTCTGCTACGAGTGTGCTGCTGATTCAAGTGTAACGGGGAACCAACGATTTGTAATTAATAGGACCGATAAAAGTGAGGATAAGTAGCCGAAGTCCCTCGAGAAATGTTTTCCCCGACCTTCCAGTAACGTTGTGTTAGGTTTACGGGAAAGTTTACTGCTCGGTTTCAGCATCCATATTCAACGGAGATTAGGTCCCTCGAATTATTACTGTACAATGTTAATTGTACACGTGGCTCCGGAAGTGAGAAGAACCACCGGCCAACGGTTAACTCTTTGCACTCGGAGCTATTTTCACTCGAAAATTAAACGTTTCTTTCTAGCTAAAATAATTCCATTATATATGACTACTTTTGTTTTACAGCTATGGAATTGATATAATTGATATAATTTTATAAAGGTCAGATTAACGTCGAGATCATTAGTGTCCACTTTTGGTAGGCAATTGTAGCCACAGTGTTTCAAGGTACGTTTCTGTGTACATAGATACAATTAAAAATTGAATATTATTTATACATTTTATTCAAGTGTATACAACCTATGAATTTTAAAGTAAACTTAGAAATTCTCTATAAAATTAACTTCAGATAATCTGCAAACTAAAAACGATACAAATTATTTATCAAAATGAATGTTACATATGAATTTTTCTTATCTTAATAAGTCTCTACTGAAGAAATCGTTATAATAAGTATTTGACATTCAAAATGATTAAATGGAAAAGATTACTTAAAATTGAATTCGTTATGGGTTTCTAATGGACTAAGGGGAAAAAATTAAATAGTTTTTGCAGTCGTAATTTTATTTAAAATAAACTGACCGTGTCGAAGACCATATCGAAACTTCTGGTTTTTGTACGGCGACAATGAGTCTCTCGATAAAAGCTGCCGATAAGTTTCGGTGATCGATTTAAGTGTGAAATACTGTAAGTGGAAAATTTCTTGCAACCAGAACAGTCAAGCTTCTTTCTTGAAAACCTTGATTTCACCGGGGCTAATGGTTCCAAGTAGCACTTTTGGTGGTGTGATGAATGGCACTCAACACCTAATCCAGACCTGGAGGTAGGAGAGTTAGCCCGATTTGCTCGACTAATGAAAGACAGTAACCGATTTCAGTGAATGGAGCACGTCCTAAGGAATGTGATCTCGGTTTAATTCGGATTTGTTCGCTGAAATCGCTTTTGGGGACAGTCTTACAGCATGTACGCCGTGTGCAGGTCCGGGAAAGCTATTCTCTCTTAACCCTTATCCGTCTCCCATTTTCCAAACTTAATTTGTCTCCTGGTGTCAAATTGGAGCAATGGTAAAAAATTACTATCAAAAGTACTGTTAAATTAATATAAAAGAAACAATTAAAACAGGCTGATAAAAATTGATCATGGATCTCGTTGCTGATCAAAAGTTTCAATATCATTTTTACCAATCAATATTAACGCAAGACGAACAAGTAAAACAGGTTGATAGAAATTGATTATGAATCTCGTTGCTAATTAAAAGATTTAATAATTTTTACTGATCAATATCAAGATGAAAGAAACAATTAAAAAGAAGCTGATAAAAATTAATCATAGATCTCACTGCTGATCAAAAGTTTAAATATCATTTTTACTAATCAATATCAACGCAAGATAAACAATTAAAACAGGCTGATAGAAATTGATTATGAGTCTCGTTGCTAATAAAATGTTTTGATAATTTTTACTGATCAATATCAAGATAAAAGAAACAATTAAAACAGGCTGATAGAAATTAATCATGGATCTCGTTGCTGATCAAAAGTTTCAATATCATTTTTACCAATAAATCAAGATAAAAGAAACAATTAATTCTTTAATATTAATAATACACCAGTGAGAAACAAAGTGTGAAGGGCTGATTACAGGACCTGCAAGAAATTCTCTGCTCCGTTGCAACGTTAAGTTCCAATTTTCTTTCTTCGCGCCATTTGCAATTCAACCCGTAGCAATTTCAGCTTGAATGTCGAGTGTAAGCTGCTGGTATCGTTCAATATCTCACTTGTTACAGCGTATTACTGCAACATTCGGTTTCTGTACGGGGTTTTCACTTGGGGCAGGTTGGGTAGCGATTACGACTGCTGGTCCTCTACATAGCATTGTAATCCGCTCTTACCAGTGGAACCGAGTTACCCTGCGCCATCTTGACACAGGTTACACGGGCTAAATGGGTTACAGTGAGAATGCGGGTTGCTGACAAGGGAACTGAATTTCCTTCGGGTTACGGTTACAATCCTTGAGAAAAAACGAGCCACGCACCTAATCCGCGTGGGAAACTGATTGAAGGGTTCCGCCATTTTAATCGACTGACAAAAATTCAACATCCTTTTGATTATTCTTGCAGTTTTATACGTACAAATTGTAGGTGACTGTCGTAAAGCTTGGTGCACCGTATACGTTGGAACATTGCCATTTTCCACATTAACTTACTGAAAACACCAATACCGCTATTCCCAACTTTATTTCTGTTTCGAACAAACTTTTCACGAGTAGACTCCGGATCTGTATGTAAAATAAAAATTAAATTCATCCCTTAATGATTTTGTTACATTAAAAACAACATTAAAATATTCTTGAATTTGTTTAATCTATTATTGTTTTATACAAAAAGTGCTGGACGAATTGGCTAATTAAAAAAAAAATTTCGTAATAGTCCGAATAAGGTTCTTAGGGAAAGAAAAGCTGGAAAAGTTACCTGGAAAAATGGAAAATTCGGGAAATCGTTAATAGATATTTTCCTAGGATTTTTTTCCCAATTTTTACATTGTTTACACATTTTCGGTAGCTTTTTACAAATTCACAAAACGATCACGAACACATTTATTGAAATTTAGACAAGGCAACGTTTGTAGGGTCAGCTAGTGTTGAATATGTTCAACAAAAACACGAAGAGAGGGTTAAAAAGACGGCGTCGAAAACGAGAGTGCCTCCTTTAAGATAACCGTGTAGCCAGACTGTGTACCGTACGCTCGGGAAAGTAAAGAGATAAAAAATCAAGATGACCGGCTTGGCGTGGGCAGTCAAGTTACAACTTGACTGCTACCGCCTACGTTTGCCGAGGTGAAACTGTTTGTACGGGCGAAACGTCTTCTTTAGGGTGGTCCTCGAGGGTACTGAGCTAATTGTAAGAGGGGTGCGCGCTCAGCGGGCCCGTTAATTACTGTGTCACATCGTGAAGTTTATGACACGTGAATTGGCATTCAACTGGGAGCCAAGAGCGTACGAGTTCGTCAAAAGTGAATAATAAATTAACTGTTCCATACCGACCGACCCGAATGCTAATGTTGCCGAAATTAATTTGAATTAATTATTACCACGTTGTTTTTACTAGCTCACTTTCTTGTCTGTCTGTCTCGATACAAATCTTGCAATTGATTTTAAATCAACTTACCTTACGAGCTAGAGACTCGTTAATTTTATTGTAATTAATATTATTATTATTTATTATAATTAATTATACATAATTTATTGTAATTATTATGCATGCCACGATAAAAAGAGTAGGTGTAAATTGAATATTATTATTATTATTTATTGTAATTAATTATATATAATTTATTATAATTATTCTGCATACTAATTCAAGAATACTGTTACATTATTTTCAACCTATTAAACATATTAAAGAAGAAAATTAATTTCTATGTCGCTTCAGTTTGTTGCAATTTAGAATGAAAATTTTGATTTTGCATAAAAATCAGCTGCATAATTGTTATGGTTACAATATTCTATTAAACGCAGTGTATCTTTCTGTAAAATATGAAGAAATAGATGTTCCAATTTGTACAAATTTTTTAGCGGAAGGAAATTTATTTGAGAAACAACCTTCGTAAGATTATAATCAGATCAAGAAAAAGGTATATGTAGACTGTGTTTATTCGCAGCGAGTGGTCGTGAATAATCGCGACGAGTCGCGTTGCGGATATACTGTATGTGCCCACATACATTCGTCTGGTATCGTCGAAAGCCGTCGCGCGCCGCGCCGTTGAGTATCTTTGGCGCGTATCCAATAGCATTCTTGGGAACTCCCGCACGCTCCTGAATAATATATATTATTGGTAGGAAGCCAGATAACAAGGTAAATAGACGGATAGCTGTATATACGTTCGTATCAGAACGAAATTTGTCTAAACAATGTCAGACCCTGCTGTTGTTGCAGTTTCTCATTTGCTAGTATATGTTTTCATTATACAGATGTTACAAGTTTGGTCGGCTGCCATTTGTTACTCTCCACCGCGGAACTGGGCGCATGTAATGATTAGCGTTGCGTATATCCAGAGTCGCCAGATCAAGACTCTGCGTCCTCAACTCTACATTCCCCTTCCACGATTGCACCCCGATAGAAAATAATTTCTATTGTAGTAAATTTTTTTATTTATGTTACCCCGCTTTCAATTCTTTGCTAAAATAATATCGCTGAGGGCCGTTTTTTTTATTTAACGAGGAGGGGAAAATAATGCATTGCGCATTTCTCACCCCTCTTTTTTATCTAAGCTTCCAAGGAAAATGGGACCCAATGATTTGAGTCTTTCTGAGATATCAGAAGGATTAATTTATTAGTAGATGTGTAAATAATTTTATTTTTGAAACGAAAGAACATGATTATAAAATTTTTTGTTAACCGCTACTCGTTTCAAACAATGTTTCTACACTCAAACTTTGTTAGAGTTAATTAGACAATTACAATAATTAAAGGAAGAACCAAATAGGTCTTTCTCTAATGTTGAGTCAATGAAATATGAAATCTGATTTTTCGAGTTATCGTTCCCATTATTATAATTTAAACAAAGTGAAATATAAAACCGTAGAGGCAATAAAAAATTTTACGAACTGTAATTTCGCATAAAGATCCGCAATCTAGCAACAACGGTCCGAAAAATACAGTTTCGTTAAGAACGCGTTTCCCGTGTTTGGTGGTCTTTTGTCGTGAGCGGAGCACAATTTTCTTATAAATCTTTATCGTGTTTTTACAAGTCCTGACCTTTTTAGATGCATTGAAAGCACTGCGTTCCGGTTGGTTGGCTCGCTCGTGGCAAGACGTATGAATGGGTCTCGGCTCAACTGGTTATGTCCATGCAATCATGAAACTTAAGTAGTACTCATTTTCTATAAAACTTACTTAATCAATAATGTACGTGAGTACCGTTCGCATGTAATATTTTGTTGCATGGCCTTCCGTCATCTTTATGGTGACTTTAATGTTATATCGTTACATGCAGCGATCGCAAGTTTCACTAAAGACTTCATGTCCAGATACGTACTTCCTGCATAATTTGGAACGATGTTCTTGTATAACAATTTTACAGTGTACGAAATAAGTTCAAATTGGTAAGTCAATCAAGTAAAGTAAAACATCCTAATCAAGTTGCAATGATTTTTGTTACGTCATGAAAGGTACAATCTGTCACATAATTTATGGACCACTAATTTATTTATAAACGAGTTACTAGATGGATTAGTTTACTAGTTGATAAACTTCATGTTTAGATAATACTTTCTGTATATTTTTGAACGATGTTCTTGTATAATAATTTTACAGTTTACGAAATAAGCTGAAATTATTATCTTCGCAATTGCGACCAAGGCCAATTAAAAAAATATATATTTACACATTCGATAGTCAACTAATTTTACTAACATCTTCAACATCTTCAAAAGACAATGTTCAAGTTACGAGGGGTAAATTTATACGAGGCGTAGTTCTCGGAAAAATATTTGACACGTATATTTTTTGTCGGTCGGTATCCATCTTGAAAGGATGAAAACAACCCTTGAAATTGGGCAAAACGACTTTAAGGATTGTTCTTCTCACCCTTTCGAAACGAATGCTGGCCTATAAAAAATAAAATACGTGCCAAATATTTTTCCGAGAGCAACCCCTCGTATAAATTTCATGAAAATCTTTGTGTCGAGTTTGGATGTGTCCCCTAGTCAGGGGAGAATATCTTTAAAATGTTTAGCACCTTACTAAAGTTAGTAAAAAAAAGGAAAAAAGCCTTTCACTTGTTTCTTTTAATTTAAATTTCTATTTTGCAGAAAGAACCGTATAATTGTTCAATTTTGCAGCGTCCACGCGATACGATCCCCATTGAAAAATGATCCACGAAAATTACCTACGTTTGTGGCCTTGAACGGCGTGCAATATCTCTTTAAATCGCCGAATTTCGGATGAACATTTGCAAACGAGATAATCGCGATGTGTGGAATACACATTAACATCTGTTATTCGGATAATCACAGCGTGCATGTGTGTGTAGTACTTGTGGACACTAGCGAAGAGGATAATTGCAGTACGTAGTACATGTTGACACTTGGTGCATGTGTGAGAGCGTGCATTGGTATTTACATGCGTACGTGTTAGTGATTTTTAGAGGAAAATTTATGCACCGCGTTCGTCGTTCGTCCTTTTCATTCGAAAATCGAGTAGAACATTATTCTGTGCATTATTTTATATTTGGTAAAAGGACAACATCGATTTTCTTAATATCATTTATTAATGTAATTTTAATATCTATTTTTATTTAATCATTTTTTAAATTTCTTTATTAACCTTTAGCACTCGAGTGGTGACTGTGAAAGAGTTAAATTATTATTAAAAATTATAAAAATATTGTTTACATTACGGTTTACAAACGTATTTTTAAAATTTTCAATACAAGCCCATATACAAACGTTGTCAAATGCAACTATTAATATTTTCTCCACAATTCCGATCAATTGCAATTTCTGAAAAAATTTCTCTTCACATCCTGCAGTAAACATTGAAAATATTGAATATTGATAAAATATTGAAAAAGTTATCGTCTGTTTTAGAGCGTCCAAATATTAATTCGTTTCACTATAATACATGTTAACCTATTATGAAATGATTCGGTATAAGTGGCTTTCTAAATTAAGCCGCGTCACTGTGTATATTGCAAATATTTCTTACTTTCGTTCGATAATAACATTAGCTGTTAACACGACTTTCCACTTGTAGCGAAAACATATTAGTATCAAAAGATAGACATTTCTTTCTCGCGCGTAATGCAAGATGCAGCACAGCAATGGCGGACGCGATGTTATAATGACAAGTAGTTAGCTTAACTTAATTTACCGTGAATCGTTACTCGCAGCTTAACTTTAAATACCGGCTAACACGAGCATAAAACCTTTAAAACTCTGGTTTGTGTTCATCGTCGCGGCAAAGTGGCTACAAAGCACATGGCAGCTCGAACGACATTTAAGAAAAACATGCAACGTACTCGGTATGTAATACATGAAATAATCTCGTGATTATTTCAACTGTACATACATACCCGGACAATAGTTTAAGATAAAAAGGAATAATTTATTTAATATGAAAAACGTAAATGGAGTATTCACATTTTTGTTGTAGCAAATTAATCACCCGTATAGATATTGATAATAACAGTTTGCATTAGGCTTCTGAATGTATTAAATTATGTGTACAATATATTTTATATACCGGATGGTTCGCGAGAAACAGAATACCTAAATAGCTTCGTTAGGCTTGAAGATAGAAAAAAAATGTTAGAGAGAAAAATTATATTGTTAAAAATGTTCTAAATATAATTTTAACTTAATTTTTTAAGAATTCTAACCGGAAATATTTTCTGCTTGTTTTATCCTTTTATCCTATATTTTCTTTGAGAAAATAGCTAGATAAATATCGATCTTCGTGTGCTTTAAAGTTTTGATTTTTTTGCCATTTTTGTATTTTTCAATTTCATGTTTTGATTCTATTTTTATTTTTGGTATACAAATTTTACGTATTTCAGAATCGAACTTAATTTTTCAAACGGCTACTGCATTTAATATAAACTTGTCTGTTGCAACCATATCTCGAAAACAAAGGATACATTAATTAATATTAATTATAGTATTTTTGGTAATGATACTTGAACAAAGTATCTGCCAAATACAAGATATATCTACAAAATATCTGGAAACTTGGCGACATCCGTACCCTTAATCAAAACTGTGACTTGTAACTGTAATTTGTTAATTAGTTTCCTCTTATCATGTTTACCGGCGACACATAAGTAAAACTCTCTCCGCTGCCTGCTTCGGAACACTTCAAAGTAATACTTGTAAAATAAGCGAGGCGCCGAGTTATACGACGCTTTATTTCCGTTTGCGAGAAGCGAGTAACTACGGACCGTCTAGATAAGAAGTGGTAACAATGTTTGAAATGAAGATTTTTCAACTCCTGTCTACGTGTGAAAGGAACTGGCTCGAGCGAAATGTGATACAGTTATAAACTTGCGCGACTTGAAAAACAATTTTCTTGTTTCCCATTACGTTTGTATCAGACGTCTGTGCCGATAGAAACTTCCGCCGTCTCGAAACCGTCTAATCAAAAGGCGGAATCACGAGACTGGGAGAAAATAAAATTCCAACATTTTCAATGAACCAGCCTAATATTTTAAAAAACGTACCTACGTTTTACAATAAATAAATTGAAATTTACACATCAAATTTTAAAGCGAACAGAACCAAATATAAATAAAAATCAATTGAAATGGAAAGATAAAAATCGTATTCATTTTTATGAAAGTTTTTTGAAATTTTTCATAAACCATGTATCGACATAAATATCTTAATCATGATCTTGGACGCGTCTTGACCTTTTATAATTAACAATGTATTAATTAATGGATCCGGGTAAACAAGGAGACACGGGTGTATTTAAAATAATAATAATAATAAATAGTTCGAAAGAAATCCAAAATTAATGTTTAATGTTTAAAAACATTCGAAATGTATTAGATTTGAGTTTGCAACATGATAAATTGTTAATTCATCAATGCTTTGTATAATATTTAATACCGGCAGATAGATTGCGTCAAAAATTGTAAATCCATTTACGCTTGTTCCAGAATGTACGTTATTTAATCGAAATCGAACAGTTGAATTGATAATTTCATTTCCCGTTGCTACCTCAAGAGAACATTTCCACAAGTATCGAACGAAACCGCCGCAAGTTAATACGGATTTCGTTGACGATCGCGCGTATTATTTTATGCGAGTTCATACTTGAAGCACAATACAATAGAAACTCATTGTTTCCTTTTTACCATGCGCGTCGCATTAAACGAAAATTACGAAACATTATTACGTGCTCGTAACTCGGTGGTCGCATTACATAAAATTCGCGGGAAGGTACGGCATTGGTCGAGACGAACACACATAATTTTAGTATTCCCGGGGAAAAGATGTGTCACGCGCATAACATTCTGTAACGGAACGACCCATTCGTAAAACGTCTTCATAAAATACGACCGGTATTTTAATAATCGCGCAGCGAAGACGCGTCACGGTGTTCGAAATTATTTATTTTTCATTTATGCGTCGGTGGATTGTTCTTTTTCCGTTCCCGGAGGAAGCCAAAGAAATGCCTGAGAATAATGGTTTATGGGGACATTAATGCCTTTCGGACGGCCAGCGTTTTAGTTTAGTTTATTAAAGAACGAAGGCTTTAGATCGCGTTATTATAAATGGCTCCATAAGCTGATATAATTGGACAGCGGATTTTCATGTAAAATAATAACTTTCTACCTAAATTGCAAAAGATCTTAGGCTTTAATATGCGATGAAAGAAATGTCTTTAAACGAGGTAATACTGCTTGGACGAATAATATGAAATTGAAAGAAATACTTGATTCTCGTTGCTGTTTTATTCTGTCAGTAATTGCAGCGTGGCATCGTATTAGAGTGAAATGAAAATTCATTTTCTAGTCGAATTTGTTTAAATTCTCCTAATATTTTAATATTAATATATTAGCGTGGCATGGTTTTTTTGACTGAAATGAAAATTTATTTTCTATTCGAATATGTTTAAATTCTCCTAATATTTTCACTGTCTTAAATTGCACCACTTTTATGACTACAGCAAAAAATTCGGTAACTGTTGTACGTACTTGTTAATATTTGTTAATGCGCGTTATGATAGAACATTTAATACATTCTATCCTTTTGAACTACCTTGTAATCCTTTGCACTCGGAGGTATTTTAACTCGACGTTTCTTCTGATTTAGAATATTTCCATTCTATTTTTTAAATTCGGTAGATATGAAATTGATATAGTACCTCATACAATACTTAAATCTTAATTTAAATATTAATTTAATATCTTAATTTCAGAAACTATTTCGAAAGCCACGCTTATATTAAAATGCACTAAAAAAACCAGATATGAAATTGATATAGTACTTCATACAATACTTAAATCCTAATTTAAATATTAATTTCAAAAACTATTTTGAAAACTACGCTTATATTAAAATACACTAAAAAACCAGATATGAAATTGATATAGTACCTCATACAATACTTAAATCCTAATTTAAATATTAATTTAATATCTTAATTTCAGAAACTTTTTGAAGACCACGCTTATATTAAAATGCACTAAAAAAAAAAAGAAAATAATTTTTTCAAACATCGTTCGGAAGGTCATAGGAGAGGAGGTTCGATGGCGTCCTCTGGGAAGGGAGAGAAATGGAGGACAATGACGGCGGGTGGGGTTGAACGAGACGCAAAGATGAAGAACACTTGAGCGTTCTAGGATTCGCACGCACCCGTGGAAGCAGCACCGATCGAGCAAAAGTAATTCCGGTGCGGTTGCACGGCGCGGCATGCAGCATAGAGCGCACTACGGCAAATGGAGTAGACAATTCATTAGAACAAGCCGCATTTGCGGAATTCTAACTCGATCCATCGCACGATCCTGCCATTTTCGTGGCGAAGACATCGCCGGATATCTTAAGTCACGGCCCGATTCCTCTTCTCCTCCCACTTCCGGTTCAATCCTAACCGACGAACATCGGATTTAACACGTTGAGCGCCACGACAGCCATCGGTGGCTGTAACTCTTTCTTTTTGTATTTATTTATTTTACGTCGCTGTCAACTCTTTGCTAAGGTTATTTAATATGTACTTGAATAAAGAAATGTGACGTAAAACGAAGAGTTCGAAACCGGCCATTTGCCTGGACAAGTTGTAGGTTTAGTGCCAAAGAAACAAACGATGGGCATGTAACGTCTCGAAAATAGGTTGCATCTGTTGCAAACGTAATTCCCGAATATTCGGAAATATCTACATAAGCTTCGTGAACCTATTCTCGGAAACTCGGCCACGGAATCCAGTTTTCATCATAACTGTCTAAACAAACTATACATATGCGGATTCATCAACGAACAACATCCGGTGAAATGGTCTAGTTTTGAATAGCTTTCCGAGTCTGTGCTTGTTTCCTTCATTTTCTGCGGTCCACTATTTCAATCGAATTCTTCGTTTATATTTTAGCTAGCCGAGTTGTTGTTGTATGCGTCACGTCTTGTAATCGAATTTTAAACCACTTCCCGATGAGCTAGAGATTTGAAATTTCCCACATAGCACGGAACTGGATTACAATGTCATACTTCAAAATTTTTTTTTGAAAGACTGTGTTTAGGATTTATTCACGAAAATTAAGTTAATAGAGTTTAGTGTTCCATGTTTTTATTTATGGTCACTCGTATCTAAAAAAAATTATAATCTACTTTTTAGTGCATTTTAATATAATCGTGGTTTTTAAAAAGTGTTTTTTATCTTATGACTCGTGAAACTGTTTTTTTCTGCTGATAAAAAAATCTTTATCGGCTTATAATAATAAAAAGTTAAGCTCGTTTAAACATTTCAACAAAAAAAGGTTTTACTACGATATTGGTTCAGGGTGCCAATTATTGTATAGTTTTTGTTGTTAAACAAAGTTATGGAGGGGGGTGGGGTGAAAACCAAATTTAAATTCGCCGTGACTTCATCAATTTCGGCGACTCGGGCAATGTAAAAATAGGAGAATCGACTTTTTCAAACGTCCAGCCTGGCGTACCCCTTTAACGTCGCGATAAGTAATTACTAGCCGAAAAAGGCAACGATTCTTCGATCCAGACGAAGCTTCCAGGAACCGTCTCTAGAGCTAATTGTTCACCAGTTGGTACCAGCCGTCTTTAAACGTTGAAAAAGAACAAGTCGAATATAACGAACCAATCGAACGTGAGTAGACTAATCAAAGAATGTTTGAACGGACGTTGCTCTCCATAGTTGCGAATGTGTTATTTCAACATTCGTAGGAATTTTTTCATTTCCGTGGTGTCAATATCGAGATGTAACGTTGCCAGAGAAAAGCGAGGATTTCTGAAAATTGTATAGTAAACATATGTATTTGGTGAAATTGTGAATTGCAACGAACTGCAGTGATATAGAAATTTATTTTGGTAATCGTATATAAAAGCTCTGCGTACTCCGATTTTGATAAAATTTTAATATGTTATAGATTTCGACATTTTGAATAATTTTTTTCTTTTGCAATATGGGGGGGGGTCGCTTTTAGTTTTCGAGATATTTGCAAAAGACTATCGCTAATACTGTATTGAATTTTTCGTATTCCTGTGCTACAGTATTAGCGATAGTTTTTTGCAAATATCTCAAAAACTAAAAGCGACTCCCCTATATTGGAAAAGGAAAAAGTTGTTCGGAATGTGTTGCTGCATAAGATATTAAAATTTCATCAAAATCTATTTATTTTCTATAATAATAATATAACAGTCTTTTTAAATTCTTTTAATACATATTTTCGGGGTCTCCAATTGCATCCGCTCATTGTTGTCGTAAACGCATAGAATCCGCAGTCTAGTTATTATTGACAATGCCAGTTTCTGCCAGAATGATAAGAAACCATTCTGATTTCCTCGGTCTTCTTCAGCCTCGCTTCGCATCTCAACGAAGGGGAACGAGTCTGCACGAACTCGCATCTACAAAACGTGAAACACAAAACCTGACAACAATACATAATTTTGGGGGAGGAACCAGGAGTATTGTAAGCATCCCTTCTATACTATGCTCTCCTCATCCGAACGGTAAACATAAAAGGAGGATATCGGGGCTCTCCGCTGATTCCTTAGACCCCACGTTGATAGTTAGTGCCCTAGTTCCTATAGTTCTGATCGTGGAAACAGCGCCAAATGTTGTTTACAGTAATAGATCAGAAGAATCGAACGCGATAAGCGAACTTCGGATTAAATCGCTCTACGAATCCCACAAATGGCTATTCCCACGGCAACATGACAACGCGTTCAATCTTTTCCACCGTTCTATCCAACCGTTGTCCATCGCGTTCAATTTTTTCGAATCGACTCTAATTTGTTGTACAGGGTACTTCGCCAACTCGACTATAATAATTTTCAGACAGCGGATTTGATGCATTCATTACAAAAACGAGTAGGTGTAATTTAAATAAGGAAAACATTAGAAGAATTTCTAAATACTTTAATATTATATTCAACTTGTTAAATATATTAACAAAGAAAATAAATTTTCATGTCAGTTTCTTACAATAAAGATAGAAAATTTCTATTGTGCATACCATTCTTTCTCAATGAAATTAAAATTTGATTCACTAGTAATCAATAATTGAGCATTCAGATAAATATTTAAAAATATTTTCTTTCTTCATTCTTCATTTTTACATTCCTTATTTTATTACATTTTTTTCTTAACTCGGATACGCTCTTACCCTAATATTTACGATATGTATATTCAACGTGTGTTTCATTTCCCTCTACCTTCTGTCCTTATCTCTCCTTAATAAGATATAATAATAAGATCCTAAATAAATGTTTGCGCGTAGCCGTAACGAAAACTATAAATTTTCTTCTCTCTTCCACAACGTTGCTCTGAATAAAGAAAAAAAGATAAAGATCGGTATAACTGTAAAGAGAATGATACGGTAAGGGTTAATCAAGAAATTTAATTTAATTATTTCCCACAGAAGCGGCTACGCAACTTCGACAGCTGTGAAATAAAACGGCAAGATATTCTGGCGAGTACTGAAATACCTACACCTTAATTCTCGACGCTTGATTTTCGAGGAACATTTAGATAGCAGCCGACAGATAAAATGTGACTATTACAGGGACACCCC
This sequence comes from Lasioglossum vierecki, assembly GCA_028455595.1. Taxonomy (NCBI): domain Eukaryota; kingdom Metazoa; phylum Arthropoda; class Insecta; order Hymenoptera; family Halictidae; genus Lasioglossum; species Lasioglossum vierecki. Next base: position 13,164,842 of record CM052337.1, read on the forward strand.
GTACGTTAATCTACCGACTTATCTCGCAGCTCATTCAAAGTGAAATTATTCTCTGGCTCGGTTGGCCAACGACCGTTCGCCGACGAATACGATGATCAGTCATCGATCGCCTACGTATGGATCATCCGTCGATAGCCAACATACGTGGACCGTTGAAGGCAGAGGGCACGGAGGAAGAATCACGGTTTCTCCGGTTCATTGACTTCCGCCTCTTACAGTTCTTTCCTCTTTTTTTCTTTTTATTGCGTTTGGCACGAGTGGCGTTTTAAAGGGTCCCCGAAACCGATGTTCTCGGTATCGGCAGATGTTCGGGACGCGCTTTTATTTGCGAGAAAATATTGCATCAAGACGGCGCGGCAAGGCTGCTGCAAGCCCCCCCGGGAGGGTGGGAGCCCTCACCGTGAAAACTAAACTAAACGTGCGTGGGAGACGCGACGTCTGACCCGTTACAATCCTGTGTCAGGTTCCGATAAAAAGAACACGCGTTATCGGCAGGTACGTCGGCATAACTAACGTGCCTTCTACTGGTGAAAGCCCGTAAAGTCCGAGCGTGGATCCGATATTCAGCCTCGTAAAAGGAACAAGTAGAATTCCTCCTTGATTTCCGTTCGTCCAGCCGCGGCAAGCCCTCCCGTTCATTCATCCGACATTTATTCACGGTTCAACATCTTATTTTTTACACCGTTATCTACGGTGTTATGTAACACAATCTTCACCGAACGAGAGGCTGATCTCGTAATGACCAGGTTCAGTTCGTAATCGGTGATAGGTTCTTCCAATTTGACATTATCAACTCTTAATTTCTCGGTAAATGCTACTAAAATAATATTTTAATAAGATAGTCTATGTTAACGTGTTTCGCTTAATGTTTTAGCAGAGACTAGTTGAACAAGATTATAATAAGATATTCTATGTTAATAAAATAATATTTTAATAGGATATTCCACATTAATATATTTCACTAAATAAGATTTTCTATGTTAACATATTTAAATAAACTGTTCAATAAAAATTAGTTAAATAAATTTATAATCAGATATTCTATTCTATATAGATATTTTTTCTAGACTTGGGCTATTTAAAATTTTACGACAAATCTAGTTGTTTAATTTTGAAAGTGAAAAATATAAATGAAAATAATAATTGCTATTATTTTAATAGTAATTGTAAAAACTCTCTTAGATACACTTAAGGAGTGTGATACATTGGTTTCCTGTACTTATATTTTTAATTTAATTGTAGCGCAAATGGAAATGCAATTTAAACTCATATGGTCTTGGATCAGAGTTGGGCAAAACGTAATTGCAATTACAATTACAATTACTGTAATTTATAATTGCAATTACCAATTAAAATTACATGCAATTGTCTAACAATCATCTACTAATTACAATTACAGTAATTGTTCTCTTAAACCAGTAATTTTTATGTTTTGGGACACTTAACAGTTTTCGTATTGACATTGTAGTCCACTTTTGCTCATGTAATTGCAAATGTAATTAATTACTGCAAAGCGACGTTAAATAATAAAAAAAAAATTAATTACTGCCCAACACTGTCTTGGACCACTTTCAAAATAAAAAACTCGTTTGTTGAAAATTTTTCGGACGCAACACTAGCTTCCAGCACACTTCTTCCGAAGATATCGCCAGGTGCGAATGCTTGTGCGAGTGACTGTACACGGGTATGTCCACGGTGAACGTATTTTCGTTGTCCAATGCTGCTGCGTGTTCTTCGGTGAAAAAACAGCTTGCCGGTTGAATAATTTTCCGGCCTGTTTGAAAAATGTAAATTCGAGGGAATTCTGCTTGTGTAGTTCCTCGGTGTGATTTTTAGTGCGAACAAATCTCCGCGGTGTAATGAAATTAATTACGCCGTATGCTGCAGTCAGCGTTTTATAGTTACAGGGTGGGCTATAAGTAGCGTTACCGTTTTAACCCAAAGGAGGTCGCGATCTGACAGATGCGAAATCTTTTTATAAATACAGACGGTTCACGGTAGTTTTGAAACTCTGCGAGATTACAATATCCTCCGTTTCGTTTCGTTTTACCTTGAACATCTTTCAAATTGAAATTACAAGATTTGTTTCACCGTCGTCCGTAACTCTTGCCAATACATTAATTTAGCTATATGATAATAACCATGTAAAGTTGCTTTGGATTTCAATGATCTAAAGCATTAATTATAAATAAATATATATATATATCATATTTGTGAATATACAAATAATAAAATATGAACAAGTGCGCCGATAGCATTGATATTTTTAGAAAAAAATTTATATATGATAATAACCATGTAAAGTTGCTCATGGGTTTCAATGGCCTAAAGCATTAATTATAAAAATATATATATATTATATTTATACATGTACAAATAATAAAATATGACTAGTGCACCGATAGCATTGATATTTTTAGCATAAATATATATATATGATAATAACCAAGTTTAGCATAAATATATGTATTTACAGGAAATATACATATTTACAAAAAAAAAGAGGAAATCGATTTCTTGACCCGTCTACGCGAGACTGATCCCTAAAAACAGCTCGGCTGCGAATACTTATGCGGCTGACTGTAAATACTTCTCGCTGTCGCTTGCTTTACCTCGGCCAGCACGAGCTTTGAAAATTAAACTGCAGTCTCGAGCAGCCTCGTATTTGCCTCCGACTCGAGTCCTGCGTATCTCGGAATTGGGTGTTTGTGGTCGAACAATATTCTGAGACAATTTCCTTGGAAAGTAGTTAGATAGTTGGATGCGATAGACAAGAGGCGACGCGACAAAGCGAGTGAGATGCCCGCGTACACGGTTGGTCTAACAACGAACAAAGGAGGAGATCCGGTGGGTTTTAAAGGTGCGAGTGTATGTCTCTGCAAACTCCTAAACCATCTATCGCACCTTTCTCTCTTTCTGCTCGGATTCGCCAATTTTGATTGGCTTCGAAAAAGTTTGTTTTGTGTCCGATAACCAATAACCTATAAATTTGCAAAAACTATTCGCGTCTCTCTTGTTTGTAGTCCCCGAAGAAATCACAGTAATATCGTTTGCATGAAATTATTCTAATGACTTTTTTAAATAAAAAGTCTTAGTAATGAAGATATGCAGATAATAAAAATAATTAATTGGTGATTAATTCCACAATGGACGCACTAAATGTTAATAGAGCTGATTAGTATGCGATCCACGAAAAAGGTGGTCATGTTTAATTAATCTTAATAGAATTGTCCGAAAAATTTTATATTTCCTGGAAAAAGGGAACGGCCCCGTTTCAAGTAGAAAATTTTGAAACACCCTGTATAACTTCTAGACTGCGGATCTTTATAGAAAATGAAACCGATTCGCATTGCATGAAAGACACAGCAGCCAAATAGGTACTTGTTGTTCTTTAAATTATATTATTAAGATGAAACTAGTACACCGATGTTCTTGAATCTTTTTCTAGGTGAGGAGTCGAGGATGCCTTTGCAAACTCCTAAACCACCTATCACACCTTTCTCTCTTTCTGCTCGGATTCGCCGGGTATCAACCGTGCACGGGAAAGATGACGAGATTGTACGATAACCGCAACAACCGCTGCCGCGACTGCGTTCCGAGGTACTTTCTGCACGAGAAATTTCACAAACGAAACCAATTTCCCGTGCCCGCCGCATTTTCCTTCGTTTCTCCCTCCCCTCGGTATTCCCAATATTCGGTATGCCCAGGGTTCTCCCGCCGCCCCGGTACTTCTCGGCAATAGATTTTATGACAGACGTATCACCCGGCCCGAACTCCTGGAAACCGACACTGATAGAATCGACAACCAAGCAAATCAATTTCTTATCATCGGGTTTAAGAAAGCTAGGGTTCGATTTACAAGCGGAGACGAGCCTGCTTCTGCCAGCAGTCCGGAGAACTTCCACGCTCACTCAGTAAAATCGACAACGAGATAAAAGATTTGCTGGTTTTCCGATTAAGTTTCTACAATAGAATCGTAATGAATAATACCGATAGATGAATATATGAAATATATTCTAACAACATTTAATCGTTGAAATCACCAATGTCGTGTTTCTCAACTTTATTTATGTTTATTAAACATTAAATCATGAGCATTTAATTTTTAAATCATGATTTATTCATAAATCATGACAGTGTTTTTTCTCCACAAATGATTACAGAGAAATCAAATTTTTTAAAAATTATTATTAAAAAATATTTTTTTGAATTATTATCGAAATTATTAAGGAATCAAAAATGAATATTTATAATATCCAGAATAAATGTGAATAAATACAGGCTCGCCCGGCCGATTCAGAACATGGATTTATTAATTTATTTATTTAACGGTTCATTTTACAGGATTCTTCGAAACGCAGTTCTCTTCATAAGACTTTAACTCCGTCAGAAAGCGGAAAATTTTGAAGACCTTTGAAAAAGCAGATATGTATATGGAATATCCTGCAAAATAATCTACCGTTAAAAAGAAACAAGTTCCGCAATAATATCATGGGAATTTGCTTAGTGCAACAAGTGATCGAAGTGCTAGCTTCTCCTCGAGATAATACGCCGTAATCGACTCACGAATTCCTTTACAACAGCCTGAAATATGTCCAGTGGTATGCTTGAAACTCACTACCGTAGAACGGCCGGAACAAGTCTCTTTTTAATCCGAAGTACGTTGCAGCGCTTCTTGAAATTCCCGAGATTCGCCGTTCGAATAAAAGTATTCGACAACAACAATTATTGGTCGACTTGTAAATTTAAATAATTTTGAAATGTTGATTTCCAATGTATTTAACCAGAAAAAATTATTCCTTTCGAATACTTTCGAGCCATCGATTTTTCAAATTCAAAAATTCATAAAATTGTTATAATATACAACTAATATATATAATATATACTAATATACCAATATATATATAATATATAACAATAAATAAAAATGTTATACGGTATTATATTACGTCAGAAAATATTTTCGTGGGTTCACTGTAGGTATACGTAAGGGACCAACAATTTCCTGAAAAATCTGACAGAAATAATTACCCGTTGTTACGTATTAAATCAACTTGACTGTATCTGACAGATTTAATTCTTTAATTCACAGACTATCGTGACGTGGCCGTTAAAGCTATCCGTAGATCTTAATTGTTCTATTACGGGCAGTCACGCACCGCCAGTGTTCTTGGATGACAGATAACATCGTTCAACACGTATATGAATTTCTAACCCCTAATAGACGTCTTTTTCATTTTCTGTTTTTCGTGCATAGCATATAAATTTGCAGTAACTTCTCTTGTTTGTAGTCCCCGAAGAAATCAATTTTCACGAAAATGTTTCCCCCTGTTTCACCCTGAATAGACTTCTTTTCCATCTTTTTTTTCGAGCATTACATAGGTTAAGATATTTTATTAATTTCGAGGAATTTTGTAATGTAGCTTCCATTATTTTCGATAAACGATTGGTTATCAACTTTCTGTGCTGTATCGTCAATTTTTTCTGTACGATTTTGTTAAAAAGTAAAAGAAATATTAACGAAGTAATGGTCCGATTTACCGAAGACAAGAACTTTGCGATAACAAATTAATTAATTAATTTTTTTATACCCTAGCACAATAAAATCAGTATTTTATTATTATTGAATAGTGTACCACAGTTCCTTAGCATTTTTTGTAATCGAAAGTGACATATAATGTATAACGTTGTCTGAAAAGATAAAGAAGAAAGAAACTCCTGTGTTTTGCACTGAATGCAAACATTTTTTATTTTGCATAAAGATCCGCAGTTCACATCCGCGTGGCACATAAAACTGTTCCCCCTTCATTTTGTTGCAATCAGATCTATTATCAGACTCGTATATTTCCTACATCGACAATTATTTGTACTCGTACAGATTGTATGCAAATCGCTTCATTACCCACCATACCATTATCAATTTTCAATTCACAATTAAATTGCGGTATTTCATGTTTAAACGAACGCGCATTAGTCACAATCGTGGTCGAAACTAAATGTGCGAAACTGTTAGGTATACCAGAATCATTGAGCGCCGGATTATGGGAATTTTATCGTGGATGGCGCTCCTCATTATAATACCTTCATGAAAGTTTTACTAATGAATCAGTGGCAGGTTCACGGGGGAAAAAACGTATTCGAATCCAAACTTATTTGAAATTATTTTTAACGATATTTCAACGGTGATTCATTCGAGAGGTAACTTTAATTATTCATATAATTAAAAAGACGCCGTGAATAGTTAAACGCAGCTATACTGTTCATTTTCATTTATAGAATCTTGAATTACGAATGTCCTGAATTTTCTAATATCATATTTGATTCTTATACAGGGTGTCCCAAAATTCGTGTACTTCCCGGAAATGGGAGGTTCCTTGGGTCATTTGAAGCGACATTTTCCTTTACAAAAATGACGGCAGCGGCTTTGTTTAGGAGTTATTAACAAAAAACACGGACCAATCAGAGCGCGGCTAGAGCAACCGGAGTCCGACTCAGCGACAGGTTCTGCTTAGCGTGACGGCGCCATTGGCCGAGCCAGAATCAATCCGCTGTAGCCGCGCTCTGATTGGTCCGTGTTTTTTGTTAATAACTACTAAACAAATGCACCAACGTCATTTTTGTAAAGGAAAATGTCGCTTCAAATGACCCAGGGAACCTCCCATTTCCGGGAAGTACACGAATTTTGGGACACCATGTATAACTAAATCCATTGAAAATTTGAATTACTTTCTCGTTCCAAGGAAGCATATCATTTTTAGGATACTCTGTTCGTACATCTTTTCCGACGTATTTCATTTTGAATAGTTGGAAGCAGCCTCTGAACAGAGGAACCGAAAACGTATTTTATCATCCGACGCTGCTCCATTTCCATCGGGAAAATCTCGTCAATCTGGTAGTAATAGCCCCCCATGGAAACTGTCCGTTGAATTAGCAGTGTGACACCGCCACAAAGCTCGGGAGCTATGCACTGTCCGGAAGTTTACCCCACCGCAAACTCCCGAAACAATCGGCAAAATTTCTATATCGGTTTTCGTGTACCGAAATCAGCAAGTTTTATACGATTTAATCACTTTTTTTATGTAGACGTTCCAAACAATATCGATCGTTGTCAATTTATTTCCTCGCGGTAAAATATTCTGTACCTCGCTGGAAGTTATTGTTTTAAATCCATCATGTTGCTTTCGAATCTGTTAATAAAACATCGGCTTTGGAATTGTGCAATTTTTAACTGTTTCCATTTAAATAATCTGTACAGAGTGTCCCAAAAATGTACTTCCTTAATTCTCATACACTTCTCAAACAATAGCTGCATAAAATGAGACTAGGATAATAATTCACCCAAAATAAAAATTTATTTTCCAGTACCTCGCTTGAAGTTATCGTTTTAAATCCATCATGTTGCTGACGAATCGGTTAATAAACCACCGGCTTTGGAATTGTGAAATTTTTAACTGCTTCCATGAAAATAGTCTGTTCAGGGTGTCTCAAAAAATGTATTTCCTTAACCCTCATACGCTCCTCAAACAACAGTTGCATAAAATGAGACTAGCATAGCAATTCACCCAAAAATTTATTTTACACGTAGATCAACACATTATTTATTAAAGAAATACATCTCACCTTGTAGACATAAAAGGATGAATAATTTTACATATGTGAAGATTTTCAATGGGTGAATTTTCACTCTGAGGAACGTTTGAGGATTAAAAGGGACAAAAGGATTAAAAAGGATATCGGTTTTCGTGTACCGAAATCAGCATGATTGCTTTTCGCTGTCAGTTTATTTCGTATCTGCTAGCGAATTGTACGGTCGTAAACCCTTGTTAGGATCCAATCGATATCTTATAATTGAAGAGGACATCTATTTGATAGTTATCAGATCGAACTGAGCTAATGACAAGCGCGAAGACAAGTGGAGGGGAGGCAAATATGAAGAGAATGAGCGAGATAGGAGTCTAGTGATGGGTAATCAACCTGCTCGAGCACAATCGATCCTTTGCTAGGCTTGAAATGCTCGAGCTTCTTTCAAACTTGCCGATCCGCTTGATGCTCAAGCATAATTGAGTCGAAACAAGCAGGAAGAAGCTCTAACGCTTAAACGTTTCGAATTGATCGGGTCCAAAAGAGCAAGACAAAGCCCGATCGAATTCTTAACCCTTAGCACTCGAGTGGTGACTCAGACTCGCCACCAAAAATTGCTTTACGTTAATTTCATATGTTATTAGATTTATTGATAAAAATTATTATGTATATATTTAGATCGATTACATATTTATTATTATTATCTAAAATAATGGTTAAGCATTAAATATATATATAAATAATTTATATATTAATAAATATTACCGTTATTCAAACTATTGTTCACATTATTAAAGATTGGTATCTAATCAATTTAAAAAATGGACGAATTTTGGTCGATTCTGGAGCGGAATTTAATAGAGGATTAATTTTCGAGTCAAACTAAGGGTTGAATAAGCATATCGTCCATAAGATAGGATAAAATCTTATAAATAATTTCAGGGAAGATATTTCAGTTTTCAAACAGAAATTTGTGAAATAAGAATTGAATTGCAATTCGTGCCAAAATCCCAATTTATTATGGACGAGTTTCTCTCACATTTTGTACAAGACTTATTGTCTGAAAACTTGTGCACATTTCTTTGGGAATAGGGATTACGAAATTGCGAATATAAACACCCTTGGAAATGTTAAAAGTAGGAATGGATATACAGCAGGCAATGTAGGGCAGTTTTCCGCAAGAACGATTATTAGAATTGACGCTAATTCTGATTCATTGCAGAGATTATTCATAACTTGAGATCCTCCTGTCGTCAGTTTACGTTCTCCGCCGCTAAACTCGGACAAGTAATCCCTGAAGTGCTGGGAATTATTGGAAGGATCGCGTGATTCAAATACGTCAAGCGATCATTTTCCTTAATCCTTATTTCCTGTTTTCTTATCTTGTTGCTGTAGTTCTTGTGTTAGCTTGGCAACTAAATTCGCGAGCTTTTCTTTCGCAATAATTTTAATTAATTATAATACATATTATAATTTAATTAATTTCACATTAAATACTCCTGTTTAATGGTAAATTCGAAAATCGTTTTTCCCGAATATCTTCCAAACTATTTATTTCGTAGAAAAATGTATTAGACAAGATCTATAGATCATCACATTCTTCGTATTTTATGTATTCCTCGTAAAACTAACGGTTTTCGAGAAAATTCGGAAATGTTAACAGTAAATTCTAAAATCGTTTTTTTAGGAATATCTTCTAAACTATTTATCTCGTAGGAAAATGTATTAGACAAGATCTATAGATCACCACATTCTTTGTCTTTTATGTCGTATCACCTTTCCTCGTAAAACTAACGGTTTTCGAGAAAATTGAGAAAACCTTAAAAAATATATAATATACAATAAATAACTTTGTTTGGGAATATGTGGAGGTCGTGAATTTAGTCGCCAACCTAATAATTAAAAGTTCATATTTCTTCTTATTTTTCTATAGTACCGTTCACCTATAATCGTGATATACGGTTAGATGCATAAATTAAGCAGAATTGGGCGAACTTTTTTTTTCTTGCTGTGGTGCAGATTTTCCGTATTTCTTGTGCATGTACTTTGCATACATCTTGCATACGTATACCTTGCATATTCGCTGCATATTATACCTCCGTAAACTTCCGTGAAGTCTTTCACGAGTCAAGTTATTGCAATAAGTTATAGCAAATATTACACGCTGAATTGCGTTTAAATTTTACTCCGAATCCTTTGCAGGTGAACAATTTTTCTTCTAGGTGCAGTATTTTATCTGTTTAACTCGAGTATCAAGTGGTCGAACCTCTGTAAATGTTTACCTCTATACATAGGACTTCTTTGTACATGTTTCATACATACGATAATATTTGTCTTAAAGTCAGCTTTGCATATTCGCACGATAAAATATTTTTCTCTCTTCGCATAAACAGTCTGCAGTCTGATTACAATTATTAAAGATAAATTTCCTTCCACTAAAAAATTTGTACAAATTGGAACCTCTATGTTTTCGTATTTTACAAGAGGATACACTGCATTCCACAGAATATCATAATGAGAATTGTGTTGCATTTGTAATTAAAGTGAACAGATATGATTTAAAAACTTGGAAAAATTAAAGAAGCTGTGCATATTAATTATTTCTGGCTCAGCGAAGTTATTGAAAAATAAAATTTCTTTTCTGTCCCTGTTTCTTCCAATTAATGTGGAACATTTTTATTTGGCCAAAACAGTCTGCAGTCTGATTATAACTATGAAGGTTGTTTCTCAAATAAATATGCAAATGATATGAACTGTTGTGTGAGTTTTCTCAACGGTAGTTACTCTCTACATTCCTTAGTATTATCTCGCGCTCCACGTTTTCCATTTTAAATCTTGCAAGTATCTTCATAGCTGTAGAAATTTTTAGGACTTTCTGTGTGGATATACAAAATGAATTGATGCTCTCGGCGTACCGGTTCGATCAAATTTTTATTTAGAAGCAATTCTGCAATTTATTGATTTATTTATTATTTCGGATCATCTTCAAGAAAATTAATAATTGCGTCTGTAAATTATTAAAGAAAAAATATCATTTTGAAAAATTTTATATAATTTTGTTTAATAATTTACAGACGCAATTATTAATTTTTTAAATTATTAAATTAAATTCTAAATTAAATTAAATTATTATTTTAAATTCGAAATTTCAAGTTGATAAATTGTAGAATTGTTTCTAAGTAAAAATTAATCGAACCAGTGCGCCGAGAGCATCAATACATTTTTTATAAACAAATATACGATCGATAGAAAGGAACATTTACCTGTATGCAGGTAGGAAAAATGATTTTATATTTTTTCGTCCATCTTAAAAACGTGGTATACTGAAAAATATTCTTTTATTTATTCTGCATTAAAATTCGCAGTCTACTATTAAGTTTGTTGTCGAAGCAAATACATATCCGCTACGAAAATCTCGACAAGTCGAGAAAGCCTCTACCCTCGAAGAACTCTAGGCTCTTGAAATGCGAATTACCCCGGCTCGGCTGTCCATAAATATTGTTTCAGTCCATTGTATCTTTTCATCGTTCCTTCAGCCGCTCGATACCATTTCCTCGAGCCCATGGCTCGTACGAGTTACGAGCAATATACCGTATCGTGTTCGAGGAAAGCAAAACGGTAAATGGTAAATGGAATGGTCGCCGCCGATGATCTTGGCATAGTCGATCGAGGTGAATCAAGTTCAGCCGATGCACTCTTGACGCGACGGCAGCGGCGATTGTTCATGCGTTCATGCGCCGCGGCGACGCGCCCGACTTGGCACACGCGCGTGTGAATGAAGCTTAAATACCGGTATCAAACTGGACGCGTGGGAAGTCGTATTCGCGATCGTAAATCAGATGCCAGTTGGAACGTTCTAATCTATTCGACTGGATATATATATCTCAGCTGGATTTCCCCCGCCACGCGTTCCCGTGCCACAGTATTTTGTAATTTACAGGGTGTCTCAAAATTCCTTCTTCATTCGGAAATTGGAGGTTTTTTTTAAACTTATTTAACGTCGCTTTTTGAATACTTCTATGAGAATTATTTCGCGACGGGACCTACAGTTTAGATTAAAGATGGGTTCCGAACCACCTTGGGCACCACAGTATTTATATGGTAGAAATTGGAGGTTCTTGAGTTCACTTGAAGTAACATTTTCCTTTGCAAAAATAGCCTCCGCAGCTTTGTTAAGGAATTATTAACGAAAAACACAAACCAATCAGAGCGCGACCTAGACGCGTGTTGGAACCGGTCCGGCGCGCCATCTGTCAATTGGCCGACTGTGCCAACACGCATCTAGGTCGCGCTCTGATTGGTCCATAATTTTTCTTAATAACTGCTAAACAGAGCCACGGACGCTATGTTTGCAAAGGAAAATGTTGCTTCAAACGATCTCAAGAACCCCCAATTTCCGGATGTTAAAAGAATTTTAGGTTCAATTCAGAAACGTGCCCAAAAGAGGGTGAAACAGTGGTATTTGGTCTGTTTGTAACGGCATCAATTACGAACGGCAGAACGTAGAAAGCTGCGGTTTGAACCGTTAGACGCGGCGTTTCTTCGGGAAGGTTTTAGAGCAAACCGAATTCGATAAAGTTCACTAGTTGAAAAGTTGCAAGCAGAAACGTGGCCAAAAGAGGGAGAATAAGTTGTCTGTGGTCACTAATGACGTCACAACTTTTGAACGAATGGACTTTTTCGAATGCGGTTTGCTTTAAAACCTTCCCCAAAGAACGCCGCGTATAATGGTTCGAACCCCAGCTTTCTATGTTGAGCCGTTCTCAATTGATGCCGTCACAAACAGACCGACAGACACGATTTTATTATATATAGAGATAGAGATAGAGATATGTATACACGTACACGTGTAGGTAAATGATACGTGTGTGCACACGAGTCTCGGATACATACGTAATCTAGGAACCTAGTGTCTGTCGTTCGGCTATTTATAGGCGCGGGAAAAATGGCCCGTGTCGATATATCGATTCACGCCGACCTCCGTCTTGCACTGCCGCGTATCTACACGTATCGCCTACGAAAACGCTTTTGAACCGCATTGTCAACCGCATTTCCGAACTTCGACTCGCAAAAATCTACTGCGACCGCAACGTTGCCTTTCGTTTCGACCCACAGTGGTTCAAAATCGTAACGATCCGGCCGAAATTCGCAAATTTCGTTATTCTACCTGTAAACTTATTTGCAATTTACAAATCGACGAAGTAAAAGTTTAAATCGTCGAGAAATCAATGTGACAAAAATGGAATTTATTTTTCTTCATAGTGCTATTATAAGAGGGTAGACCTTGTTTTCATGTTTCAAGTTCGCGGAATATAAAATTCCCCAGAATTTAGTACGTGATTCTTACTTATTTTCGTACTACAAAGTCTACTGCCATTGAAAACAGCATTTTGCATTTTAAAACAGACCAATTGTATTCGTTAACAACAAATAAATGAATAATAAAAAAAGTACAGAGAATAAAATAAACATTATATACTTTACATTATTTATATTTCATAGAAGTTGAGAAATAATTTCGGAATAAAAAAAAACTAGTTGTATACGTGCAAACAATGAAACTAGATTAAATACTGAAGATAATGAAAATGAATTGAATAGAAATATAAGAAGACGCATATATCCCGCACCCTTAGAGTCCTGAGAAAAGGGTCCACCCCTTTTAGTTTAATGCGGCTGGTAATACAGGAAAAGAAAATCCATTTTACTTTAAGATCTTAATTGACATCTCTATAAGCGTTATTTGCATAAATTCCCACTGGGAAATTAGCACGTTAGCTGAACCATTTCAACTTGAACGAGCGTAATTTGTCTCGTTGCTTGAATTGGCTTGTTTCGACTCGTTCGAGTTTGAATATTCAAGCCGCCCGAGCTTATCGACTGACTGAAACCGAAAATGCTCGAGGATCCATCATCGGAGAGAACCAAGCATGAAACTCGTCACTTGACCTTCAAAGCTTGACATACTACATGGGAATATTAGACTACTGAACGCCAAACCGATCATATTTTTCCATCGATGTCAGGGAATCTTTTCAAAATGAAATCCAACTGAATATTCATGGAGTTAAAGAGGTTTAACTCTTAGCACTCGAGTGATGATTCAGAGAAAGAGAGAAAGAGGGAGAGAGAGAGAGAGTCACCACTAAAAATTGCTGTACCATTATTCAAAATATTATTTACATTATTAAATATGCTCTATTGTAGTTTATTTTATTATTGTGCATTAGATGGCATTATGGAATACGTTTTTGATTCTTCAATTATATTTTTCAATATTTGTGAAATTCTAAAGAAATACGTTCACGTTAGAGCATCGTTAGATTTTTCGATTAAATATTGCTTGTACAGGCTTGCAAATATAAATAAATATTTACGCGAATATTACACTGTACGAGTTAATTACTTACATTATTAAATATGCTATATTGTAGTTTATTTTATTATCTTGAATTAAGTGGCATTATGGAATACGTTTTTTCATTCTTCAATTATATTTTTTAATATTTGAGAAATTTTAAACAAATACGTTCGTGTTTTAGCGTCGTTAGATTTTTACATTAATAAATAAATTAAATAAATATTCACGCGAGTATTACTACACTGTACGAGTTAATATAATACTAAATTGCAACATTGTAGTAAGATATTCCTTTACGCAACGGTGCAGTTAAGAGATTTAGTCTGGTTTATACTTAACCTAAATTTACAAGCGTATCTCAATCCATTCATTCGTCTCACGCGCTCTCCCCTTTCTCTCTCCCCCTCTCTCTCTCTTATTTTTCCATTTTGTCCGTGTAATTCACTTCTATCCTTACTGCCCTATTTATTCCGCACTCCATGCCATTCTATTATTTGTTTGAAATACTATTGTGCATTCCACTGTACTCTTTCTCTTCCCATTGTAAAATTCTGAAGCATATTTTTTCGTTTATGTTCAAAACTGTTTGGACATTCAATTTTTTCGCAACGAGTTCACATAGAAAAATTTCGCGGTAATGAATTCAGGGAGTTCGATGTTTGCATTTCGTTTCATGCATTCAGACGGGTTCCTGCTAATAATTTACCACTCGGCGGAAACACAATGAATGTAAACAATTTCTTGATTAGAAAAGAAATTCATTATTCCAGAAAAACGGGAAACGTTGCCGTGCAATCAGAAAAATATTGGAGACTCATACATTAACTATTCTGTTGAATTTATTATTTATTATATATGTATATTTTCTTACCTATTCTTTTTGCAAAAGAATATCGAATAGAAGGGAGAATATCTTATTCGTTAAACTTCATTGCTTGAATAAAAAAATTCGGTTGTATTTCACCTTAATACGCAAATTACTTTCTTGCCAGTCCAATACATAAGGTTATTTTCAGTGTTTGGTTTCTTATTATAAATCTCAGAAAGTGCAGAGTGGAATCTAAATGTGTCAGGTTTCTTTACTGACGTTCTAGAATAGCTGTGTCATTTGAATGTCATGATTGTCATGATTATTATCTCATATTGTCTCGCTGCAGATTATAGGCTCTTGCACCATTCTAAGCTACAGCTGATTTATTGTTCGTGTTCAAACCTGTCAATCAAATTAAGCTAAATAAGTCAAGTCGAATAACGAACGATTATTTAACATCTCATTAAATGTTTCCATACTGGTTCTTGACCAACGTGTAAATACAGTCGCCGCGGAAATTATGTTGGTACGTCTCAAAAATGCATATTTTCGAGTTTTCATTGTCTACTCGTGATTAAAGGATATCAAAAATATGTTGTTCAATGTAAATGTTTTAGGGAACTAAAACTTATTGTTAGTTCTGTTGAACATTCACATATTAATTTAAACATTCATATATTAATATTTGATATATTTAATAATATATCAAATATATAAAATGGTTTAACTGTTCTTATTATAATCAGCAAACTATTATATTTTTAGTCTTAATTTACAATTTATAGAATTCAAGAAATTAAAGAAATAATATGAACAAATTTATCTTTAAGTTTCTGTTTCAACCAATAAATTGCTTCACTTTTGAAACATTTTTAATCTTGCTCCGGTAGTCGACGTGTTACGAGATTTTCTTTTTCTTTGAAACGATGAAAAAATCGATTTTCTGAACACTTCCTCAATCTCCATATCTTAAGAATATCAAAGTTCAAAGTCGTTTTATGTAATTCGGAAAATTGTAAAAGTTATACAGGTTTAAAGGTCTCGGCGCCGTGAACGACACGTTTACAAAACTTTAAACGCGTTTTTCTCGGAACCCAATTTTCGACCTTGTCTCACGCTTCTCTCGGAAAGTATTATTCTAGCTCGAAGAGCTCGCCCTCTATACATAAAGTACCTCTATACATATAAGTGCTTGCAACAGTATGTGTAATATAAATTTCAGATTTTCTAAAAACCCACAATCGCAAAATTAATAAGAATCACATCAATTCAATTCCTTAGAATGAATTGCAATAAAAAGGATAAGAGAAATATTATTTAAAGTGAGCTTCCAATATCCTCTACAATTTTGAAGTATTATTTTATTACAATTTTACTATACTTTTAAATTATTCCTCAATATATAATATACCATTAATTTTAATATTTAGATTTTTAATTTATCTTTAATAATAACATATTCTTCAAATTATGTATATGGTTACAGTTTTAGTATCTCGTTATGGCTGTAAGCAGACAATTTGTTCAGATTTTTCGAAGTGATTGGAATACAGCTAAAAAAGAAACCGATAATTCTCGAGCTCCGTCAGTGAAATCAAAGAGCTTGATAAAAATGATTCGACTGATATTCGTTGTTCGGACGAAGTGCACGCTTTATGCTGCTATTAGAATGTGCAGCTGACAAAATTAATTAATGCGACAGTCACTCTGGAAACTCGAACATTCTCTAATTAATTAGTGCTTAAGCGTTACGAAAGTTACGCTAACAAGATTCGCTTTAGTTATCCGCGCGAACAATGAACAGTTACGCGATGCGTGATTCCAGCTCGATGCGTACACTACGCACACTATGTAATGTAATGTAAGCGGCGTTACTGGATCATTACCGACGTTGACCGAGAGATTGCATTAATTAGACCGAGCATAATTGATGTTCATAAATGGTACCCGCTTGATTCAGATTTTACGTATTATCAGTACATAGTACGCCCTTGTTTAAAGATAACAAACTCTTCGGGCTGCCCCCTTCAATCCGTCGTTCCTTAAATTTGACATATTCAACCGGATTCTGGGTAATTGCTCCCTCAATTTAGCTGTCTGTGTGCACACACCGGCCCGAAGTACATTGTCAGTATTGATTGTGTAGAGTAACGCACGGACGACATGACATTCTTAGTTCTAATTAGCAAATTGCAGGCATGTATGCGTGTATCAAGCCTTACATATATATAATACTGGAAAACCCGTACAACAGACTATATTTAATAATTATCGTTTTTATATTAACCCTTTGCACTCGGAGCTATTTTATCTCGAAAGTTGAACATTTTTTCCGACCTGAAATAATTCCATTCACTATGATTTTTCAAATTCTATATATACGAAATTGGTATAATATCTCATACAATATCCAAATGTTTAGTAATTGATTAGTTACCTACATATTTAATACTGAACCTACCACGAGCGGTTAAACGAATCATTTTAGATTTTTTATTTGACAATTATTGAGATTGTAAAAATGTTTTCATGGGAATTAATTAATAATTCTTTATCAGAATCCTATCTTCAAAAATTAATTGAAAGTATTTCAATGAGATGCGAAGCAGTACTTGACAATAAAGGACAAATTTTTCAATATAAGCTCACATAAAAAACTTGTAAAATGCAACTTTTAGTATTTTTTTCAACAAGTCCGAACAATTGAAATTTTTGACAAAAATTTTTTCACTTGTAGCAAACTAATTGCTCCAGCTTCCCAAAAAAAAGTTCAAATCGTATAGCACAATATTAAAAAAGTAATCGTCTTTTTAAGAGTGTTCGAATATTAGTGGAAGTCACTGTACAGAAATATAATTGTGCATAACGTTTTCAGATATCAGATTAGCGTTGTTATTGTTATCGATCGTATGAATGTTAAATCAGAAAAAATATTAATGATTTCGGCGCAACGGTTCGATCAAATAAAATCAGATTAGAATTAGAATGAAAAATTTGAAATTTTTCAAATTCTACGTTTTCTTTTGTTCACAAATATTTTCCCATAAGTGCATAGAGTTTTGCAATATGGCGAACGAGCGGCACTGTGCGTGCCGATTAAGCGGCGAATTGATTAGCAGATGTTCAAAGAGGATGGAGGCGTACCACTTACGCGGACGTGAACTTGACAGGAGGGGGAATTGTACTAAAAATGAAATTGATTTTAGCAATAATGGTAGCCGTATTCAGCTTGATGGGAACGATAAGCTACGCTCGCGGGTAATAGGTATCCCAGGTAATCCTGTGTCTCCTGAGAGGGGTACCTACTGCAACCTAGGGAAATTGAGGTTAGCCAGTGGACCGTATCGAGGCGAATCAACCCGGGGATCCACTACCTTCCATTGTACGTATAACATTCTGCTCTAAGAGCGAACAAATATCCTGAATGAAACATATTGAATCGACTTATGGAAGCGCAACGGACGATAATAATTTATTCGGCTCCTCGGCCACGCGCGATCCTCTCGAAGAGGAGTTTCTTAACTCTACACGTTCAATTTCAAACAAAATACTGTCCATAAAATATAACTCGATGAAATATTTCTGCTGTTATTCAGGAAGAATGTTCCCGACGAACGTTGCATAACTCTGAACCCATACATCAATGGGAAACGTGGCCACAATTCGTTATTATTAGACTGTGGATCTCGATACATTTATGGCAACATTGAGTCGATGAAATTTCACATTGTTGGACAATTTGAAAAATCGAAGATGCCAATATAGGATTTCACCTCTATTGAAAACATTAAGGGAAGAAAAAACATTCAATTTAGTTTCTATTCTTCCATTACATGTAAATATAGTAACAATTTTGCTTGTAAACAAATAATTTATCTCGTGTAACGTGGTTGAAACTTTATTTAGGTTTCTATATATGTAATTAGTGAATTTTAATAAAATGTTATCAACATGTTAATAATTGAATGTAGGGAGGAATATTGTACTGTTTTTGAATTTAATTTTTAAGATTTTAAGAATCGAAGGAATA
Source organism: Lasioglossum vierecki (assembly GCA_028455595.1). Classification (NCBI taxonomy): domain Eukaryota; kingdom Metazoa; phylum Arthropoda; class Insecta; order Hymenoptera; family Halictidae; genus Lasioglossum; species Lasioglossum vierecki. The sequence continues at coordinate 13,183,625 of CM052337.1, forward strand.
ACACTAAGAAATACTAATATTTAATAAAATGATAATATATTTTTTAGAGAACATATTAATGAAAATATATTTTAGAGAAATTATTTTTCAGCATACTCAATTGAAATTAAAATTAATACCTATTAATAGATTTTATTGAAATTTATTGTGAAATGTGAAAAATAAAATTTTCGCGTTACGTCAACAGTATGTTTAAATTTTAACCGTAGAAAAAGTGAACACACCATTTATGTACAATTTTTTCGTTAATATTACTCCCATATAAATAATCACGTCATACTACAGTCGAATGATTATACCGTTTTTTTATCATTTTCATTTAATAGATACATCGCTTACCAATTTGCTAGTCTGGTTCGTTAACTTCGTAAAATTTTTTTGCAAACTTTGAAAGCCCCTGAAATGAGGCCATTATTGGAAAAGTCTGTACACCTTCGGTAACAAGTTTTACTCGCTGCTATTCGAGAGGCAATCGGTAATCTCATAAAACACCATTATGCATACCGCTTTGAAAAATATTATAAATCGTTGCGTTCCTGTTTTTATATAAAACACTACGGCAGGATATGTTCCAATTAATTTCCTACAAAACCCGTTGTGCGGCGAACCATTCCCCAGTGATTAGCGTTTTACCATCGTCTAAAAATTCACTTCAGTATTTCGCAGCTTGTAAAAAATTGCACGCCTCCGAAATATTCAAATACGGTAGGACCTCGATTAACCGAACTAATTAGAACCACGGTGGTTCGGCTAATCGAACAGTTTTAAGATTACTTATTATTTTTTTATTATATATTACAATATAAAAATTAATTATAATATATAATAATTAAATACAAGAGTACTACTGCTGCAATTAAAAATCTGATATACAGGGTGTCCCAGAAATGTACATTCTTGAAATTATTATTATTATTATTCTTTAGATTAACAAACCTTAATCAAACATAATCTTTCAAAAAATTTTTTTCAAGATAAGAAAATTAGATGCAAGATGAAACTAAGATTGCTCAGGTGAAGCAATTGTCCTATTATTATTTATTTAATGCTTTAAACCACATGTGGTTTGTATATCATATTCAATAAATGAATCTCATTAGCATATTACATAATCACTTAATGCTCTTCTTAGCTTAACTTAACCTAACAGTAATTTGTAATTCGAAAGATTAATTCAATGAAATTAAAGCAATTGTCCTATAAAGAAAACGACCGAATTAGTTCTCGAGCGATCGGAAGAGTGTCCAGTAGATTAAGTTACGCGAAGATATTAAGTTGAACGAGAAAAAGTAGTGATCGGACCAATACACCTTGATCTGAAGACGCTCCAATTTAACCTATCCTATTTATATAATACGGCAACGTATGTCACGACGCGACGCGACGTTAAGACGACAGTGAGGACAACTAACTCGTTGAGACGGTCGAGGAGTCGCGACAACATCGAAAGAGGATTCTTCGGCATAGATGGCCCTCGACCTGTCTCTCCCACCTCTATCCAGTGGAAGCCAGCATCTGTCGGCTATAACGCCAAAAAGGAGAAGAGCGAAGTGAACGGAGAAAGGAGATTTGAAAACGTATGGAAGAAGGATATTGTGAAGTCGTGAGAGATGGCTCACAAATGCATGCTAGTTGCTTCAGCTGAAAAAGCTGGATACCGAACGATCCGTTTGAAAAATCCCAGACATTAATTACGCTGGCCAACTCGTATTTTTAGTTCCGGTAACCTACGGGTGATTTTTATAGACTTTGGAAAAGTATTCGATGTTTCTTTCGGAATGTGTTTAGAGGATCTCTAGTGAATTTAGGACTAATTTATTAATAACTTATAGCATTGTAAATATAATGATATTGGTAACAATTTTTCAACTCAATTCCTTGATCTTCCATCTATGAAATAATTTACCGATTAAACATTTCCTATTTTGTTAAAGACAGAATGATATTTTAATATCTTTTATTGTCTTACTTAATATCTAAAATAATTTGTATTCACAAAAATAGCTAATTGTTGTTGTAAATGATCGAACCTTTGCGCCGCGAATAAAAATTTGTAATATCCTGAAGATAAATTACGATCGATAACCAATTAATTAATTACAAAATGATAACGTTCAAAACATATTAAATAAAACGATAACTTCACATTGGTGAGTGTTGACACAATCGCCACATATATATGATCTCTTACCCCGGACAGTATTTAAGATTTTACTATATCAGACTGGCAACTGAATTCGCGATCTTCTGTTTCGTAATTCTTTTATCGTATCATTATAACTTCATTCGGTAACCATTTCTCTTGAACTCTTAATTTATTTAATTAATTTGACATAAAATAATCGTGCTTAAAAAATATATATGAATAACTTTGTTTGAGAGAATGTGGAGTTGCGAACTTAGTTGCCAGCCTAATAATTAAAAATTTCCTTATATCGATCGTAGAATTGTTAATAACAAAGTTATTCTGATTGAAACAGTGTGTGGCCATCGCTTATGGGGGTGAGTGTACGCAACCCCTGAATAAAAGTCCGCTGAATGAAAGGCTGCGAATCGTAATTTCGTTAAATCTGGGGGATTGTGAAAATTCTGGACCCCCCACAGCAGTCGGTTAAAACAACGGCTGGTCTTCAGCGAGCTGTTATATAGGGTTATAGTGTGCCATGGTTGGGTAGGGGTTAGGGAGGGAGGGAGATGGAAGCGCGAAACGGAGATTTAGGTTGGCCCTTTTTGGCGGTGGAGTGTGACCGCGCCGCGACGTGGCGAAATTACATGGTGCTGGCCGATCCTTCGTGTAATACCACGTTATTATGTGGGGATTATTATTATAGACTACCTATTAGCCGTATAATCCGATCGAACGCTTTGTAACGCATTCTAGGCCGCATCCGTGGTTAATGCCACGGTCCGTGTGTATGCAATACCGACGGAGGGCCGTATCCCTATTTATTCGATCGATCGCAAGGCCAGTGTTCATCCGAAACATAACACAATCGCGTGCACGTGCTTCCAATTCCAGATTCGTTCTCGGTTTAATGAAATCAAACGCGCCGCGCGCGCAGATACGCCACGCGGCTCTCTTTCGCTCTCTGTCTCTGAGATCTTGCGAATTATTGCGAAGCCTCCTACATCCGAATGAAAACCGAGACTTTTTGGATAATGGATAAATCAGTTTTCTGATGATAAGAGAGACGATCGCAGGAGATATTTTATTGTAATATTATAATAAACACTCCTTCGATGCAACAACAATATTTTAATGCTATATGTATACATACCCAGAAGATGTAAAAATGAACAAAGAAACTGGATTCATACCTGTAACAGAAGGAACAACACAATTTAACGAGTTTTGGTCAAAAGTATTAAAAATATAAAGTATATCATCGCTCATAAGTTTCGATTATTGCTAGACTGCTAAAAATTGTCTGCATCTATAGCCAGAAAATAGAAACTAAACAGATTATTATTTCTTTCCTTAAGGAGGGTAAAAAGAGGGAGGGGATGGGGAAGGAGAGGTAAGTATAAGGTTAGTCATATAGGATATTTTGTAAATACAGTTTCTATTTCTCTCTCTCTCTCTTTATGTACATATGTATAAATTTATAGGTCAAGTTAAAATGTAAAAAGTAGTGTATGGAAAGGAGATTTGTTAAAGGATTTGTAACCCCAAGGAGAATCAAATGGAATACTATATATATTATTTCTTCCCTTAATTATTTTAATTGATGAGCAATCATAAATGTACTTTTTCGATTTCGAAAGTTCTCCTACAATTTTGAAGTTCATCTACTCAATTTCGCAACAAATACAATTTTGTTATTAATTTTGTTCACCGTCTCAAGTGTAATAGTAAGAAGTTAAAGCGTTCAGAATATTCGGAGTGATGGCGCATGACGCCATCCGAAAATCCTTGCTAACTGACCTCGAGGCTGGCGGCTTCATAGTGGCTCGAAAAGATTATACCAAGGATTTTTAAAACCGCGTAAGTATCGCTGTCACGTTTGTCGGGATCGTTAATTAAAAATGTGTTTTATACAAGGATTGCCGGTCGAGATCAGGAATACGAGACACATAGAAACAAGGAGTAACAGGTTCAGGTTCTTCTTAAGGTTAAGCTCGAGTAATCCTCGATGATTTTATTATTTCTTAGCTACTGTTAAGCATCAGCGTTAACAACTTTTACCTTGCAATAATATGTCACGTATTCTCCCTTGTTTACGATAATACCTAACATAAATACGTGTTACCGTGGTTTCGAACACGACAAAGACCGAGCAGTGGCTGAATTAAGTTTTTCTTTTATACGGGGTAGGACAATAATTTTGTCGACCTTGAATATTTCCGTTACTTGTAATTATATGAAAAAAATGAAGAAAAGCTGCATGGTACAATATGCATAGGTAACATGGTCACCTTCGATTCTTTAAATGGAAAGACTTGCTTCTTGTATCTTCAATCCATAGGGTATTGAATTCTACTACATTATACAATACCATTATGAATAACAATTATATTTTATAGCAAAGACCTACGGCTTTGAGAAATACAAAAACAAACACAATATATTATTGAATAAAAAAATAAATAAACTTTTAAATAAAATAGAATAATTAAATAATTAATTTAAATTAAAAAAAATAATTAAATATTTTAAAACTATCATTAGATGAGAATTTGGAATCATTCATGTATTATCCTCAACTTATTAAAATTATTAAAGAGAAAAAGAAGGGTCAAGAAAGCACTCGAGCTAAGCTCCTCCTGTTTTTAGGAGCGACGACACGAATCTGACACGAGGCGCACACGTAAAGAAACTACTTGTCAAGATAATGTAAAGTGTATTAAAGCGTGCAACGCGAAGAAATATTGGACAGCTCTCGGAAAGAAAAAGAAAAAACTACATTGTTCCCGCGGAATATTTAACGACACCTACGCTCTGCCGGTCTCCTATCTCTCGAAGAAGATGATACTTCAGGAACGTTCTCCGAGACGACGTTTATCGCCGTTTATTTATCGCTCGATACAGCTTACCAGCCGCGCTCACCCACCACCTTATTATTTAAGCGTGCAAGCGTACGCCTACATGTTTACCATCCATATTTTTCGCCGGCGATTCCTCCGCGATTGAACGGAAGGAGCCATCGAACGAACCAGCCAAACGATTATCTTCGTTTAGCGTTGCGAAACGTCTACACATACGTTATTGTCTCCGCCGCTTCCCACTTGGTCGGAAATTAAGAAATTCACCGGTTTATGGCTGAACTGAATCGCCCTGTAGCGATTGCATACCTTTTCAACATCCTCCGGAGATAAAGAGATTATGGACGAATACATGGCCGGGTAATGTTACGGGGTTATTATAAAAATTAAATAAAAATAAATTTTTAAAAATACCACGTTTTTAAAAACGGACTGAAAAGTATAAAATAATTTTTTTTAGTACCATACAGATTCCTAACCTCGTACAGATAGTCCTGAAAATTTGTGATTGTGAATTTTGAATAGCTGTGAAAATATTTGTGAGATTTAAAACGAAAAACGTGGGGCGCAAAATGCATCAATTATCTATCGCATGCGCCCCACGTTTTTCGTTTAAATCTCACAAGTATTTTCACAGCTATTCAAAATTCACAATCACAAATTTTCAGGACTATTTGTACGAGGTTAGGAATCTGTATGGCACTAGGAAAAATTATTTTATACTTTTTAGTCCGTTTTTGAAAACGTGGTATTTTTAAAATTTGTTGTGTTAATACTTCTATCACTCTTTATTAATACTTTATATACTCACTAACCTTACTGTAAATTCCACTTGGAAACAAAGCAATTTTTGCCACAATTTCAAATCAAACCTACCCTAATAAACCTAACTCATTCTATTCGTATGATTTTTCTCTTAGTAGTTCAAATTTTTATAAAAAAAGTTATGCGAACAGAATTAGTGTGGTTAGATCGTAGAGGGGGCGGATACGAAAATCCTTTTATGTATATATTATATATTGTACATCTTTGTTATTCATTTCTATTAATTTACAAAAATCCACGAGAGAAACTTCAATACAGTATTAGTAATAGTTTTTTGCGAATATCTCGAAAACTAAAATCGAGCGGTGGTAACATGTATTGGGAAAAGTTGTTTAGAATGATGTGACTTTGACAACATATTTGAAGGTCATCAAAATTGGTGAGGAAAATCCTAAAGTAAATAATTACCGAAAAGAATCGCCCTGTAGTTTGCATACCTCCCGATCCACCGTTCCTCGGAGATAAAGAGATTATGGACGAATACATGGCCGGGTAATATTACGGGGCGAAATCGTTCTATATAAAAGCCGTTACAAATTGCTGGGTCAAGGAGCATGGAATTAGCCAAAGGGATGCATTAATAATCAGAGGCGGCGAGACAAAAGCCTCGAAATTAGACCGGCACGACAAACAAGCGTAGACCTTCTTCTTTCGGCTGACGGCGATGCTATACATATTTTACAATGGATATCCGGGATTATTAATACAGTTACAAACACTGGAACTCCTTTGGCAGGAAGAATTAATTCGAATTTTCGCATTATCTCGTGCAGCGAAGATACTGTGCAGGGCGCAGACTTAAACTAGATTTCCACGTCATTAAATGTTCCTTTACGCCGAGTATTTTAAAACAGTTGCTGCATAATACAAGCGATTTCAAAGGCGAAATGCAAATTCACGTTTCGTACGCTTAATTAACCCTCGCTCGCGCTTCGCGCCAGTTTGACACATTTTCCGGCGCTCCCGAGAGAAACGGCATGATCCAGAGATGCCTCTATTCCGTGTGAAATGCGAACGATTTTGTTTTCGATCGATCCCATTTTATCTGATTTTTCAAATATACGTTCATTTGTGTGTGTGTGATTGAACTTTGTTTTTCTCTGTGTTTCTCCCTGCTGTATTTTCACGAATCAGAAATTCATTACAGCAAATGTCTAACAAATACGAATGTTATGCCTTTTTTTTTTAGATTAATTAAAATTTCATTAATTTCCTTGCTGTATTTTCACAAATCAGAAAATCATTACAGCAAATGTCTAACAAATATGAATGTTGTGCCTTTTTTTAGATAAATTAAAATTTCATTAATTTCCTTGCTGTATTTTCACGAATCAGAAAATCTTTACAACAACGTCTAACAAATATGAATGTTATGTCTTTCTTATTAGATGAATTAAAATTTCATTAATTGTTCAGGTTTAACTTTGTTAAATCTGTTAAATCGTCGTCCATTTTTCAATGTTTTAGACCTGGTTCTATGACTACGATTCAAATAAAATTACGTTTCCATTGATTTCTCACAGTGAAAACCACTAGCCCGTAGAAAGAACAAAACATACTTCTGACTATGAAAAACTTTACGAGATTGATCACTATTCTTTGGTAATTTCGCGCGGCCGTTTCTGTTACGGTCGCGAGCATCGAGAAACTAATGTTCGACGTGCAAGGAACTCTGCACCTGAAAGAAAAGCGTCGAGTATGATTTACGATTTCATTTCAATGAAACTGTAAACTAACGGAATTTTCTTCGAATAAATTTCTGATTGTTTTAAAATTGCTATTGTGGACGCGATTGACTGACAGTAACATTTATGAAAGGTTCTCGCTACTTTATCTAGTGTGCGAGTGTTCTTATTGGGCGAATAACGAGAACGTATATACAATCGAAGAGAAACGATACGTCAACAGGTGTCGTAGGTGTACATTATTTATTCATTTGACGTTTTATATCTTGTCAGAGGCTCTTTGTTTCACATTTGCTAATGCACTCTAGGGAAAACAGTCCCCTGTAATGTAAACGAGATATTGAATTTCCAAATCGATGTTACGGCAAGCAAAACATTGTCGTTACTAATAGCTCATTAGTAGACAATGGATACGCGTGCATTAGTGTCATAACTAAATAAGAATATGTACAACTTTGAAAATAAAATATTTTATTTGATGTAGTAATTTTTGAAAATCAAATAATTTATTTGAAGCAGTAATTTTTGGAAATAGTATTCCATTTGAGAATATTGAAAATATTTATATTTTGTCTCTCTCTCTCTTTATTTTCAATTTCAATTTTAAATATTATTGCTGAAAATAATGGTTTGAATTTAATACATTTATGAGTGTAGATAACAAATATTTTATTTGATGTAGTAATTTTTGAAAATAAAATAATTTATTTGAAGCAATAATTTTTGGAAATGGTATGCTATTTGAGAATATTGAAAATATTTATATTTTGTCTCTCTCTCTCTCTTTATTTTCAATTTCAATTTTAAATATTATTGCTGAAAATAATGGTTTGAATTTAATACATTTATGAGTGTAGATAACAAATATTTTATTTGATGTAGTAATTTTTGAAAATAAAATAATTTATTTGAAGCAATAATTTTTGGAAATAGTATGCTATTTGAGAATATTGAAAATATTTATATTTTGTCTCTCTCTCTCTCTCTTTCTTTATTTTCAATTTCAATTTTAAATATTATTAATGAAAATAATAGTTCGAATTTAATACATTTATGAGTGTAGATAACAAATATTATATTTCGTGTTTCAGATTGTTAAAATAGAAATATTTCATTGTGTGGATCAAATTGTTGTTCAGACGGAGTCAGCGTAACGCGATGCGACATTTCCACTTTCCATCGGTCGGATTAAGAGAAACACGATGCACATCGGCCGGCAAACGATCAACTTTCGTTGAATCGGTGCGTTGGGTAATGAAGCTTCAGGACTTGGAAATAGGAATGCCTCGACGTAATCTTCGTTAGACGATCTCGGAAAGAGCTTCGCGCGTTAAGTGAAAAATCTCGGAATGTTTTCTGTCCAACAGAAAGTAGGTGGACACGTCTTTCCAATTTTTAGTAACTCGACACCCTCGACCCTATCTAAATACGTATTTCTTCTGTCTTCGGGATTACACGCTTGTTTCGTCCTCCTTCGGAATCTTACTAAAGTCTGTCGGATTATACTAATAATTTATAATTTATATTTTTAATAATTTATTTATATTAATAATTTATACTATTTTCTGTATTAATTTTACTAGCTGTACCCGTCACTATAGATTCATCATACAATAAAATATAGACAAAATAATTAAATGGATAAATATATAAATATATGGATAGATAAATAAATATTTTTAAAATAGGTAAACGAATATATCTATCTTCACAATACAAGAGATCCGAGAACACGAGACAAATATTCAGATAATATACACTGGTGAAAGTATCGTTTTCATTTTTCGATAATAGACTTACGATTCCTGACATACGCGAAACGTCCCCATAAAAGGTTACTACACAATCGAGGACGTTTCTCCGCCGGTGTTCATAATAAATCCAACGTCAATTCGCAGGCTGCAAGAACACTGACAGTGGAACCACTAAGCAGACATCCAGGATTCACGCAAATGTACACCGACGTCTCTGTTTCCGAATCTAGAGCAGGATGCGCCATTGTTGCCGAGGGTGATATAAGAAGATTCAGGTTACATTAAGGCACGAGGCATCGTAACAGTCGAAATACATAATTGCAGTTCAGATAGATCTAGCTAAGATTGTCTACAGCGGCTCGAACAAGAAATACATTATCCTCGCTGACAGTAAAAATGCAATTTCCACCATTGGATCCTTTACAGACCTCGACAACATTTAAATAAAAAAATAAATGTTTAATATACCACGTTTTTAAGACGGACTAAAAAGGAGAAAATCATTTTTCCTAGCCTCATACAGGTAGTCCTGAAATTTCGTAATTGTCAATTATTAAATAGCTATGAAAAATACGTTTTAAATATTACATATGCTTAAAGCAATTGTTTATAGATTATTCCTTATTTGCAAGAAACGTATTAAGATCCCAAAATATTCGTTATATCTTTTGATGACCCTCTTTTTCACTCAACTGCTTTGAGAAGATGGCAATTTTAATGCAATAAAATCATCAGGCTTTTCGAACCTCGTTCATGCTTTGAACGCGACATCTCGTGACGCGATGTCGTTCATCCTTTGGACGAGATATCTTGCATGTTTATTCATTAGGACGCAAGTCCAAAAATTCGGATAAAACTAGTTCAGGGATCAGCTCGTGCATGAACGCGAAGAATCTTGGTTAGCGATAATGCATGATAATAACATAAGTTTTTAATTTGAAATATTTATGTGAATATTATGAGAATATACTGGAAGGCGTTTTTTTGCCAAATACGAAAGTATTTGAACGTACTTTAAAACAGTGTAACTTTTTTTAAATTTTTTCCATGACGAGAATTAGGCTTACACCCTGCCAAAAGAAGTTTCACTTCAAAAATTATCGTCTTTGTAAGAGTGTCTAAATATTAGTGGAAGTAACTAATAATATAAAATTTTTCATATTAATTCAATATTACCCTCAATAATATAAAATTTTTCATATATTAATTCAACATTACCTTCAATAATATTAAATTTTCTGCTGTATATTAGTTACAATTTGCTTCCGAATGAAAAGATACCGTAGAAATGTAGATATTAAAATTTCTATCTCGATTTTTCTCGCAAATGGGGGCCACTTTCGAAATAATCGTCTGATATGGTCTAAGGTCTTGGATGTGTCACAATATCCTCAACTTTTCCCCTCAATTCGTGTCAATTCTTTGATCCGGCGACTTTGGATAAAAGAAATCCGTACGTTTTTCCTGAAAAATTCCCGAAAAACTAGTGCTTTTGTGTCTGATGGGTGGGCGTAACCCCGGACAGACCAATAATTCGCACGCGTCGTTCCCGTGGAATTGGTTTGTTTTTTTGGGATACTCGTCCGGGCGCGATATTCTCACGGCATTTCGTAAATTGTCGCGACGATTTTCGAGACAATCGAGCCGTCGGACTTGATTTCGTGTGCTCATAAAGCGGTGGTGGTTGGAGCAGGGGGCTTCGCGTTGTCCGGTCGGCGATCGAATCGATTGGATGCGGTACAGTGCGCTAAGCGGTGTCGGTGTGCCTAGTCGAGATATATCTCGATCGAAATGAATTCCGTTCGCGGCGTGACACTGTCACAGGAAAAACTGTAAAAAACAGCTACAGTAGCGGACAAAAGTTTAAGACTATCTTTTCAGTAGATCATTGACATCGATCATTTCAAGATCAATCATTTCTGAAGTGGTTGCAGTTTTTGGACGTGCTAAACATCGATTATCATTAATGTCCCTACCACCATGTTTTAAATAGAGCAACCCATTTTTTTATCCAATTTTTCATTGCGTACGAAGTAGCACTGTTCCCTAACATGTTCACCATATCATCAAAAATTTACTTTCCCCTTAATCGTTTTTTTCTATATTAATATATTATATATTATTTATGTAATTATATAAATGCCATTAAATATTTACCTTAATTTAACGATGTATATGTCATTTTAAAGCTTGTTTTACCCTGCGCGTATTTAATTATCCTTTTCATATTCAATTTTATTCAAATTCTTATTAAATCTTTTAACTTTTCAAGCTTTCCATTTTTCGAAATAAAGCAAACACGTCTACTTTAATCAAGCTGCCTGAAGTAAGACAAATCGCGATTGTTTTGGAATCGATGATATATATGTATATATAAATTTGTAAAAATTATTTTAATTAAATAGAATTTCAAATTCTATAAAATATAATATATAATTATAAATCTTAATTTAAATAATTTTTACATGTTCGCATCAAGTACGGATATGTTTTCAACAACGATGTTTTCACGAAAATTATTAAAGAACATACTTTATCAATATTTTTATACAATAAAAAGGTAAAAAATAAAATGTAAGAATATTTGTATGTTACATTGATAAAATATGTTCTTTGATAATTGTTCATGAATTGAGAAGAACATACAGATACTCTTGATATTTAGTAAATTTCGTTCAAAACATATCCCCCAAATCAGACCGCTGCTACAACTCGAAGAGGTTAATAACACGCTAATAATCGGGCCGTATCTATCGAGCCACCCGGTACATGCTCTCGACCGGCGAAATGCCCGTACACCGACGCGGGCCGAATGAGAAAAGTGCAAACAATTGGCGCGAACGGGACGGTAGATAACAATTAAAAGAAAATTCAAGGCAAGAGGGAGTTTAGGTCCGTGTCGATTCGCCGACAGGAGGAATTCAGATTCGAGGATCCTTCCCCGGATAGTTGAGTGTAATCGAAAGAGGGAGAATTCCTGGAATGTTTCTCACAGACGCGACCTGATTCAGCTTCGACTGCCTGAGAGAGAAGCTTGCGGCATTTTATCGGGGATTCGATAAGGGTTTTCAGCTTTGGGGGAAGGAAGCAGGAAGGAAGTAGGAAGGATAGATGGGGAGAAGGAAGGAAGGAAGGAAGGAAGGCATCGTGTCCTTTCTAGCTGCGTCTCGCGGAAATCAGATTCTTATCGTTTGGAAAAGAAGCGAATCCGTGCCAGACGAACCCCGGCCGACGTTTCGTCGATGAGTGCCGTAGTGCGCGATAACATCTTCGGCTAAGTGATTTTTCGCCTCGGTAAGACTGCCGCCTCGCCGTGCCTCGCCGTGCCTCGCTGTGCCTCGCCGAACAGAACTGAGCAGAGTTAACCCTTACGACCCGAAGGACGTACGGTGTACGTCCTTACGATCTATCCGGATGAACCACGCACGGTGTACTTCCTGATGCAACATGATTTTTCGTCGTTTCACTGGGGCATTCAGAATGTTGATAGCCTGACACTATTATTAATTAATTAATTGGTTATCGATCGTAACTTATCTTCAGGATATTACGAATTTTTATTCGCGGCGCAAAGGTTCGATCATTTACAACAACAATTAGCTATCATATGAATTTAGGATTTTGGCGCAAGGTTCGATCAATTTAACGCAAACAGCAAATGTGCAATTATTTATAAATGTATCTTGACGTTTCGATCCCTATGTGGATCATTTTCATAAAGAACATATATTGCGTGAAGAAATATAAATAAAAATAAAGGACATATACCTGGCTGTGTTTTTAATTTTATTTGCCATATTATAATTCTTTTGCAATTTTTTTAGACGCAATATATGTCTTTTTTTAACATTCGTAACCCCACCATCACTATTCTTACTCTTTTCCGACTTCTCGTAGGATTTGCATTAACGTTAATCATTTCCAGCAAAATAATATATCACGATGCTACTGATACGGAAGCTAATAAGTTACTAAACAATTCTAGAAGTTAATGTAAACATGTATGACCCTCGTCGGTTTTACTAAATACGAAACGATTATCGCGTATACATATACCAGTTTCCTTTAATCGAATGTAACGGTAGAGCAAGTCCATATGTTCCGTGGAATAACGGAATAAGTCCAAGAGATTGGACTTCTGCCATTATTATAAATATTGTTACAGTCACTTTATTTAGGATGTAAAATTGAATCTTAATTTTTATTAGCTAGTGTGTAATGTATTAAATAAAACAAGTATTCTTAATACTTACTAATTTTGTAAAAAAACCCACTTTTCGTAATTTTTTGGAGTTATGCCACTTGTCAATCAAGGAGCCCATATGTATTTTATTTAATTAGCCCAATTAATTTTATGAAATTATAAACGTTTTACTGGCTGAAGAGAAGAGTTTCTACGTCATCCTCCAGAAAATGCTAACAAATATTCCGTGATGTTAATTGAGAGAATAATAACTTTATTTAAATGCAAATAGCATGAAGAAGAGAATGCTCAACGAGATATATATATGTACTTTGTAAAAAAATATATATATTCTTTCGAAGGTTTTATCTCTTCCGATTAATTATAAACGATGGAATCCGACTAATTGCAACCAATTAAAAATGCAAGCTCTCCCGCAATTATTGCACTCCAGATGGAAACAGTATTCTTTACTTTTTTTATTATCTACATAACGTAAGCATGCTGTTATGGTAATGTTTTAAAGTTTCAACTAACTTTATCCATTAATTAAGAGCTACAAGTGCCAATTTCGTTGTATAATTAATGTTTTCCGATGTTGAAAGACAGGAATTTGTCATTGTATAATATCGTTTAAATTTATCGATTGCTAAACCTATTATTCCTATAGAATTATATGTATTTAATTTCCTCTTGATTCATCGATAATTTATTTAAGTAATTCTTTATGAAATAAATACATTAAATTTTCGTTAAATACGTTGGTATCTAACCGATTATCAAATATTTATCATATTCACACATTCGACATAAATATTATATCATACACTATCTGACCCGATAGACGCACAGTGATCGATTCCCGAATTTTCCACTTTTCCAGTTCTTCTATCCCTAAAAATCTTATTCAGACTATCACGAACATTTTATTTTTTTAAATTAGCCAAATCGATCCAACTGTTCTCAAGTGATGCACTTACCAACGAACAGCATTTAATTTTCATTTACACAGAAATTATTTAAATTGAAATGGAATTATTCCAGGCACGCAGGAATGTTTAAAAAATACCATGTTTGCGGTTTACTTTAAAAACGCAACGAAACTATCGTTCCAACTCACTGTTTCCGTGGGGGATGTTAATATTGGATGTTAATATGGAACGGAATTATTTAAATTGAAATTAAATTATTCCAGGCGCGCAGGAATGTTTAAAAAATACCATGTTTGCGGTTTACTTTAAAAACGCAACGAAACTATCGTTCCAACCCACTGTTTCCGTGGGGGATGTTAATATTGGAGCGTCAGAGAACGTTATGGTTACCTTGGCGCGGGGTACAGACGCTTAAGTATTTTCAGGGCCCGTAGTCGAATTATACATACCCGTTGAAATAGCTTACCCATTCATTATACACGAGTATCGGGTTTCTATACGGCGGACCACAATACGGTAATACGAAGACCCGGTCGGAAGGGTGCGGTGCCGTCCCTGCACGACATTGGCGCCTAATTTTGAGGCTCGGTTTGGTCAGGGGCCCCACCCATGTCATCTTGAAACGGGTAGGTATGCGTCCGTGTCTAATGAGCCAAGATGGCAGCCTCCGCCTCCTTCCTGGGCTCTCTCTCTCTCGTCAGTTTACCCGTTTACCGTGCACGAGGCAAACTACTCGGCAAACACGGGCTCTTGTGAATGGAAACGAGAAAAGGACAGACACACACCGCTGGAACCGGAGCCAGAAACGACTCTCCTACCTGCCACCGAGCTATCAAACACGCTAACGATTTTTATCCTTTACGTAATATGAAAGACTTGTTTCCCCTTTGTACCCGAACGATAGAAAGTACGATGCATTTATAGTCGAGTTACCACATTAATATTCGGACACAATGCTATTTCTGTATTTCTTCCTCTGTGGGAGACGCCGTGATTAAAGTATCGCCGTGATTGTACGAAAAGATTTGCTGTTGCTTGTTCAGTGGAAATACACGGACAATTTCTTTTTAAAATTATAAGGTTCATTGTATGATAAGTTTTGAACGATACGGTGTCACATTTTAAAATTTTGTGGTTGATCTCGTTTGCAATAAAGTTTCATTCATTACATAGACATAGATCCTCTATAGTCCAGAGATTAAGGATTAATTTAAACGTTGATTAAATTTTCGCCCAACTCACAACAAGTGAGATTAATTGCATAAACATCCGCAGTTTAATAATAATCATAAATCGTTCCGACGATCAACAAGAGGAGTGTCGTTCTTAATTCAATCAAAGAACAATGATAGGAAGTAATCAATTTTCGGACCGGTGAAAAAGTGTAATCGTTGCACCGTTGAGTGCATCGGAGAGTGGCGGCGGAAGTAAACGTTGGTGAACTATCTGCATGCCCACGGTATCGGGGAAGATAGTTCAACAACTTAGAAACTTGTGATACTTAAAGGGAGAGAGCGGTTTACCCGAAAATTTCGGCTTTTCGGAAGTTTACAGGCTTCTATGGAACACCCCCAAAGAAACTATCAGACTATTGTGCTGCTCTTGCGAACTTCTGATTTCTCAGGGTGGAAACACTCTTTAAATAATAGTACACAGTGAATTCTAAGAGTATTATAATCTTTTATATTTTATATTTTATATTTTATATATCTTTTATATTTCATATTTTATATATCTTTTATATTTCATATTTTATATATCTTTTATATTTTATATTCAATATTTTATATCTATTCTATATTCTATAGATATATATATATATATATATATATATATATATATAAATAAAAGTGAAATGCTATTCACTGGTAAACGCATCACCTGTGAACGGGTAGACTGGTTTGGCTAATTAAAAATAAATTTTTGTAATACTCCGAATAAGATTTTTAGGGTAAGTAAAATTGGAAAAGTTGCCCGGAAAACTGGAAAATTTGGGACAAGGTGAAAGTGCTTTTAAAGATTGAACATTGGACAGGAGAACGTCTGTCGTGTCAGCCAGTAGAATATACCTGGGGGCAGCCATTTCGATTGGTAGCAGTAGCGTCTACCTAGAGAATTGTGGCAGAAGTGAAATGAAGAAGTTGTGCCACTTTCGATTCGTTATTCCGTTTGCTATTTCCTTACTGCCTCCTCAAGGAAACCGCGCCCGATCATAGGAGAAAGCTCATCACGCCTACGTGCCTCCTGCGAAACGGCTGGCTTATCGAGCATGCGAGACCATGCTTTTCTCACCACTGGTTGCCAATCCGTGTTAGCGGGGAGTCAACATTTTCAGTCGCGCCTTTAACAACGATCCCGAATGCGAGGCTACCGCATAAATTCGAACCGAAAGGAATTATATCCCGTTGATAAACTAAAGCGCTGCTGTGTTGACTTTCAAGCAAGCTCGACACTTCCCACGTGTGGCACACCGACGCGACGCGCGACGCTACACGTGTATACATTGTGTAACGTATGCGGTGTACATTAAATCATTTGCGTCCTGCGGGAAAGTAACTAACGGTAACTGACGAACGAGATTCGGTTTCGTATTACATACCTGCACGCTCTGCACCATCGATTCAATGAAATCGAAAGGTTTCGACATGCTTTAAGGTCACTACGTACCTTTTCACCGCTGACTTATCGTTAGTTTCATTGCAGTAACGAGGGATCGAAGGATCAACGAACTTTCGATAATAAAACGGACGATATTGGGTCCGTTGTAACCTGATCAAACGGATAATGACGATCTGCACGGAGTTGTTCCTGTTCGAAATGCGCCCATATACTCTTGGAAGGTGTGATTAGTGATGGGCACACAGTTCTCCCAATTAAAGAGATAATTTACTTTCAAATATAATTTATTCTCAAACACTTTAAGCGCAATAAACTTATGGATTAATTAATCCGATGAATTATTGCAAAATCATGCACTATTTATAACAGTATTGATTTTTTTATTCGATCTCTGCAAAATTTTAAAATGTAACTATTTAATTTTTTTTCTTTGTCTTTGTGGAGAATATCCCTTCTTTTTTATTAGATAAGTAGTCTTGTACCTTTCTCTTTTCTCTTTTCTTTGTAAATACTTGTGTAAAAAGAGCTTCTATCCGTCTATAATAGTAAATAATAATAATTAACACTAAACCTACCGAGTACTAAAAGCGATTAAAATGGTTTACCTTGTAAAAATGACGAGACTTTATTTATTTAAATTTTGTGCAAATTTTATTACAGTATCTGCTTCAATAAAGAAATTGATCGAATCAATTTCCATATAAGTAACTTCGTAAGTTCAATAATTGCGAAACGGACTATATTTGAAGTCAGTGATTTCAGTGCAAATCTGTATTTTAATCAAAGCAATCGCTTTTCATTTCATCCACCCTACCTCCCAGCTACAGAACTTCCCAACTGGATTGTTCACTTTTCTCCTAGAAAAACAAAAAATTCTTCCGCGTTTTTGCTGCCGAATGATCGTGCTTTAATAGTGTCGAACAAAATAAAAGAGACCGACTGTTTTTACCTGGAAGTCGGGAGCGCTCCCTTAAGCGTTCGTGCACGTTTCTAGTATCGAAATACCTTGGAGCATTATACATGAGCTGACGCCACGTCAGGGCGCCTAAGAAGAACTCCGTTTAAACGTGGAACTTTGGCGAAGTCGCGTTAGCCGAGTCAAAGTGCATTCAACCGTCAAAGCGGCGATTTTCGGCAATTACAGCCTCGCCGAAATAGAATCTCGAGAAGTTCGGCCCGGTTTAACACCTGGTAATGTCGTGTACATACGTGTACAGTAGTGTCCCGATAACTCGACAATTTTCTTGGCTGCACTGTAACTTGGTTAACCAGCAAAATTCTGGCCTTTCTCCGATGTAATCCAATTGATTCGGAGGAGAAAATTCCAGAAATCCAAGTTTGACGAGTCAGTGTTTCAAGTCGATTTTCAATGATAAATGCATCAAATTCGTGGTCTAGTAATTAGATTCCCACATGTCATGCTTAACGATGTACACACAAGTATATATTTTAACGTCTAAAGGTCGAAGTTTTATGTATATACAATATACAGTTTGAGGGAAAATTTTAAATAAATAAATAATGGAGAAAATGGGGAAGCTTGGCTAACCCGCAAAATTCTTGCCTTTCCCCGATGTAATCCAATAGATTCGGAGGAGAAAATTCTAGAAATCCAAGTTTTATGAGTGAGTGTTGAAATAAGTGTTTCAAGTTGAACGACATTCAATGATTTCGACAGCTATCATCCTACTCTACCATTCCCATCTACGATGCTATTCTGTCACAATGTCACGTTTCGGTTTTCTATGCAATCAAAAAATCTCAGACGCCGTTTTTCTCCTTTCTTGAAAACGATCCACACAAGCATCGAAACGTTGAAAGTTCAAATTAATTTGTAAAATTGCTTTGAATATTTTTCCTGTTTTAACAATCATACGATCGATAACAATAACAACATTTAAAATATATTATTGTTGAAAATGTTTGTAATTTCTTCAATCTCTTCTTTTAGTTTACTTCTCTTTAACAAATCCGCAGATGCCAGTTTTGCAAAGTTGTTGCTTCAAATAATCTCAAGAATCTCCAATTTCCGGAGTTCCTGTTGAAGGAATTTTCAGACACCCTGTAGATCGACAAGTTGAAATTTAAATTTGATAAATTGTAGAATTGCTTCTAAGTAAAAATTTGATCGAACCAGTGCGCCGAGAGTATCGATGCATTTTTTTATGATCAAAGTATAATTTCGAACAACGATTTAAATCAAAATATTTATTGTTTATTAAATAAATAAAAAATCCCTTAGGTGGTACAATTTTAGTAATTCTCCCTTACTCGTTTTCTTCCGATGCCCACACTATCTGTAAGATCCAACAGTGTGTGCGACGCCGATGGTCGGTTGCGAAGGACTGTGAGGAGGAGTTAAGACCTAGCTACTCGTCGATGTTAAACTTGACCAAATTCAGTTTGGCAAAGCCAGCCGTCGATACGTCGCGCCGGGACGCGACTTGTCGTCGGTGCCGGCGCGGCGTTCCTGCGCGACGTACGTACAGCCGGTGAGTCGTGAATTGGAGTTCAATTGGGGATTGACCCCTCCGGCGCAAGACTTCTATAATTACATTTCGCATTCCTCGACGTTACGAGCAGCCCAACGAGCGCCAAACGAGCGCGACATGCTCGTCGTCGCCCCCAGACCGGTTCTTGTCTGCGTCCGTCCGCTAACGGTCGGTCAAGTTCGTCGTCGTACCTAGCCACGAAACACTAACCGATAAAATCATCTCGACTCCGGGAAAACTTGCCAACCAGACGATCCCTCCGCGACGTGTCGGAAATGCCACTTTTACTTTCGCGAGGATCGATTCCTCGATCCCCATCGATTCCTCACACTCTAATTAGCAGATGCTCATGCAAAATGAAAAATGTTCGCGTTCGTTGCAAGACACAGGTGTCAAAGAAAAAATTTCTATCAAGCTTGATTTTTTGATTCAACAAAAACTAATACACCGATGAAATACTGGATGTACACATAAGTATACATTTTAACATCTAAAAGTCGAAGTTTTATGTTTTTACAATATAAAGTTTGAGGGAAAATTTTAAGTAAATAAATAATGCAACAAATGAGGAAGCTTTTTTAGAATGAAAAATATTAATTATATGAAAAATTTTGTATAAGAGGGAAAATTTTTAATTATTTATGAGTAATCGATGTTTGGAGCCGGAATTATTTGATCTTGGTTTACGTCGTGATTACGAGTTGCGATATTTTTAATTTACCATTGTTAACATTATAAAGATGTATCTATGCGAGATTATCCGACAAATTCAGAAAATCAGAATTAATTTTTTATAAAATGTGCATCGCACAGCGAGGTAATTGTTAAGAGAAAAAATAAATGTCTAGTTCACACTAGCTTTTTTGTCGCAGTTCAGGTGAAAAATTTGTATTTCGCATAAAAATCCACTGTCTGATAATTATTGTTCGTTTTACAGATCAATGGAATTGGATTATTAACACGGAAATTATCTATGACTCGCCTATTAAATGCCAGTCAAATTCTACAGCCAATAACATCCCAGTGTGGAGAGTAACCAGTGTATTAATGATGCCTGTCTTGTCGGTATACATATGTGCGGTCCAAAATTTCACCCTAACTGCTGGAGGTTTCATCTAACGAGCAATAGTTCACGGAGTGATGCTCGTGAGATAGTTGTTAATGATTCAGTGGTTTGGTCATTCAACAGTAACTGCAGAGGAGTGGTGAGATTTACGAACGAACCTGTTTTTGCCACGTGATCTACTGCCTAATTATTCTATCTATTTTTTACCATTGTTATATTAGCTTGCCGAGTTGTCGTTGTAGTTGTATGCGTCAATTCTTGGAATCGAATTTTAAACCACTTCTCGATGAGCTAGAGACTTGAAATTTTCATCATAGATCAGAACTGGATGACAATGCAATATTAAAAAAAAAAATTTTCACTTAATCTTCACATCTTCACGAAAATATTCACGTCATCGAGTGCAGCGATCCCCACTCCGCGCGCTCCCCACTCTACTACGCGTTCCCACTCCGATTCCGACCCCACTCCACTGGCCCACTTCGCACCGGAGGAACTCAGTTTACTTACTAGGTTGATTTGCTTTAGAAATACGCTCGGTAGTAAAGACTACGAAAACAACTTTTTAAAAATCACGCTTATATTAGAATGCACTACAAAGGAGAAAATAATATTTTTAGATATTAGTGACTATAAATACAAGCATGGAGTGCCAAACTATATTAACGTAATCTTCGTGAGCGCACCACGCTTTTATTTGTAGTCACTAATATCTATAAATATTTTTAATATTATTTTTATCTAAAATAAACGTGGTTTATAAAAAGTTTTATCCCTTGAATTCGAGACGTATCAATTATTAAGCGTTCAAAAGACTTGAACTTTTTCTTAATTCGAAATTTTTTTTGGAAACACAGTTTTTCCAAACACCAATTTACTGTTACCGAAACGAGAAAATGCTTCCTTTCTCCAGCACCGATCAGCGCGTATGTACTTCGTAAAATTGAATTAACCGACGATGAAAGACTGCGATGCACTGTGTCTTAATAAAAACACACAGGAGCTATTCTACCGTTCCACTGAACAAGATCATATCGGTGCCGCATATTAAAATTGTTCGTGCATAATTCAGAAGAAAAGAAGGGAAAAGAAAAGCGGAAAAGAAATATGGTAAGCAGGAATTCCATTAGGGGTTATCGCACTTTGAAAGCGCGAAAGGGTGACCTGAATTTACCTACTGTTTTTGGATACATGTTCCACTGTATGACATTTCCATTGCATAATTTGCTAAGCACCCAGCGTTGGGCAAATATTATTCAGAATAAATGATTTCTTATTCGCGAATGGCTCGAAGTAATTTAATATTTACGAATAATCAGCGAATGGTACTATGTGTGTCCATTGGAATATTTTTTTATTAAACATATGTATTTATACGGTTTAAAACGATATTTATCATAAATTATTGTTTCATTCGTAGACACACATATTTTTCGTTAATGTATGTCATAGCAAACATGATTGTGCTTTCATCCATGTTTAATAGCACTAGATAGTGCTAGCTAGCAAATGGACCATAATGTATAGTCAATGCACGTCTACATAATCGGGAGAAATTTACAGATACCGAAAAAAGCTTTCAGTATTCACTTCTCCATAATCCAAAGTATGGTTCAAGTGCCCATACATTTTCTACTACGACCCAATTTTCTACAGAATATTTTAGCCATTATTTTCTCGAGATCAAGTTGTTAAAAAGTTCAATCAAATTCACTATCAAGTTAGTAAAACGAATTTGCTTAATTCGAGGACTTACTGTAAATATTATTGATTGTACCATTATATAATTCATTATATATAATTATTATAGTTATATAATAATTCGAATTCGTTAACCTGATACTGAGTTTTATAACTGAGAATTATGTAACTATAATAATTACATAATTATAATTATAGAATTACTTATATTATTTATCGAGAATTATTTATCGAATTACTTATCGAGAAGTTAGCAGCTGATCATAGAGCTGTGGGATCTGCGACTTACCTGCAAAAGAAAAAACAATATTATTAGACCAAAGTAGCAAATCGTTTCCACAAAAATTATAAACATTTCGATAGTATACGTGCTGTATACATTTTTACGCTTTGCATAAAATTGTACATTTCTTCCGACCTAGAATAATTCCATTCTTCATTTTATTCTACTTTTCTTCATTTTATAACATTATATAAAATTGATATCATACCTCATACGATACTGAAATGTTTAGCCATTGATTAGCAGACTACGGGTTTTTATGCATTTATGGCAAAAATGAGTGGGTGCAATTAAAAAAAAATGGAATGATTAGAATGATTTAAGAGTGCAAATCCATTTTTCTCAACTTCTTAAAATTATCCGCAGTCTATTGATTAGACACCAACATATTCAATAATATAAACAACATTTAGAAAAATGGCACGGCAATTTCAGACAGTCGAATGGTAAGGTTTGGTGAAGAAAAAAAATGGAAAACTCTAAAATAGTATTCGAAATCTTCGATTAGTGCATTTAAAACAATTCCGAACAAAAATATATAAATTATTCCTCACGAATATTTTTCTTGTTTGTTCGAAATTCCTATCAAAGTACCGTGCTGTGTGCTGGCCGGTGGAAAGGCGCGATAATTTCGAGAAAAACGTCCGTTCCGGCGCACTGTTTCAGTGGTAGGAGGATGACGCGGGTCTCCGGGAAATTTAATTGACGTATTAATGTCAATTCATTAAAGCCCGCCGCGGTTAATCCGTTTACTCGGCCCCGTGTTCAGCATCTGTGTCTACAGTCTACGGGCGCGGGCGGTACACGTGCGCGGAGAGAAATATCGTGGCTGGCGATGTGCAGACAAGGCGAACCCAAGCCCGAACCCAAGCCCGAACCCAAGCCCGGCAAAACAGCCGGACAGAAGAAACGCGGAGGAGTCTTGCGGGCGATCGATAGTCAAGCTGGATCGAGACGCGATAGTGTCGAGGAGAAAGGTTCCGAAATAAAGTGCCGGCAATTTAATCCGTCTTGGGAGCGAGCTAGCCTAAGCCTGGGAGCTTAGCTCGCGAATGATCTTCGGTGTATGTATATATACCTATGTGTGTCTGTCGGGTGCGTATGTGAATCTAACCCTCTTTCTACCCGGCTACCAGAGGGAGATAGCTATCGTCGCAGAACAGACACGGTCTCGAGAGTCTACGGGACTATAGTCTACAGTCGGACGCCAGGGAAACCTCTAATTCCAGATGAATCTTGATTACCCCGAACTCTGCGGAAGAAAATCGAACACGATCAAGGAGAGAAGGTGGCAACTAAGTGACAAACAACGGACTCCCAGGAATTACTTTCTCACAAATTCACCGGGGAAAGTTCGCGCACCGGCAAATCCAATTACCAAGAATATAAACTCCTTCATTCGGTTTTCCTCGTCGCGTCGCTCGGTACATCCGACGAGACGTTACCGAACGAAACCACCCAGAAACGAGGCCCCCCGGAAAAATCGAGAACCGATATAATCGGATTCGTCTTCTCTTAAGTGCAGCTCGAGTGTTGCACCTATATGGTAAATTGCTCACGGGACTCGTCTTCTAAATGAAATTTTATAGTTTTTGCCTTTTTTGATATTATATGATAAATGTTTTTCAAGGAACATTAGCGTTCCGTTGACCACTTGCACAGTGGAATACCAGGTGTACCATGGGTATACCGCAAAGACGGCATCGATAATGTGAGACAAAAATCGTAACTTCTAAACTAATCAATTTTTGACCTAAGTAACTTAATAATTTTTTGAAAGGAATACAAAGATGCATCGATTAATGCACCATACATATAAGGTTCCATTAGTAAAAAAGTTTATTCTAATTTTTTTTTAATGAAGAGTTTTTTTATATTATATATTATATATTTTTGTATTGTCTAAATTTTAGAACTAGTTAAAATGCTTCGAATAATAAGGGAAACTTACTTATTCATAAACGTTTATAAACTGTCCGATGTTCGTATAAAATACACGAAAAATATACTGAATATTGACGAAACAGTAAATGTTTCAAACATGAGTGTAATTTGGCAAAAAAATGAATATTAATAAAATTCCAATCAAACGTTAAACATAATTAATATCTGCAACGGCACAAGAACAATCGTCAAGTGAGACAGTGATTTATACATTTCGAATACGTGTCCATGATGTTAATTAATGTCGTGAAATTCGTTAAATTCATGCTGATTAGTAACTGCGAATCACGTTCGTTAATATTTATGCGCGCTAGCGTTGCACATTACGCAACTGTTTCATCAGATTTAAATAATGATCAGCTGCGTAAGTAGTACACTGTTCTAATTAGACAGCGGATTTGATGCATTTATGCGAAAAGTGAATCGGTATAATATAAATCGATAAAAACAATTAGACGAATTTAAAAATGCTGTTACCTTATTTTTAACCCATCAAACATATCTAGACGGAAAATAAATTTCTATCAGCTTCCAGTATGTTGTACTTTAGGTAGAAAATTTTGATTTTGCAATAAAGATGAATAGTCTTGTTATAATAATTCTATATTCATTTCAATACGTGCGCGATTTACTTGAAAATTTTTCGTATCGAACGCGTTCAATATTTATTCCATTTTATTTATTTAATATTATTTTTTTACTACGTGTTTTTAGTCCCCGAACCGAGGCTCAAATCCTCGAACCAAAAATATTTTCAATATCTGTATGTTGCGCCGGGATGCGACGTTTCGCGTGGAAAGGGACGCGGCACCGAAGAATAATCCTGTACGATTAAACTAAAAAATACAGGTCTAGTTTCATAGTTGCGGAGATAACGTTTCATTTGCGAGCGCGGCTCTCGAAAAAAAATCGATGGAAATCACCAAAAAGTGTCGGGGGCAGCGGATTTTCTTTTTTTGTTTTAAACAATTTTGAAATGAAAAGAATGATAACTTTAACCCCCATTCTCTCGTATGTAGTACAATACATTTCAATCCGGGACACAAAACCCATACATTCGCAGACAAAAGTGATCGAGATGGCGTCGGGGTCGGCCCGTATATACGTGACTAAAAATTGGAAATGTTTCTCTATTCCTATACTGTCGATTCGATTCGTTCCAGCGCATGAAAAAGTGTCAGATATCCATGGTGATCGAACGGATGCCAAAACTTGTGGAGGAGACTCGGTCAAAACCGAGCACCTCGATAAAGCCAGGTATCTGAATCAAACTGGGTCTTCCTCCCATCTTTACATTGGTTTCAAATATCCTCGCGTTTATATTTCCAGCTACGAATAGTCCTTATTCAGATTGATTCGTTAATGCAGATTATTATTCAACTGGGGATCTTTATTCAAAATGAACATTTTATGGAAAAATTCCAATCGGCTCGAGATTACACTTTTCTTTTTATTATAGTATTTGAGAAACCTCGGTAGAGTATTAACCCCTTTGCACTCGGAGTTGTTTTAACTCGAAAATCAAACGTTTCTGCCGACCTAGAATATTTCCATTCTCTGTGATCTTTTAAATTTGGTAGATATATATGAAGTTGATATGATACCTCATACAAGACGTAAATGTTTAGTAATTAGTTGGATACCGACATATCTGATAATGTAAACAATATTTTAAATACTAGTACAGGAATTTTTAGTGACGCTCAAGAGTAATAATTTTTACTTTATAAATTTGGATAGGCTTGTTTGAATTCATAAAATAATTTTCATCAGAGTTGGGCACTGTTCGATTAAAATTTTAACCAAGATTGATTGATTGCGGCGCACGAATCGTTAAATATACATATAAATAAATATATTAGAGAAATATACATATCGAAATATTATTAAAGATAATTATATACAAGTATAATATGTATAAATCATATATAAATATAATTATATATTATTAAAGAAATATACATATCGTGCAACCTAATGCACGCTGTGTTTTCCATTGAAAAATAAAAATCCGCCTTGTTTCGGGTTTCAGGTGAAATGTTAGGTTCGATAAGAGCCCATGGGTGACAGAAAGCCGCGTTGCCGCTGACGTTTTCTGTTCTCCATTTCAGCGCCATCTTCTCGTGTCTCCCTTGCTTGCTTCCTTCCTTCCTTCCTTCCTTCCGGTCTCCCTCGCGACGCATTTATTTCCAGCGTAACAGGAATCTTCGAACTCTCGGCGAGAGCCAGGAGAGAGGGAGACTGGGAAGCAGCAGTGACGAGAGCAAGGGTCGTAGGTGAGGACAAAAACGTACATTTCGTTCGTTTGATCGCATTTCCTCGGTACATGTCTGATGTGCCACTCAGGAATGGCAATATACAGCGTTGTTACGTCGGCATCCGTGATTCTCCGGAATTCACTTAAATGAAATCTGTGTACGATACGGAGAACCCGGTATGCGTCAAGAGAGTGGAAAAGTGTGAAATTAAAACACGGTGTGCCGCAGCGAAAAATACGAGGACCAATTTTACGAGCGAAAAAACCGGCCGACAATTTTACCGAGTAGATCCAACAATTAAATCTCCACTGCGCGTGCCGCGCGCGTCCTGTCGCGTCGCGTTCATCGTCGACAACCCCGGTTTCCATGTAATGAAAGTTTGCAACCGAACATCTTTTATCGATATGCTAAATAACATTGTTCGATAGCTACAGTGACTGACTCCCACTATATTCGGACGCTCTCAAAAAGACAACAACAGTTTTAATATCAGATCATATGGTTTGATATTTTTCGAAAGTTAGGACAATTTTCTGCACAACGTAAATAAAATTTTTGGAAAAAAATGCAAATTGTCGGAACTGCAGAGAAATGAGCCTATGTTGAAAATGTAGAAAATACGTTTTGTAGATCCGTGTTGATTCAACTCGTCAATAATACTAAATTTTTTATACGAATTCAATAATTCTTCAATAATATTAAATTTTCTATATAAATTCAATATGACCCCTCAACAATATTAAATTTCTATACGATTCAATAAAATGAATGAATTTTCTATATGAATATTTTCATGTTTCCATATTATTTCCAACATATATTCAAGAGAAATCAGTTTTTACTTTACTCCAGTGTGTTGCAATGCAGGTTACAAATTTATGTAAATCATGTGATTTTTACTGTTTCTTTATTCATATATGTATATGTATATTTACATATACTTACATTTATATTTTTCATTTAAATTATAAAAATTGCAAAAATTATGGCCAACAATATACATATACTTATTATCCATATTTCTATCGATGTACAAAATTTTATTTGTTTAATTTGCGATTAATTGTTCCAGATATTAGACGTGGATCTTCTACCTTGTGAAAACTGTTCCTCGCTTTGTTAAATCGTGTAATTTCCAAGGATTTAATACTTTAACACTTAATGGTTAATTAAAAAGAATGTCTTAAACACCTATCAAGGGATTAATATTTTCCAAACTACGTCTAACCGATTTTCTGCATCGGTTGACGCTTACGTCACTAATCTAGCGTCTGCTTCGAACTCGGCTTTACATTCTTTTTCACGGCTGATGAAAAATTGCAAAATCTCTCTGGACCTGCATTCTTTGAATAATTTTACATTGATTTACGTTTGCAGCATGAAAAATATGCGCAGAAAGTTTTTGGTATAAAGACTTCAATCCCGTTGAGTACCGTAGGAAATTTTATAATAGAAATTATAATTTTAAATGGAGGACCGATATTGTTGCATAAAATCTTTCCCTGGTGACCAAACATTTTTTTACATTTCCACTGCTTTTTGCACACAAGTTTCACAGAAAGTTGGATAATTCGTTCAAAACTATTGAGCGCGTTTCAAGAACGTTTTACGAACACGTCAAAAAGACGAAAAGGTAGTTTATAAAATTGCAAATATAAACTTTTTAATAAGGTACGAGGTTGCGACGCGTTGTACACCATAAGCAAAATCAAGAATAAATTATCGATTTTATTAAAGAAACAGGAATGTGTTATTCAAAACTCCTGTGAACTTTGTTGTTATTTATTATAAAATTTAAACATCTGGACGCTTCTATCTCGTAACTTGAAAAACTTATTCAATTAAATCTAAACTAAACTAAACTAAAAATGAAATTATATATATATATACCGCAAGAAAATAATATATTTCTGAAATAATTTATTTGAATACAAATATATTTCTCACATCGCATTTAGAACGCATTTGAAAGTTCATATTGTGTATTTGCAATTTATACACGTATTCTGCGAATATAGTTTAATTACAAATGAAATAATAAAATTGTAAAAAAAGAGAAACGGATTGGTATTATCAAAGCTTCATTGAAGTTTCTGTTGTACTGCATTTGACACGCAGGCTTGTGAACTACAAAGGCATAAAATTCGTATAGTAATCGCGTTCTCGAAATGAATAAATGTTCTGCATGGTAACACTTTAAAAGCTTTTCCTCATTGTAATATTGTTTGTGCCAGTCATAAACAAAGTTCAGCGTTATTATAAGAAATTTTAATTGGATCAATATTCAAATATGTTTTTTTCAAACGAATATTATATTATTTCGAATATATGTATATTATTTCAATTGAATATTATCTGTTTGTAAGTTACGACTTGAAAAACTGTTCTGTACTGTTTCGTACAATTTTGTGTTAAGGTAAATCATGGGAAGTAAGTTCACGTAAATAAATTAACAATTTCTTGTAAAGAATGTCAGGATGTATTAAATAGTACAATAAAAAGTATGATTCTATTTTTAAACAAGTTAATGAACTTCATAAATCCCCTACGCGTCCACCTACAAAATAATCATTAATGACATTCTTTCAATTTTTTCATCCCAATGAAAGAAATCATGCAATGAAGGGTTGAAATGAATTTTTATTTAACTTTAACTGGATCCCACAATCGATGCGGATTATTTTTATTTTACATAAAGATCCGCAGCCTGTACGTGACTATTATTATTCGTAAAGGGAAATCGTTAACGTAAAGTTGATCCGACGAAAGTGGTTAATCTATCTTTCCTCAATCATGATAAGAGGCTACGCTCTAGCACGGTTAAAATGATTTTTCTCCGACACGAAAAGGCTTCTTACATTTAGCAATAGAGTCGAGTATATTTTACACTCGCCTATTAGCAGTTCTTAAATAACCTCTCGGTCGGATCACAGCTTGGAATTGAATGGGCTGCAATCGTAGTGATTTCGCTGTTCATTTTCTCCTATTCAGATTTTAGAACCCACCTCAACTGCTCCTTATTTCAAACTGACTTTTTCCTCGTTTTCCGGTCCAACTCTGCATGAGGATTCATGAACGATACTCAATGGAGATTGCGATTGAGAGTTTCTGTACCGAATATAATCGGATAATTGGATAAACTACGGGTCACGTAAACGTATATGTATGGCGCAATAAGTAAAATGAATGTACATATTACGAATAAAGAGAAAACATTCGCTATCTTACCCGAATCTCCCGAACCTTTTAAAAAACGAATAACTTTCTCAATATGTTCGGCAAACTTCAAATAAAGTGGTACCTCTACGATTTCTGAAACTCGATGGCCCCGAGGTTGTCAAACAATTCAGACGAATTCAGGTGTAACCATGTCGTACCAAGAAATCTCTACCAGGGTACCTGCACCAGTAAATGAAGTAATTTCAACAAATTTTAATTTTAACAATTATTGTAGTATGTTGTATGTAGTGTTCATTGACTGGTATTCTTATATAATTTTTTAACGTTTAATAAAGAAAAATAATAATAACTTGGTCCAATAATTATTATTAATAAATATCAATAATAGTAATTATTACGAATAATTACTAGAATGTAGTGTTCATTGACCGGTATTTTTTATATTTTTTATTTAACGTTTAATAATGAAAAATCATAATAATTTCATTTTATTTGTGTTCATTTATTTTTGACTAATGAAGTATAGGCAGCCATTTGGCATATACGAGATTCCTGTAATTCACATTTTTTTTTAATAAAATGTCTTCCTGAATAATTTCTTAAATGTTCATTCACTGGTACAGTTACCCTACTATCTATCTGTCTGTCCATACAGGGTGTTTCTTTTGAAACAGGACATCTAAATATCTCCTCCAATTGTGGGGGTACGTAAAATATTTTCTGCATAATTCGAATGGTTTGAAGGAACCATCAATTATCAAGGTCATCGGTGTTTTTTGACGCACAAAAGTGTAGCTGATCGAGAAATACATTTAGATACGTAGAGTAACGTGACCTTGATCTTCGAAAATTGTATCTGGTACAATTCTCGCGTACTTTGCGCGACTACACGGTTGATAAATGTTCCCGAACGCGATAGGTAACCACCGCATCAAGAATACGCTGCACGAATACCTGTCGCGGACTTTTTCTCACTTAACTCTGCTAATGGCCTCTCGCGACGTAACGACGGGCCTGACGTTCCATACATTACTTGCAAGGGAGAGAAGCTCCGGCGTTTCTCGATGGAAAGGGCGTCGAAAGGGTGAATCGAGCGGAGTCAAGTTGCGACACTCGTTATTCAGTCGCAACTAAAACAAACCTCTCAAGGAATCCGCCGCCGCGCCGGTATAATTCGTCGCGCAAATAGTAATGAATTTTTTTTGCTTTCTCGTTCATCGTAACAATACGCCGCGGTATACGGGGATATTCGGCCAACGACGATTAATGTATTCAATTTGCGGAGCGCTTTGTCGAATGGAAAACGGCACTCCCGTGCCACTCGCCCCCGCAAATTGCCGAACGAACGATCGTCGGATATGTAAAATGCCCTGCGCGGCAGAGATCCTCCGCGGCTGTACCGTCGCCGATATTCTTTTGCAATACACGAAGTAGACGATCGACTTGGGATAGGCGAAAGTGCTTCACAATTACGGGAATAATCGACCAATATTTAATTTTTTTGCTGTTTTCGGCGCATTATTTTAATTTCGGTCTTAGCCATTCAAGCTGCAACTTGTTCTCTCAGGTACAATAGAAAATGGACTATATCTGGTCATACGTTATGAATAAATGAAATTCTTCTAAATAGAAAATAATTTAACTGTATGGATCTTCTTTTAGACATTTTTGCGTCTGAAAATTAATACGTTTATGTATTGAAACAAAAAAGAAATATATTGCAACACAGCTGTCTAAACATATCTTAGAAGAAAAAATTATAAAATAACACATCTTGAAACAGGAAACAGATTACAAGAATTTTAAAAATGAAACATTAATATGAAAAACAAAGTAAGATTTAAAATTTAGTTCAATGCGTCTTCTAGTATTTGAGTTTCTTCCATACAAGAAAGGTTTGAGCGATGAACCACTTTTAGAGATCGGAAAAGCGCTACAACACACTCCGGATTTAAGAAAGGAATTCATCGAGCTGTTATAAAGCTGTGAACAGGTCGGAGCATACCAAAGGACACGTTTCAAGCGGTTCTAACGGAATTTGTGGACCGACGACGGCATACTATATTAACACCTTGACTTGCTGAACCATCCTGTCGAAAAATTCCACAAAATCATAGTTATTCCACGTGAGTATTGTACTTCCCGTATATTTTCTACCGCGTTGTAACTGCAGTGAGTGTAAAAATTGTTCGTACACCTTTTAATTATTGTATTATTAATTATTTATTATTGTACGAAACGACCTGATTGTTTGTAATCAATTTAGAAGCATTGGTTTACGAAATGATACGCAAAAAAGATTTTTCCAGAAATTACAATTTACAAGGTTGTTTGGTACAATTATAAACCAGTTATTTCTATTTTAAAAATTATCCGTACACTTTGTACACCCTTTGTAAATATTTGATTCTTGTGCGAAGACGTTTATCAAATTTTTGATCGAAGGATTTTAATCTTGATGATAAACCACGTATGGGAAATCCAATACCGTCGATGATGACATTATCCGATGCAAATTGCGTTCGGTGGTCTACTTTATAAAAACACGCGGCAGACTTTTTTGATCTACATGATAATATTTATTGATACACCGTGCAACCGTGGGATTACGCTACGTGCGAATTACATTGAAAAATCAGGAATCGAAAAATTAATTGATTGTGTTATTAGTAGAGACGCGGATTTTATGTATTTATGAGAACACAATGAGTAGGTATAATTTAAAAGTAAATATATTGAAGAACTTTAAATACTATATTTAAAAAAATATATATATATATTTTTTCAACCTATTAAACATATTTGGAAAGAAAATAAACTCCGGTTTCACTCCAGTGTGTTGCATTTCAGGTAGAGGTGCGAGTGCCTTTTTTAACAAAATCAAAAAAAGTTAATTAATCGATTTGTTATCACAAATTTCTTGTATCTGGTAAACAGGACCAGGACATCGAATTAAAACTTGGTTAATATTTCTTTTGCTTCTCAACAAAATCGTCCAGAAAAGTTAATACAGAAAACAGGTTGATAATCAATCGTTTATCACAAATAATACCAAATAAATTACGGAATGCGTTGTAATTAATAAAAGAACTTCAAAATCCTCACTAGATATCCGTTAACTGGTACCCTAGACGCTCTACCTTCGTTACGAATGAAACGAAATAATGAACTGATTAAGAACATCGATACCGGCACTCGTGCAAATTCATTTCGAAATTCGTGAGATTCGATACATTATTACGTGCGAGCAAATGTTTGATACGTTCCACTTAACAGAACGTGCACTCCAATTATGTGAACGAAAAATCGCAGGAAGGGAGGGGAAATTAGATGGACTTCTATTATACGTACGACCCAGTTATACGAACAGCTTGCAACCCCCGAGGGGTTGGTACAAATGGGGTTCAGCGGTATTCAATTTGTTGCATTTATTTTTCTATTTTCCTGAAATATTGCCACCAAATGAGATTCTCAACGTGTGCTTTTCACTCTAACGCGGTGTTCACCTTTCTCTGGAGGAAACTGTCTTCTCCGTGTACAGGGTGTCCCAAAAATGTGGTACTAGGAAGTATATACGGATTCGTCTAGGAAGACGAGGGTGATGTATCGAGGTTTACGTCTGTGATTTCCATGGAATCCGTATATACATTGACTCCCACTAATATTCGGACACTGTTAAAAAGACGATAACTTTTTAAATATCTTACTATACGATTTAAATTTTTTCTGGGAAGCTAGAGCAATTAATTTGATACAGGATGTAAAAAAATTTATCAAAAATTGCAATTAACTGAAATTGTAGAAAAAATACTAAAAGTTGAGTTTTACAAGTCGTTTTCGGTCAAAGTTATCGTCAGTGAAAACCGTGTCGGGGAAATTTGTGATGGTGATTTCCATTGGGGCCATTACACACATACATAGTATCGTAATAGAAGTCAAGACAAATCCAACAACCTACAATTATACTTTTTTTGTTTAAGGGCGGTGGGGGAATTCTCTTAAGGACACCCTCCCCTTCGATGACGATTGGGGAGGGTAGTGTTGGACTCGGCTTCCCCTCGGATGGAAGTGGGGGGTTTGTCATTGATTAGAACACAGTCTACAGTCATACTAACTAAACCCCCACTATCCAGAGCCTTCGGTAAGGAAGGACCTTTTCCTCCTTCTTTCGAACAAGACTAAAACCCCACGACCTACAATTATACTGTGGCTTCAACCTTGAGATAACGCTAAGAATGAGATGCGGCGTGTAAGTAACAGGTCGCGTACATCAGATTGCTCGACGCGTCAGCTCTCAGACAAAGTCAAACGCGCCGGCGAAGAGCAGGCTGAAAACAAACGGGCAGAGAGCACAATGTCGCGCTGGAGGAGGGGAGAGGACAAAACCGAAAGAAATTAAAGCAGGCAGTGTGCAGAGGCGCAAGCCGCTGTTGTCGAGTATATCCGTAAATTGAAATAAACGGTGGAGGAAGATTGGAAAAAGGAAAGAAAAAAGGTGATATGGGAAACAGCGGAACGGAACGACCTTCCGAAGTGCAGCACGCAAGGGAAAAATATCAGACTATAAAACCAGGGTGGAGCAGAGGTCTGCGAGCAAGGGAGCGGAACGGCGAACAAGGGGTAAACTTGTACGACGTGGAAAATAAATATGACTGTCGAAATTAGTGTGGAAAATATCGTGTCAGACGTTCTGGAAGCTAACTGTATTACGAGGCCTGTTCAAATACTAATGTTCGGATACCGTGTTCAGAGAGTAAGAATGGAATAATTTTAAACAAAGTTGCACAAAATGGAATTCTCTTTTCAGAGTGATTTTTTTCAGAAAAAGACATTTCTAGAATCTGTTTTTCCAGTCTTCGAAAGACTAGAAGACGACCAATATTATAATCATTTCTATAGATTGTCTGCTTTGAGGCACCTCCATGTTACTAATACATATAGGGTAAACTCCATTATTGCCGACACTGCAGTAGTTATTGGGAGTTTTGATTTAAATTTTTTTAATTCTGATTTTATATTTCATAATTTATATTTTAGATTTTATATTTGATTTTTTTAAATTTTGATTTTATACTTCAAAGCAACGTTATAAGTTTTCATAACAGCGTTCCACATACGCCTGTAGCAATCACCGAATATATTTTACAATGAAAGATTCATGACTCATAAAACTGTCTGATTTTGCTGAAAAATCTTTATTAGCTTCTAATAATAGCAAATGAAGCTACTATACTATATCAATTTCTCTGCAAGGCTAGAAGGATTAATTTAGTAATTGACCTCTAATAAACATGTTGAAAGCGTGCACTTACTAGTGCATATACTCAAAATTAAACCAAAAAAATCTGTTTACTAAAATTTCAAGCTTTCAAAAATAAGAACGACTATGTGAAAAAGAATATTTCAGACATCCTATCAAAAGTAGGTGATTGCCAGTATTGAGTTCCAGGTCCAAAACCATTTTTCTATTTCGCCATTTATTCTGCATTCTTCGTACGAGTTTTTCAGGACCGGCCAGCCATGAAAATAGAAAAATAGATGTGCAGAGTAAATGGATGGTCGGTCGGTCCCATGAGAGATAGATAAATAAAAAAAAAAAGAAAATAGTGAACGGGGCTGGTGCGAAGGTGGAGGGATTCTAAACCGGAGGGAAGAAAAAGGGGGTTGAGGGAGAACGAGAAGGGCGATCAAGAGACGAGACGAGACAAGGCGGCACCTCGATGTCGACGACGATTGCCGGTGAATGACGAGCGTCATTAGTTCATCGACGTTGTCAATGGATTCATTGCTGGCCATTACGACGTCAAATCCTCTTGTACGATAATCTAGCGATAATGAGAGCTCGTTAAAGACGAACGAAATAACGGGGGCGTGTACCGGTGCCTGCTCTGCTGTGTTCCACTGTGTTCCGTTGTGCTTTGCCGTGCTTTGCCATGCTTTGCCGTGCTCCGCTGTGCTTTGCCGTGCTTTGCTGTGGGGGATCGATGGTGTTCGTACACGCGGTGCTCGGCCTTTTCTATTTCACTTCCCTTCCGATTCTCTCTTCTTCGCCCCCGAACCCATCCACCCGATTCTGTTCGTTTAGAGCATTTAAACGATTTTCTTTCTCTACTTTTTCCCATTCATTGCCCTCATAGAATTTTTTAATTCACTCCCGTCGCACACACCGTCGCGAAAATAACGAGGAGACGCCGTTCTTTCGACCTCCCGACTCGTTCTCGTTTGCCGACGACCGCGTCCCTCGATCGATGTTGTTCACGATTATTGTTGTTGCGGATTAAGCGATTCAGTTCTCCGCTGGCACAGATCATCAATGCGGTTGGAAAACAGTTAATAGCTTCAATCAAACGAGGAAACATCGGTTTTATCGGGTCTTCTGCTTTCCAGGGGAATGGTATTAAAGCAATGTCGGAACTTGTTTTTCTATGGCTTGACCTCGAGTGACGGAAATTTTCGTTTTCATAGATTGCTTAACGCTAATTCTATCACCGTTGGTCACGCAATCGACGCTAGATTTTTCATTTTATAAAGTAAATAATAGTTTGTAAGATTATATTTAAAAAGAATTTTTTTAATCGAAAATATCCAGGAAAATGAATAAAAAATTGTTTAACAAATGCAAAAAATATTGAATTACATATAGTGAAAAATGAATATTTTTTAAATATTTTTAAGGAAAATTTAATTGCAATACTGGTTCAAAAAGTGACACGATTTCTCGATTCGTTCCACTATGTGGTGGTCCCTTACTCAATGACACTTTTTGAGGGGGCGGGAGAAAATAAATCTGGCAAACAAAACTTTTAGTAAATGCAGCTACCCTAATACGCAAGTATTTTCGATTTCATGGAGAAGACCAGTGTCCACTCATTCGTGAGCGGCGGTGTAATTGTCTCGTCACTGGAAGTTAGCGTAAAAAAAGGGATATTGCGCGTGGAGCGACCCGATATACCACTTTAAATCCTGTAAACCGTTGCCCCTCGATTTAACGCGTCCGGTTAACGATGAATTCGTACAAACGAACGGCGAAACGGGAAGTATCTGTCTTCGATTGCGCGCGGGGGTGAATTGCAGAAAAGGGGGAGCGGAGTATCGGTGTGTGAAACCGAAGAGGTCGAAAGGCACACGGGCTTTCCATCGGCCTGTCGATTTATATCCGCACAGGAGAGAGCACATTAGGAGACTGCATTCTTTACGCTCGTTTATTCACTACTGACGACCCTTTATGCACATCCATTTATGCTTTAAGCGGCGTCCAATTACTGCGTACCTAAAAAAAGACACCCAGCCCAGCCACGCGAGACAGAGCATGATGGAAAACGGCCACCGTGTATCGGACAAGGTTATTTTTAAGGATGTTCTGGAGGTAATTAAACACGCAACAAAATTTTTGGAAGTTTGACAAGATACAATTCTTACTAAATTAATGCAATTACCAAAGTTTGGGTTCGATTTATAGCGATTTAAAGTTTGCACATTTTAACACGTCTTCTTACGGAGAATTCATAGAATTCCACTTCGAACCCTATTTAAACCTTCAAAAAAACGCAACTAGAAACTCTATTGTTTTTATGTATATAGTAAAAATTATGTAATTAATTATGTTCAAAAGTACAGTGTTGTCAAGTTTTTTGCTATCAGAACATGATTTTAGGCAAATATTACATGTTTATTTTCATTAATAACCATGAATATTGCTTTCTGAGTGTAATTATATATACATCTTGAAGTTGAAATCAGGGGGTACAAACATTCAAAAAAGTCACTTACAATTTTTTATAATATCAAGACAATTTGATAAAGAAGTAAAATGAATGTATTTTTTAATGCAAAATATAGTCATGAATGGCTTTCATTGCCAATATATTGATGGATTTCGAATTTCTTGTACTTTTCTCTCCCATTGTACCTCCAGAACGTCCTTAACCTTTGTCTGCGCCGCGGATTCCCGTAACGATGCGACGTATTAAAGTTTTCCCGAAGAAAAACGACTAAAGGGAAAGCGTTGTTACGCGTCGGTAGATGACGTGTACGCTAAATTGCTCGTTCAACCGCGAGAACGCGTGCAACCCCCACCCTTTCAATGTTCCCGATGTGTGCTCGCTGTTTAACTCTCGATGTTGTCTTCCGAGGGAAGTATTACCAAGCAAGCAAGTTCATCCTTTTCTGTCATTTATGACGGCAAGTTGATTACAAATTAAGCACGATGCACCACGCTCTGAGTTCGGGGAGGTTTACGTCTTCGTTCTGTTGGTTTTCAGATTAACATTAACAACTGGACCGTTGAGGTTTGCGAATTATGAATATGAATTAATGTATTAATAATAAATTATTAATAAAAATTAATGTATTAATAATTAATAATTCACGATCGTCTCTGGCAGAGGCCAAAACATGGAAAACTCGTCGTAGTTGATTTGTTTCAGCTAAAATTTCAAAAATAAATTTTAATTTGTAGTTCTCTGTCCAATTTTCAAATTGCAGAATGCTAGTGCTAATGCTATAAATTTTAAAAATACAGGCAAGTTAAAGTTAACTGATTAAAATTATTGAAGAAAGATTGAAATTTCTATTTGAAACCTTTTTATCCATCAACGAAAATATGTTTTACCACGGAATGATCGTGGGACAAGAATGAGCATCGCGTGTAGATCTGTCCTAACTCTAACCGGCTCTTCATTCAATTTCTCACGCACGAGTGTCTCGATTGATAATTCGGATAAAACTACTCGATACGGATTTGCTCGGAGAATCGCACATCAATAATAGCCCTTTAGTGATGGTGGGATCGATTCAATGGCGTACTCATTAATACCAATATGTATCAATTCCCAAGTATTATTCTATTGTGCCGGACAGTTATTGCAACAACCTGACGTTGGTATTAGCAAAATCCGCTTCTGTCGTCTCGCGTAGTACCGATACAATACGATTACGAGGGCCTCGTGCGGATATCAATAAGGCAGAACACTGTTCTACATAACTGACAACGAATGACGATGCATTATTCAAACGTGCACCATTTTCCAGTAAATGTCATCGCAGCACAGTGGTCCAAACGGCTGATTTAGGGGTGTAAAAGTCAAAAAACAAAACATGAAGAGTACAACATTGTGTGTATCACAATGCATCATTTGCACCTATAATCTAACTGTTTAGTTATATTATATTATAATATAAACAATACACATAATATATAAATAATATATAAATAATATAAAAATATAATAATAATTGTTTAGAACATTAATATTGATTCTAATTATAACTGTTGTGTACAAAAGCATTAGGAAGATATAAAAATAAAATGAAAGAATTTTTCAAAAGGAGAACATTTCCGCAAAGGTTACTGAAAATCCCCCCGGAATTCACCCCTTCCAAGTACATAATATTCTTCGGACACCATGTATACATTTATGGGCATTTCACAAATTTGCACATGCCGCGAATGCATAAAATTCCGCTATTTTTTCGCGTTAAGATCGCATTGTTGTAGAGCAGGAGGAAAAGTGGAGGAATACGTAAGCAGGCTCGGGAAATGTATACATAAATTTCCAAGCATGAGGAAAGCACAAGTTTGCATAAAAGCACAGTAACCTTACAATGGAGAGTTTAACAGTGTGAACAATTAACGCTTAGTCAGTCTTGTGTTTCATTCTACAATATGTCAGTTATATGTATTTGTTCAAGTTTCTTCGAGCGACCTTGCGAATCATCCCTTTTAAGGATTTGCAACATTTTTTTCAACGTTATTATAGAAACAATTATAGAAAATTACTATATTGTGCGAAGAAAAATTTGTTTACTTCCATTTTCGAAAAAATAACTCGTAAACTGAAAATGTTTACGTAAAAGTAACGTGAGAAATATGCTGAAGCTATTAATAAATGTCGAAACATTCTTGCGATAATGTTAGACAATGCGAGCATCATTAAAGGGGATCGTTTACTTTGTTACGGTATATCCATCAAGCTTTTCCCTGTAATATCGTCGCTGCAGTTCCGTGCTCGGATTTCCTACAGAAATTTTTTATTTGTCTTCGTTTGCGTTTTTATAGATCATTTTAATGGAGGGTAGTTTTTTAAATGTTTGGTCGAAAGTATTGTCGGCTTTTTAACCTTGTCAGAATGAAATTATGATATACCAATCATTAGAGATAACCAATATACCAATATACCACCAAACAAATTATGGCCAATACACCAATCATCAGATATAACCAATACATCAATATACCAACAAAAATATGTCAATCATCAGATATAACCAGTGCCCCAATA
Organism: Lasioglossum vierecki; assembly: GCA_028455595.1. Classification (NCBI taxonomy): domain Eukaryota; kingdom Metazoa; phylum Arthropoda; class Insecta; order Hymenoptera; family Halictidae; genus Lasioglossum; species Lasioglossum vierecki. The sequence continues at coordinate 13,223,810 of CM052337.1, forward strand.
CACCAAAAAATAATAATTCGTTTAACAAATGCAAAAGTTTGTTATTCTCGCCTGTCAAGAGGCATTAATTAATATATAATTTAAAGATACATATAAATAAATTTTCATAATTTCGCAAATGTGAAAGCTGCAAAATCTTACAAGCGCAACGATGAATATAACAATTCTCTCACCGCAAAAGAGAATTGTGTGTATGCTTTCAATTTATTTTCCAATTTTAAATTACTTGTTTCGGTTAATCCATATTCGTACCTACATGCAATATTATAGAGTTTTCATATGTATGATATTTATTTAAACTTTAAAGAACACTGGAAATGCAAAGGCAAAAAGTAGATCAATTGTTATTGGAAAAACAACGAGCGAAAAGGCCGTATAATCCTCGAATCCGTGCTACCGGCTCGCTGCTGTTGCTGTTTTTCGAAACGCTTATCCTCGGTTCGCACGCGTACACATACGTGCACACCGCGTACACATACGTGCACACCGCGTACACACACGCGCGCCAACACGTTTCGAGAGGATCTATAAAATATTCCAGGCATTCAATGATGAATCTACAGGTTGGAACGTGAATCGTGATATATCCGTGAGAAGAATATTTGTTCATGTAAAAATAAACAACCGAAAGTGGTGTCGATAATTGTTTCCGTGACAGGTTCTGTATACGATACGATTGATCTGCAAAATACATTAAACCTGTTAAACATGTGAGCATGACACAAATCAATTTAAGGAGATTAAAAAGATTTCCTGTTCCATTTCAATTTCATAATCTTTTACATATCGTTAAAATTATGATAATTCTGAGGACTTCTCTAAAGTCCATTCAATATTTATTCCGACATTTTATGTACCCATTATTTTCCGGTAATGAATTTAAACAATATCATACTATATTTATTTAATTAGATTTCCACCATTTTTCTTTTAGAAATGACGACGATCTTCAATTTTTTAACTAGAATGTTTTTTTATCTATCAAGCTTATCTAGCAAATCTTTAGATTCCAAAGAATATAATTAATAAAAATATTTATTCATGCACAAGGAAGTCATATTGGACATTTATTGAAATCACATCTTTAAAGAATATTTCATTGAACTAGAAAATTCATGATACAGCAATGACAAGTACAAAATGTGCAATCATTTTCTTGGAATTAAATTAAATCTTTAAGAGTCTAATATAAACACATGAAAAACAAGAAAATTACGTTGCTTAATAAATTGCTTGCAAAAAACCACATTTACATCAATTATCATTACGAAATGATAATTTCATCGTATCATTTTATTACAATAAAAACGCTGTCAGGTAATACGCGAACACCCTGTATAATATGAATACAGCGCCGCTTTTTTTCCTGTTGTTTTTCGATAAACCAAGATTTATTATCCAGCTGTGTTTCAAATCACGTCGGGCGCCGAACAAAAGGGGCTCTTAAATATCATCCATTTAAAGAACGACTTCCAGTTCTTCTGGCCGGGTCGTTACCGTGACTAATTCGGCATGTGTAACTAATTACGGCCGACGGGGACGCTTCATTTGTTCCGAAACTATTTCGGCTAGATCAGTCAGCGGGTTTTACCGTTTTGGAAGACGGCGAGGAAATGAATCAGTGAAAAGCGAGGAAAGGCATTAATGTGTGTGCACGCGCGTACGTGTGTACGTACCCGGAACGATGGATGCGAGTCGGGAACGAGAAGGAAACAGGAAAATTGTGTAAACCGTAAAGTAGAGTGAGGCGGTTAAGCCATTAAAGAGCAGACCGCATTCTTCGTTATCTCCTAATTGGCGGCGATGTTTGGGCCCCTTTTTTCCTAGAGTTGTTCGCTCGTGATTCAAACGTTTCTTGCTTTTATGCAGGTGTCTAACGATTAGGCGAGTCGATCAGCTTATGGCGCTAACTCTCTGTGCAAAATAATGTATATATACATATGTATATACGAATTTTGCATTTTCAGTGACGAATTTCATTAATTTACTGTGTGTGCAAGAGGAATAAAAAGATCAACGTCCATCTGAAAAAGCAGCTTCGAAAATATAATATTATCGGGTTGTCCGAAAAGTTAATGTTGCTAAATAAATACAGTATTTTATCCATAAATGTCCAAAAGGTCTTGTAAATGTCCCAGATCTATTCCCACTACTGCGGGGTGTAACTCCTTCAGAAATATGACTCCATGCTCCTTGGTTATATTGGTGAGCCCGCCTAATCAGAATTTCCAACTTCTCGATTTTTCATTATTTTTCGATGGCACTTCGATGACCATATTTGTGGCATTTTTCTAATAAATATCATACCAAATATGATGTAATTCCGATGATATTTAATTATGTAATAGACAATTAAAGTTTCGGGCGCAAGGAAGGACTCTTTCTTTCCTATACGCTAACCTCCCTCGCGCCCGAAACTTTAATAGTCTATTACACAAGTAAATATCATCGAAATTATATGATATTTGGTATCATTTTGCATTAGAAAAATGCCACAAATATGGTCATCAAAGTCCCATAAAAAATAATGAAAAATAAATAGACTAGACTATACTTCTAATTACATATTTCCCTTTATCAGTTTTTTCTTATGTAAACCTGATACAGAAAAACTGAAAAAAATTATAATTTTCTCGAACAATGTTCCGTAAAAATTTAGAAACAATGTTTTAAGTCAAATGTAATAATATAGTAAAGCAATGACAAATAAATAAATTACACTCAGAGAAAAAGCAAACGTTTAGAATCCTGGAAACTATCTCCTCGAATTTCGAGAGTTTCAACCGAGTTACATGAAAATCGGTTATCTGCGTCAGGAACACTGGTACCTCGATTGACGTAGCGTGTGAAATATCTCTCGAAGAATTCTGCGGAATTGCGGATATCGTCGAGGTTTAAATTTCGAAAGCTTCAGCCGAGTTGTATGAAAATCGGTGGAGGTTACTTGTCGGGTGCTCCCGTGCAAAACCGGGAGCAACGGCGAGAGCAAGCGACAGTCGGGAGTGCGAGAACAACGTCCTGTTCTTAACACCGACACCCGCCGCCACGTATAAAGTACGACGAGCATGTGTGCCTCGGATCGTGCAGCAGTTACGACGTCGTGGCTGTACCACGTCCGTGTGATATAGAAAAATATCGTAGATTCCCGTGTAGTATCGCTCCTGGCCGAAGAAGGCGTGGTTTTCTGCACTCGTGTTAGCTACCTGCAGAACCGAAGCAAAACCTGCTCGTGAAAGCAACGATCTACTCACGATCGCTGCGGTAATGTATCAAAAAGGATACGGTAGACCGAAATAGGAAAATAAATAAACTATTACTTTACCCATAAGCTACTCCATCCTTCTACAATGTAACCACATACTTGTACGCGAGCCAGGTGTAATACACTGCACGAAAAAAATAAACTAAGAATTTCATAGACTGGAATTTAGGCTTTTATTCAATTAAATTTTTCAAAGAAATTTTATAAAACCTTATAAAACCTATTCTTGAATTTTAATTGTTCAGTGTAATGAATAAATGTCCCACGTTTGATGAAATATTCAAGAAGGCTTTACCAGCCAACGATTATTTATATGTAATTTGTATTGTATTATATAAAGTATAATAATGTATAGATAAATCATGTATGGCAAAATAATCTTTACTTTCAAATTCCAATTGCATTAAATAAAAAAAAAAAACAAGGAAACATCATCTTTTTCTTCAAAGTATAATAATGTATAATAAAGTATAGTAATGTATAGAAAAATATTTAAGAAAACTGTATTGGTTTAAAATTTGCTCGTATACTGGCCAACGATTATTTATATGTAATTTGTAAATATAATAATGTATGACAAAATAATCTCTACTTTGAGCTTCTGATTGCATTAAATAAAAAAGAAAAATATGATTTTATACAGCTACTTCGAATCTAGCGTGGGTAAAATACATTATACATTTTGTGTGTCGAAGTTAAATTGAAATTATCGACGTTCAACGATATTATCCATAACATTTCGATACGATATGTATCCATCGATAACGTTCTCGATAGTCACGCCACTTTGCCCTGCAAACGGACCGTACGCGTGTCCTATAAAACTGAACGTTCCTCATTCCCGTTTTTACGTGTATGCGTCAATCGGGAGAATCGAAATCTTGTTGTCGCCGGCATTGAAACCGATGAAGGTGTTTTTACGTGTGGGTTGGTACGGTCGACGATCCCTTCGTTCTGTTTCTTCGTGCCTTACGAAATTAGAGATACGCTCGTAAAACGACACGTAAAAAAGTGGAACGGCGTGGAGTTGAATGGAGTCCATGAAAGAAACTCATTCGTTTCTCCTCTCTCTCTTTCACACACACACACACACTCTATTTCTCTCACCCATTCTCGTCTCGTCTTTCTCTCTTCCATTCCCTAGACGTCGGTGCGGGTGAACAAGTTAATTCTGACGGCCGTTGTGCGATCTCAACAAAAAGGTCTCGGCAGAGTGTTCACTATTACGTGGGTACATTGTGAATTCGATGCACGTGACATTCGAAAACTAATTAATCGATCACACTGAATGTAGACACCCCGTAGACTTTTTCGTATCTTATTTTAATTTGCACTAAACATTGTTATTATAAGATTCATATTATATTGAATGTAGAAACCCCGTAGACTTTTTCATATCTTATTTCCATGTACAAAAAACATTATTATCTCCTACAGTGACTCCAATAGACACCAGATTTAATTTTTAATAATTTTCGTCTAATATACTTCGTCGATAAGTAATTCTTTACTTATCAGGAATTATTTGATTTCAGAAATGAAGACGATCTTTCAATTTTTTTTAATGTATTCATTCCTATAAGACAGGTTTTCCGAAACTTTTTAGCTGATAGAGCACTTTAAGTGAGTTATGAATTTTTAATAATTAATACGATAAATGACTTTTGAAAATTTTCAAAAAATTCTATGATATATAATACGACAGAACTTAGTACTATTTTAACTACTACCACTGTAAGTAAGATTCTGTTTTATCCCACTTTCTAAAATTCATCTACGAAAATCGAAAATTGAATAAACATTCGTAGTTTAGTAACGACGCATAATCAATAAATCTTGAAAAAATTTATACGTAAAATTGTTATACTTAAAATGTAGGCTAGGTTTCATGTTCCATTAGGTTTCGATGACTTCGACAGCATATTTCAAGATTATTGAAATCGGATAGGTGGTAGTTAATTCGTCAGAAGTGATTTACGTATGTAAGAACTGTTGGGAATGATATTTACATTGCTGTATGTATAATTGTACACTTCGTTTACCAACTACAAATGCATTGTTGAAGTTACGATGTTGTTACTTCCTCGTGCTTTGTCGATTTTGCAGTGCGGCGCTTCCTACCCCTGTGCCAGGGGGTTGTTTCGCGTACTCCCTTATACGGAATTAGCCTTAAACGGATTGAAACGGGCCCGTAGGCCCTGAAAGTGTTACGAACCAACTGTGACTTTGTTGGAATCGTTTTAGTACTCCCACGGAATCACTGTCGAACCATCGGTGGAGCCTCAATCAAACCAATAGAAATCATGTGACTTAAAAATGCAAGGAACGTCCATGGATTTATTGGTGAGTCGTATCCTTATTTTCGACACAAAATTACCAGAAATTCACTTGCTGATGAACTAATCTTAATTATCTTTAAAGCATTAAATAATAAATATACATTTTTTGTTCTTCTTTGAGGACTAGAAGAAGTCACTTCTTCAGGTTCTTGCAGATATTTATTTATTACTATTTCCATAGCGTTTTTCATCGTACATATGTCCTGATTTTCTCCTTCGTCCCATTTTTAACATAGCAGTCATCCTCTGTGGAATAATCATTATAATAATTTTGATAATATTTGTCCGGTTAACATAATAACACTGTCCAACAAATTTCAACTTTTTTACGTTTTAAACATGTTTAAACAATCACAACATATTATTATTGCACATCACTAGATTCGGGAAAGTCTAGAGAATCTTTTGCTGTAAAGAACAATACAATATCTTATATAATAATATCATAATATTTGTTCAAAGTCGAAAAATACTTATTTTTTCAAATTCAAATTTGACTGAACACCCAACAGTTGCATAGAAACATTTTTGTTATTGAACAGTGTAATGTCAGTTTTTGTAGCCAATGGAAATCTAGTAGAAAATATACATATAAGTGTTATGTATAAAACCGGTTTTTCGTACTGAAAAAAACCGGTTTTCAAATGGCATAATTTTCTTTAAAAAACCCGAAAAATCCTGAGGACAGTTACGGAGGGACCACTGTATCCAAATATTTGCTCGACGATGGGAAGCGTCGTAGAGTTTCTGTCGGACCGATGCGAGGCAACGCTCCTTTCGCGGATTCTGAAATCTCGGAGAGCATTTTCGCCGAACTATACGGACGCATGGGTGTATCCATAACGTGGTTCGGCTTCCGCAAACTGAATTACGCCCGCAGTACTATTGGGTTAGGGATAGTTTTGCAGTTTGGAACAGCAAGCGTCCGAAACTAGCGTTCCGGCGCGATTTATCGCGTTAAACCTGTGTCCCCTGGCGTCAAAATACGCTTTCCACGCAAATGCACGCAAGATTTGTCAGGCCAGTGGCCGGCTGTTTTTCACTGCAGATTGACGAATCGATGGACAACTTGTTCGCGTAATAAATATATCACGATAACGTATCGCGTTCTCTCCTATTGTTCGCGATACATTAAATTCTTCGGACATAAATCATCCCGGGCGACGAAACCGATGTGTAAATCTCGTAAATATGCATTTCACAGCTCAGTAATATTCACTGCGCCCATACATTTTCCAATATTTCATCGTTTCGACGGGCCGAGTATCGAAGTCCGGATAATATCGACCCCTTTGATACGAATGCATTATAAAGAGAGACGCGAACGCACTTCTACTTGTGTGTTTCGAGTGTCAATTATTCACGCGAGACGCGGCTTTTGTTTACACGCAGCCCCGCCCCACCGCTCAGAAGTTTGTGGACAGCACGTTCAATTTTTCTATGCATCTTTGACGAGTTTCGATCAATTTTGTGCGGTCTAGTTTACACAGTACTAGAGAATATATTTTAATAATAATTCCACGAGTTTCATATTTCATATTACTCGCTTTAAATATTTTTTAAAATCTTCTTTAATACCTTTGTCGATAGATAAAAAAATTATTTTCACGTTTATGATATATACACGCTACTGCCCAAAAGTATGTGGATAACGTTCAATTTTTATATGAATCTTTGATGAGTTTTATTTAATTTTTTCGAGGTTTTAAGAAATTCGTATGTATATATACATATATAGTTTTATACATATTTTTATGCACAAATATTTTACAGATACAATTGGAACATACGAAAATAAGCAATCTTTTGTCAAACACATGGTTGTTTAAACATTATTGAGTACACACCGCGTGCGTCAACAACGGGTTAACGACAAGCAAACACACAAGTCCGAATACACTTTCGCATTTTTAAAATGCGGTGGCCGCATTTTAAATATTAAAAAAAAAGAACGTGGTAATAATTACACAAACGATTTATATTTGAAAGTTGAAAATGAATTATTGTACGCATGTACGTAAACTCGGCATGTTTGTTAGGAGAGGTAAAAATTGAGCTATCACTGCAGCAGGAATCTGACAACACAAACAGCTTCGGTGTACAGAAAAAAACGTATCTGTCAACATTTGTTTTAGGAAATAAAAAACAAATTTCCTTTCACCCAGGAGAAATCAAATAACTATACTACATGTGCAAAAGTGGTTGTGTCAAACTTGTATATTTCTTCATTGTAATAAATTATATAGTTTTATGTTGTTTATAATACTTGTGGTACTGACATAAACATTTATAATACATTTTGTGATCAATTTAGATTGAAACCTTTGTGTGAAGCTGTTTCCGAAGATTGGGAAATTCATAATTCATCGCAATCAATAATATAAAATTCTATTAACAAACGAAAATAATTAATCAAATAACTAAATTGAACAAAATCTTCGAAATTCAAGTCATTTCGAATTGCATTTATATTTACTCCACAATGACCGTAATGAATCTCGAATAAAATGTAAATTATGGAAATAAATATATTTGTATACGAAATACACGGTTTACATTGAAATGTTTAAAACGGTTTGACATCCATGGGAAAAAGGAAAGCTTCGGTTCATATCGGCAGAATTATTTCAACGTTCAATGACAAATGCGGAATTTATGGATCATAAAATTATCCAAATGTTTCGCTGAGCTTGGCGATCAACGGCGGACACGGTAAATTAAATGTCGTAACTAATACTATGTAATCCGTCATAATTACCGGACTAATAGTTTCAGTTTCCTCTATTGATCGGGCCATGAATAATTTCGCGATATTTAATTTATGCGACCCGCATCAGAGAATTATTAAGATCATTAAAAAGATATTTAAAATCGTATTAAAACAATTATTCCATTTCTAAAAGTGTCCGAATAGCTTCATCAAACTATTTGTAAAGAAAATACAGTTTTATTTCAATTTGGTCTGCCTAACATGTCTATCAAAATGTTAATTTACACGAAGATCCGATAATGGCTTCAATTAATTATCAAGATTATTCAGACACTTGAATATTCATTTCTAATCAATAAATTCTAATCAAATATATTTTTCACGTTGTGCAGCAAAACAATTGTTCCACCTTGCCAAACAATTTCAAATAACAATATTCCAATATTTAAAACGTCTGTTTAGCAACGTCCGAATATTAGTGGGAGTCACTGTATGTCTTTCAGTTAACTTTGTTTCCCCAACAAGGCGATGCATTATCTTAACCTTGGCGCAATTTGCGTAGGCGTACGGAACTTCAACAAGCTCTCAGTCGTTTCACACGGCCATAGTATGTATAATCGGATACCAGTTAACGTTTGCCTCATAGGTAAGGCAACACAGAACGAGGCAAACTTTCCTTCTGCGGAGTAAATTTGTCTTCCATTTACGCGGCCGTCCATGAATAAAGGAAGAATGTTCCCGTGAAAAGAGAAATTATTCTCTCGCATATTTTCCCTTGTGCTCGAACCACCAACCGTCGTTGCGTTCTACATGCGAAACGACGACTCTGCCACGAGTCAATTAAAACAATGTTCGAATGACACTCTGTCCGACGAACAGCAGCACTTTTATTCCGAATCCAATTTATTCATTTTAAGCTTCGAATCTTCGTTTAAATCATTTCCAAGATTAATTAAAATTGCATGTATTAAAATTGCATCTATATTTGTTACATTTCTAAGCCATAAATTGTCGTTCACCTCTAAATAGTTTTAAATATCTTTATCTTTATTGTTATTCAAAGTGTTACTTTTTTATTTCTAATAATCAGTTGAATTTATTTATGCCATTTCTCTTGCATTCCTCTTAAAGAGTTTTGTATATTTTCTGTTCTCCAATTAGGGAAGTAATTTATTCATGATATTAGTCAATTAAAACAATGTTCGAATGACATTTGTCCGACGAACAGCAGCACTTTTATTCTTAATCTAATTTATTCATTTTAGTTTTTAACAATTGTTGGGTGTTTTCTACGGGCAATAATATCTGTGATTAACTGCACCACAGAAGAGATATTAAAGACAAAGGTAACTAGTGAATCCTGATGGGGACATTATTACAGAAAAATACTTGATTTGTATGGAATAATCTAGGCTCGAAACGAGTACACTCGTTTCACGATTTATGGAGCTATAACGTATATCTTTGTGGCAGCTTTCATTAGGTTATCTATAATAAACGGCTTACAGTTTATTGCGACGACACGTACTATAAAACACAGTGTAATATCATATAAATCTGTATTGTAATACGTCGTTACAACAAAGGATTGGTTTCTGCGTACGGAGTGTTATTGTGCACCGCAGAAAGTGTCTTTAGTACGGTGTTGTAGTTTATAACTACATAAATTTCGAAAACTATACTACACTTACGAGCACCCACGTTAAACACGTGACTTGGGCAATTCAATTTTCTTTTCTACAACTTATTTTTAAACTTATATCACGAACATTTTTTTTTTAATCAGCCAAATCAGCATTTAAAAAAAAACTTTTTAAAAACCACGCTTATAATTAAGATGCACTAAAAAGGAGAAAATAATATCTTTAGATATTAGTGACTATGAATAAAACGTGGAGCACTGGATTATATTAACATAATCTTCGTGGGCGCTCCACGCTTTTATTTATAGTCACTGATATCTAGAAATATTTTCTCCTTTCTAGTGCATTCTAATATAAGCATGGTTTTTCCGCTTTTTGGCCATTTTCGTACTGTGCGTCGCGCCGGTAATGTCACCTTGTTAGGGGATATTTGGTAATCGAGGTAGACCATTCCAAGACGTTGACAGAGGGGTCTTTCTTGGATGATCTACGAGGCTGTCGTCGGTGTATGTATAAATACGTCTGGATTTACGCATACGCCGGCGCGGCGGATCTAATCCGTGCGGCAGCTTGACGTCGGTAACAGCGTGTCTTCGCTCCGTCAACGGCGAGCCATTTTACTCAGCTACTGCAACGGACTCGACATCCGCGAGCAGCAGCAAGTACGGGCCAACGAGCACCGATCGAGAGGGAACCACCGTGAAATAACTTTCAGTCACCGTATCGGATATTCATCGGGACTTCACAGGAATTTTCAACGGGCACGCAATGGTTTACAAACTACTTCTCGCCTGATTACGAGCCGCTCGTTACACTCGCCGACGATTCATGCCTTTTTCTCGGGCCCATTCAAGTCGGTTCAAAGGTAACGGCGCAACACATGTTATTTTAGCGAGCTTTTCGCAAAAAAAGAGGTCTCGTTTTCATGAACGGTCACGTTCGATGTCCACTGCATCGCTGATGCTCGGCGTGTCCAGAGACTAGACTGATTGCAGCGAGATGAACAACTGCTGGGATTAGTAGACTGCGGATTTCGTGCGTTCGTAACAAAAGTTAGCAGTCGAAAATTTGAAACCGTGAAACTAGGAATACATATTGTGGAATGAATAAAATGATTAGCAGTTGAAATCAAATTTTGATTTCCGGTCTAAGGTGATTACGCTTCGTGGTCCACCCTGTATATTTTAATATACATTATTAAAATTCATACTTATACAGGGTGTCTCGAAATTCCTTCAACATCCGGAAATGAGAGGTTCCTGAGTTGAATCGAAACAATATTTTCACGCTATTTTTGCAAAGGAAAATGTTGCTTCAAATGAACTCAAGAACCTTCAACTTCTGCCATCTAAATACTGTAGGTCTCGTCGCGAAATAATTCTCATAGAAGAATACAAAAAGCGACGTTAAATAAGGTAAAAAAATCTCCAATTTCCAAATGTAAATATAATTTTGAGACACCCTGTAGATTAAGCCAGGAGGCCCTAGGTTTTGCATGGTCATATAATAAAACCCAATAAATGATGTTTTTTCTTTTTAGCAAAAATATATGTGAACGGTAGCCAGGGCTTTTACACAATTTTACAAGATAAACATTTTCTGCTACAACCACGGACCCCATTGCATTTGCTACTCAAGCTACTAGGCTCGATTCGGCCCTGGTAATAATTCAAACTGGCTAACAAAAAAAAACTTGAATTTAAATGAGACGTTCATAACTCTGGACTCGGAATCAACCCAACTCCCTCCATTCGGGGGTTAAATATGCAAACTACAAGGTGGTGCTGGCGTTCTAAATAAGTACTAGTGCAACCTTGCTATTTTCATAAGGCAATACAAACTAGCCACTTTTCGTGCTCGGTAATTCTAGTGTTAACCGCCACGACCGCAGACCCCACCGACTCAAGCTAGTCTCCTAAAGCTCTTAACCCTTATGTGGCCAACCAAAATGTACACGGTTGTTGAGCAACCGGGCTACCCGAGCACTTTAAACATCCTGTTGAAGTTGAACAGATATACATATAGCCGTCATTTTATTAATATTCTTTTTTCTCAAACTCATTAATTCCCCTACCGTTGTATACAGGGTGGCGCAATAATTTATGACCATCTCGAATATTTTATTTGTAACTAGCTGACCCGACAGACGTATTCCTGTCGAAATTTCTGTAAATTTATAAGCTGACGTCGATAATGTAAATAATTATAAAATAAATATTGAAATATGATTAAAAAAGCACTTTTAGTTTTTCCCGAATTTTTCCAGGAACCACTTAAAGTAGTTTTTAATAGAAATACATGAAATATGCAAGCACGCGGTTCGCGTTTTGTTGCGTTACCGCGTTATTCGCAATGTTAAGACATAAGCGTGCACAATTTTAATTAAGTGACACACGACGACCACGGCGCTTGACCACGGAAAGTTAATTAGCGCGTTCAACGAAGAGTTAAGAGCACGTTCCTGTATCAGATTTGTAAAAAACGTCGATTCTCGTTGCACATTCTCAAGTGAAAGTATCGTTGCAACGTACAAGCTGACATTTAACACAGAAACCTAATTATCCCATATTTCCAGAAAATTTCAGCTTTAATTCAAAAATAAATTTCATCGTTCTATCCGATTTCTATCGAAAGTTCTTTGACACAGATTTCATCGGTTTGTGCCACAGATGGTACACACTGTGACGACCACACTCTATACAAGCTAATTAAACTCGTGGATCGATGAGGTAATGAAATTTTCTGCGATAATATATGAATCTGTCGTCGAAACAACGAACATGGCTTGAAAACTCCTGGAAAACACGGCTTGGCAGTGGAACGTGTTAAATAAAATTCGATCTGACGAAAAAAAAAAAAGAGTTGGATGTGTCGGCTCTTTTCAGCTGTAAATCAGCGGCTAATGAATGCGACGCGGCGGGTCGGTTGGCGTGTGTATCGGCGCAAGGCATACGATTAGAATGACACGCGACGCTCCCCCTATCGGTCCCGATCCGAATAAAAGTACCGCGCGCATGTTAATGAAAGTGTGATCGATTGCGCTGGTAGCGCAACTATGTCGTATGTATTTGAAAACGTAGCCTGAGGGGGTTGGTTTAGCTGTCGCAGTTCAAGCCAGGAATATTTATCGGACGACACGGCCGACAATCATCGAACGGAGTTATCGAATAAGCAGAGCACGCAAAATTCGAGCGTGGCAAAACGAGAGGGAGAGGGTGAAGGAGAGGAGGGTCCTGTCACGGAGCTATTTCCCGTCTGATTGGATTCGAATGCATCAGGATTGGTGTGCTGGGGCGCGCAGTGTACATACATCGTGCCGGGTAATGTACCGGGCACGTGTACCCCCGGTGTACCGAGATCGTCGAATGAATCACGTTCCGCCGGACAAGTACTCGCGATTCCCCGATAACGAATTTGAGACCAGTGCAAACTAATCCAAATCCAAGATCAACGGCGGGGCGGTTCGAGTTGGTTGAGTAACTCTCGCCGCGTAATCGAAAGGGTAATAGAACGCGGCGCGATCGATGATTTCCTAATGAGAATTGCAAAATATCTGTCAACCTCGCGAGAGACCCTCCTCCCTCCTACCACGCGCACGCTTGCTTGTTAACGCGAATTTAGGCTTTTCACTTTGGACGTACCGTCGAGTTGGTAGTTAACAGGGGTGGACGGAGTAACCGAAAATTTCGGGGCTTGATACGAGATTGGGTTCGGATTTAATCACTCGGGGCCCGAAAATTCGTGGTACAGTAAAACGTTGAATACTGTCCGGGGTCGTCTGCGTAATTGTTGTCCAGTGCCTACTCGCTCCACTCAACGCTGTGCCGGCGACACTTTTCGGTCACTCGATCCGTATTTCATACTGTCCTTCTCTAGATGTAAATGTGTTCTGATTATCAATCGTAAGATTGTTAAGAACAAAAGATGTATTGATGATCTTGGTGCAAAGGTTCCATCGGAAATATAAATTAAAGCAATTTTGCTAGTTTGATTAAACTTTTAATATTTCGATCCTAATATGGATCCTTTTCAAGGAAGAAGAAAACTGCGCCTGTACATTTTAATAGAAATTTCAGTATTAATGTACTAACAACGGATTTAAATACAATGTTCAAAATATAGTAATAAATTACCAACCTGATTTATGAAAATATTAAAGACGAAATTAAGATATATACGTACGTGTTGTTGTTGTTTAAAATAGCGTCTGTGTATTTGAGGATTTACTGTACCCGAAGTTGAGGTCTGGTAGGGAGTATCCATTTACTATATTTCTTTAAAAAATTTGTTAATGTTCCTCTAAAGAATTTTACAAAATTTCTCTGAAAGTCCATTCTTTACTTATTAATATATTAATTATTTAGTTTGCTCGGTAGTCAAAAACCAGGGACCAAAAATAACGGTTATTCTAAAATAACCATTAATAAAAAAAATTTTGAGAAGAGATTTTCTCTAATGAATTTAATTAATTAAATTCTGACTTTTATATTCATGGTAGATGAATCATCCTACGTCCAAAGTGAAGAAGTGTGAATTCACCTTTACCCTCGGTTTGCTCTCCTCTCTCTGTTTCTCTCTCTCTCTCTCTCCCCCTCTCTCTCTCCGGTCCCCGTGTGTGTGTGGTACTTTGTTTCGGTTCTTTTCTTCTTCTCTCTGTGTGTTTTTTGTTTTCCGTCTGTCTGCTTAAATTCCCGTATAGCCGACCGTATGAATATTCTATCTTTGACCCGTTCGGAACTAAAGCTATTTGACCGTATGCAAATTCGAGTTAACTGGGAAAAAAGCCAGGGAAATTGTTCTTGCCTCCTCGTTCCGTACGCGGCCGATACGGCTGTCATGTATGGAGATATCATTTTATACGTAATCCTATTACCGTGTGTACAATTATTCCGTTTCAGAGCCGTACAATACGATGTTCTCAAGGTTTGCGCACGCTTGCTTCATAAAGTATCGGAAACAAGCGCACTTGTTGCTTTTGATATGGCAAATGTAACGCGCCGACGTTACATTTTGTTTACAAATCGATTTCTCCGTTACGATGTGACCGCTAAGGTCTGTGCAATACGTTATCTCTGCTTGCTTTTTCACTTTGCACATGGAATAATCAAAGTGTACGAACAGTAAAGCCTTTCGATATTAATTAATTAATTTTGTAAATTACCGAGTTAAGTACTCGATGTTTCGAATCTTCGTTTACATCATTTTCAAGATTAATTAGAATTGCATGTGTGGCCTCCACTTTTCATAATTTTTCATAAATTGTTGTTCACATCTTTATCTTTATTGTCATTCAAAGTGTTACTTTTTTATTTCTAATAATCCGTTGAATTTATTTATGCCATTAAAGAGTTTCGTATATTTTCTGTTCTCCAATTAGGGAACTAGTTTATTTATGCCATTATAACTGTCACAGAGAACTAATTAGAGAAGAGAAAATATACAAAACTCT
>CM052337.1:13242790-13459093 GCA_028455595.1 Lasioglossum vierecki
ATTATTAATTTTTGCTTAATTAATTGTTCTGGTTTAAAAAAACTTTCAAAATGCTGTTAACGAAAAACAATATAAATAAATCGAATTGCTATTTATTATACGTAACATTTAGGACGCTGTCTATATTCACTACATATTGGAGAACATAGAGTAAAAATTTCAGCTGGATTCGTCGATCAATTTCCTTGGTAAACCTCTCGTTAAAATGTGCGTTGCGGCAAAATCGTTGTTGTGGCGTTGACAGCTATTAGTCCGCCCGATCAATTTAAATAGAAAAAAAAGTGGAAATAAAAAAGTTCAACGGTCTTTTACGAGCACGACCTCTTGACAAATTACATTTTTTTCCCTCAACATTTTTTGACGTAGAAAAGTATCCAGTTTTTCAGTTTGTTTTTCAAATTTTTCTCGGATCTTCAAATTTTGATATTGTAACTATTAAATCCTTGTTCTATCCGGTTTTGAACATGTTCTATACGTACATATAAACAATTCATTGCGTAAATATCCTGACAAAATATTAACAGAACAAACATTTCACTAAAACATTTAATTAAAAATATAAAAATTAATGAAGTTCCACTCGAGTTGTCCTACAATTGTTGTCAAAGGAAATTGTATTATTTGTGTTACAATTGAAAATTCATTTTATTTATGACTAATTAATTTCGTCTAAATTTATTAAGTTTTTATTTATCTGACCGTATAACATTTATAGTGATGTTAACGATGCAATATTAGTGGCGAACATAAACGCATTATAACATTGTGAAATAAAAAATGCATTCTAACGTTTAAAAATTAAAAAATGATTCTTATTTTTTGTCCAAAAAAATTTCTTTATAAATGTTTAAATACTGTCCAACTTTTGACCGTGAGAAGCAACAAATAAATGGACGTTAACCTGCTAAGGGTTAGGGAGAAAGTAATTTTTGCGGGAACTAACGAGTGGATGCGCAGAAACTTCCCGATTTGGTATCGAAATCAGCGTCCATTGTGTGTCGGGTTTAGATTCGATTCTTCGCGGCAGGGAAGCGGATGGAAGTGAATTTCATAATTGCACGATATCGCGTTCGAGACGTGCGCGCGAGATAAGACCCGTCTGGTTTGGCATAGGAACGACAAATATTTCCTCTCGGCCGGTGATTCTAGGCAAGAAGTCTCCGGTATCTAGGCAAGATATCTGCAGGCTGTCTCGCCGCGTGCAACCCCGAAGGCATAACAGTTTCCTTGGCAGATAGCAGCGACACACGGTGATGCAGCTCACGCTGCTATGGACTGACAAGCTCTGACGTGTAATGGACCGTTCAAATCCGTCCACGTCGTCGGTCTTCAATAAAGAGAGATCGTTCCTATGGTTACACGCGATCAATTGCTATTCGATTTGACTGTTACTCGTTCCCATTGAATCCCTGTTATTGCGCCGACGGTACACCGAGAACCACCGGGAAAACGCATAATGTATAATCCACGGAAGTTTCTGCTTTCGTGGCTCTTTCCCAGTTCGCGAGCTCTGTTCGCTGATAATAATTAACGAATTTTCCGCATTTCTCAGGGAAATCGCTAAGAGAATATTGAAACAGTATAAAGATTTGAAGAATTAGTTCTAATCACTCACCCCCCGTTAAATAAATGGTAAGGCAAGGGGTTAATATTAATAATAATTAGACTCCGGGTTCTTTGAGCAAGATAAAAAGTTTGTGCATCAATGGCAAGACACAAGACCTAAAAATTAATTTATATTTTATATTAATATAATTTTAATGCAGCGAAAAACTCTTAAAGTCTTCTAATCTTTTCACTGTTTTAAATCGCACATAGTCGTTTCTGTAACAAATACATAAAAACCGGAGTCTAATAATAATTGTTTATTTAACAATGTACTTGTTGATTCTTATCATGGAAGGTCTGCTTCTATGTACAAAAATTATCTTCTCTTTCTTTCTTCCTTTCATGCCCATTTCATCTACGAAAAGTTTCAATTTTGAGTGTGTCATTCCACAAGTAAATACATGCCTTCCTTGAGCAAATAATATACAATATTAAAGTTAAATAATGTAAAATCATTTGTGTCTGTGTTTATTTCAACAATAATACTCTCACTAAATATTGTTCGTTATATCAATTCAATTAGCTGATTAAATTAAACTAGCATGAAATATTTACAAACGAATTAAACCTCTGTTAGTTAAACAACACGATTCCTGCTTTCACCGCAGCAACAATGCAGTCGCGAGTGATTCTCTTCAACCGCAAACGATTGCCGCGAGAACACCGTGCAGTAGAACGCTTACGGTTTGAAGTTTTAAGCGAGAGAGCACCGCAGTCGGAAGGTTAATGCCTAAGGTTAGATTATGAATACTTTAGCGACCGACCTGTGTACATCGCGGAGGTTGTTTGCGGATTTTCGTAACGTATTATCCGGCGGAATTAGCTTCGGTCTGATAGAAACGAACTCTCTTCGGTGGCCGTGTGCGTGCGTACGTGCGTGCGTGTATTTAACATGCGAAGAAAGGGATCGCAGATCGGTCGACGCAAATGCACACGAATAAGCCGTTCCAACTAATTAAACGACATTTGAGCGAGCGGAGGGGCTGGCAGGTAAGCATTGAAACGTAACGAGCGGTCGCGATACATGCAAATTCAACCGTTTCAGAGGCAAGTGTTTCCCACACCGTCACCCCTTCGGCCATCTTCCCTGTTTCTCGTACTCTCTCGTTTCACGTCACGTATTTTTTCAACCTATCGCCTTCCACTCCCTCTCCCATCGGTTCTCCATTCCTCTTCCTTCTTTAATTCTTTTTAGTTAGTTAGTTAGCGGCATCAACATCCCATAGGTCATTAGCGACTATTCTACCAATGGATTCTACGTGTGTATACAGGATGTACAATTTTAATCAATAAATGCTGATAAATATTATATCGTATCAATCATAAATCAAACTTCTGTGTCGCAGAGAATGTACCCTTCACCCTTTTTAATGGAATCAGATATAATTTTTTACGCACTATTCGATGCAACCCGGTATTCGGAATAAAAATGTATTGACTTGTTTATGTCGAAGCACTATCACCTTGAGAGTTATTATTATTATTTATTTAATGCTTTAAACTAGACCTGGTTTATATAGCAAATTCATTATATCAATCCATTAGTTTATTACATAATGACTTAATGCACGTCTTAGCTTAATTTAATAGTTATTTGTAATTCAAAAGATTAATTCAAGGAAATTCAATTTTTACTGCATAACGCTTAATACAATTGAAAATGATTAGCAGGCTTTTAATATCTGGACCACCTAGGGAGCGTCTTATACAAGTCGGAAGTTCATCCTCATATTTAAGTGCTGTCTGTAATAAATTTGATTCTGACTAACGAAGCGTTTGGATTATAAGTTATTTTAATTTACTATAGAACATTTGAAATTTAAGTCTCGAATCCATAACGGAATGCAGTAGAGGGTTAAAATAAAAAACAGACAAAAATTAATTATTGCTCGCTATGCTACTAAAACCGTACCACTTTATAATTAACGAGTAATTTAGCACACTGAAGTGAATTCCCCCTGTCGACAGTATTTTTAAACAATTGTTCGGCCGCGTTAAACGACAGTCCACTTTGTGTCCCATTGTAATTTCTAGCCTCTCGGCGTTAATTTCCAACCGCCTTCGTCTCATTTCCGTTCACGCAACGCCCCTTCTTCTTGCGCGTTTTCCCTCGCTGCCGTGCGATGTTTCTTTTACTCTGCTTATCTTTCATTAGGGTCTTGTCTTTCGGCTAAACCGATCTTCTTTTACCGTATTGTTTTTGCATTCGTTCCTCACGCTCGTTTTTTTTTGCCGTGGTCCAGGCCAGGCGAATTAAAACGAACCAGACGCAAGCTGGCACCGTACTATGGCGAACCTCAAACTAACCGAAAGCATCGCCAGGAGTGCCTCCGATACTACTAATCTACTTACACTCTCCGCCGTGCAAGGATTCGTACGAAAGAGGAAAGCGGATCGAGGAACATCGATGCCAAGGTAATTGTAGTGCTCGCGGTGAACCGAACGTATCGCACCCTAATTGCAATCGAGACTTTATAATTGAGCCGATATGGCCAGAATACGTGAACGCAACAAATATCTGATTATCGACGGCACTCGACTAGTGGAAGCTGACGTTGTCACTGAACTGTTTGAAAATTCCAATTTACTCAGTTTTTAACAGTGTGGCAAAGTTTTCGAGTGTAATTCCTGCGCTAATTCGTTGCCTAAAAATAAAAGTATTTGGTTCCAGTCATCTATTAGACTGTAGAAATATAAAATTTAGTGAATCTCTCCTTCGATTGTTGCTGATCGTTGCTTCTATGGGTTTAATTTGAAAAAAATATTTTACATTATAATTTTACGAAACAGTTTACATTATTTAAATAAATAGATTGATATTTACTAATAGTTTTGCAAATTAATATAACGTTTTTCAACGTTTTGGTTTAGTTTAAGATCATTTTCAAGAAATATATAATTGCGTCTGTAAAAATTGATCAATGTAAATTATATAGTTCAAGTTTAATTCCGTGTTAAAAAGCAAAAAGAAAAGAGTAACTAAAAACCAACGGTTTTATGGAGCAAACTTACTTGTTAAGTGAAATGTGACAAAACAGTTTACATTATTCAATATATCGGTATCCAATCAATAGACTGCGAATTTTATGCATTTATGAAAAAAATCAGTGGTAAAATTAAAAAAAAGAAACAACATCCATATGTTGTTCCAGACTTTTTTAAATTGTTGAAAATAGAAAGAAAATTTTATATGGCCTCTGTGTCTTGCAATTTATTACAAGTTTTCAATTGCTAAATATTTAGGTACTATGCGAGATATTATACCAATTTGCAATCCAGAAAATTTGAAAAATCAAAGGAAATGAAAATGTTCTAGCTGGAAAAAACTGTTTAATTTTCGAGCTAAAATAGCTCCGAGTGCTAAGGGTTGATGTTAACGTTTAGGAGACGGTTGTAACGCGAACCGACCGCTTATGTTTCCGACGATGGCGTTTTCTATAAGAAAAAGAGTTGGTGAAATTATAGAGAGAAAGAGAGAAAAAGCTCGGCGGAGAACAAGGGTGGGTTATCCAATATCGCGCAGCTATACACATATATTGCTCCCTATGAGTTTTGTCGACAGCCAGAGAGATCCTTGAGCATAAACTTTCAGGCAGCTGTAGGGTTGACGCACGTGCACCAATCGTAAATCGCACCTTCTTTTTGCGGGAAGTTTCGGGGCCAACGTCGTCGATGGAAAATGCGACATTCAATTTGTCGCAGCTCCTCCGCTCTGTTCCGTTCGGTGCCTCTTCTGTATTGCCGGCGAGGCGTGCCAGTCGTGAAGTTTCACACCGAAACTTCTCGAGACGCGTTCCGTAACTACATCGCTATCTGCAGATACGGTTAGCAAAAGTGCACTTATGAATACGTACACCTACAGCGCGAAATTCTCGACAACTTCTTTCCGAACGAAAGCTTTCCCATTATACATAACGTTGATGAATGTTTAACAATTTGTCACTACCCGTCAATCTGCTGTTTGGCTCGAAAAGGTGCTTCGATTAACAATGTTGTTTTTCTCGTAAAGTTTAAGCGCTTATTACCGGAACAAAATAAATTACCTTAATTTATTATTTATTTATCGATGCCGTAAACAGTGTTTGTTTTATACACCATACAGTTATCGTTGTATTATTCGATAATAATAAACTATAAGCGAAATGGTATAAAAGATTGATCAAAATGTTTATATTTGTTAGATATTATTAAATATCTCTGAAAGAGATCTGATTGTACCATTGTATCAAAGTTACCAAAATGACTATTTTTTTTTCATGGAGAAAATGTTGAGAATTTATTAGTATTAACAATGTCGTTTTTCTCGCAAAGTTTAATCGCCTATTACCAGAACAAAATAAATTACCTTAATTTATTATTTATTTATCGATGCCGTAAACCATATTTGTTTTATACACCATACAGTTATCGTTGTATTATTCGAGAATAACGAACTATTAGCGAAATGGTATAATAGATTGATCAAAATGTTTATATTTGTTAAATATTATTAAATATTTCTGAAAGAGATCTGATTGTACCATTGTACCAAAGTTACCAAAATGATTATATTTATTTTCATAGAGAAAATGTCGACAATTTATTAGTAGCATCCTTTCACCAAAGAACCTTAAAAAATTTCAAGCCTTATCAACGTGTATACTACCTACTCCATTTCCGATCACGAGCAACTTTAAAGTGGCAGACGAGGATTGCTTCGCCTCTCTTTCAGATTCGGTCAACCCTGAAAACGGCCGAGATTGCTTTGCCGTCTATAGACAGTGTCCGTACTTAAGAGCTTCGGAATTTGTAGTCTAGAAATTTGGCTCAAAAATAGGTCGGTCGGAATTAACGCTTCAATTTCGGAGATTGCTAATACACGTCCACAGCTTTTCACACAGATTCCACTGGAACCATTGAAATAATAAAAGGTTTACTTTTATATTTTGTACAATAAATCGTGTTCCATATTTAATCAATCTAAAAAGTACAATTTTCTTCTACATTTATAATCCGGTAAAATAAAACGTCTTCCTTTAATCAATCCAAAAAGTACAATTCTCTTCTACGTTTCTCATCCGATCAAATAAATCGTCTTCCAATTTTAATCAATCCAAAAAGTACAATTCTCTTCTACGTTTCTCATTCGATAAAGTAAATCGTCTTTCAAATTCAATCAATCCAAAATGTAAAATTTTCTCTTACATTTTATTATCCTTTTATACTTTCATATGATAACGTGAAATATTATATTGAACGTGTAGTACATGTGTATAATGTATAATACTTGATTTTAATCTGTACTTGATTTACAGAGGCTCATAAATAAACAAATATTTGGCAAAAATAAAAATACTCATTTTCAGGAAAACCGCAAAAATTTAACAGTATAATCTTATTTATTCGTATAATATTTGAAATATTTACCATTTTCTCTGAAGACTACTGAATATATGCACTTTCAAAAATCATGTTTATTAGATTCGTATAAGTAAATCTGTTAAAGTAAGAAAATTACTCAACTTTGTAATTGATCCCGTCATTGAAAATCCATGACAGATTGTAGTTATTGTCTTTTGTCCTTTTTATACTTGGCATCTTAACGAAATTTTCGTTTATCATTGTATGAATCGATGTTAAACGTTCAGCCAAAAAATGACATCGGTGACTGACGTGAATAGTCGAAGTGTTATTGAACGAATGAAATCAGTGCTGAAGAATGCAAGAAATTAAATAGCAGTAAAATCAGGATCAAATAAGTTGACGTAAGCTGCCCTCTTGGGTTCCGCCGTGTACTCTCCCACACCCCTAGATATAATGCCTTCATTGTCTACGTTCTCGGCGAATATAATTAGAAGATGGCCCCCACCACTCAATAAACCTCCTCACGAGTCCTTTCATCTCCAAACCCTACTATCATCGCTCTTCCGCGAGCGAACATATGTAAGTATACCCACACATCATGAAAATTTCAACACTCAAAGGCGAACGATGTCTTTCGAGCAATTTCCAGCAAAGTGTCATTACTAGACTCCGGATTTGATGGCATTAATTTCTTGAAAAGAATATTATTTCGTATACTCATTTTGCCACGAATGTATGAAATTCATATTTATAAGTTACTCGTATTGAACAAAAATTTTAAAATTCAGTATTTGCCAGAGGTATTATTATCCACAGTCATTGATATTCCATCGATATTAATTCCGGAGAAAATTTCCAAAGTTATGTATGAAAAATGTATGGAAAACTGTTAGAGCTAGAGAAGCGTTATAATATGTATATTAATAAGCATTTTGTAATTTAAGAGAAAAAAATGAAGTTAAGAATTTCTAGACATTCCATTATTTTAATTAATAATTGCCCAGAAAATGAAGTTCAAATCTTGTACCTTACACAGTGGTATGTATGCCTCTTTAACTTTTAGAGCACAAAAAAATTTTCAATATTTGCTATGCTGTTCGCAGATCCGGAAAAAACTTGGAAACTTCGCGAAACGCTCAGTTTGTGTTTATACATAATTTTTACGTTAAAGAGATGCAAAATATTAATGGAAAAATACGAGTCGTTCAAAGTGGAATTTCTTGAAGTTTTCTTTCCATGTGATCCGACGCATTTGTTTCTAATGATACCTCGTAGATAAAACAAAATTTTTAAAAGCATTGTAGACTGACGTCACAGTATATTACCTAGATAAATAAAATTGTAGATAATTGCCGGATAACATTTGTGTGTACAGTGTAACGTGACAAATAATTGAGTATTATACATTTGTACAAAAGTAGTTCAGACATATAATATTTCAGACGAGTTCTTCATACTTAGATACTCCAACAATATTTTTCATTATTAAAATTTAACTACGGAATAATGTGGAACTAACACTTCTAAATAACAAAGGCAATTTAAAAATTATTAAATTCATTAAACTTGTTTGAATCATACTTCTTAAAAACTGTTTAAACACACGTTAAGGGGAAAAATAATGTGAAAAAATACAAGATAATTTTTAATCGCTTTTCTTACAAAGTAATCGTTTCCTTCGCTTTGGCGTAAGATAATAGCTATCATTTCACGGTCTATTAAAAATTCAACGCGCCCCAACGCTGTGAAACGCTGCTTTAAAGGTTAAGTAACTACTGGTACGGTGAAGTGTTTAAAAAAAATGGCCGCAGAGATGTTTTAATCCTTCCGATTTAATTACTTTATCTATCGGGTGTTCCTTATTATAATATGCAATGATTGTGCTGCGCTAAAAAGAAGCTGAGAAATATTTCTTCCGCATTAAACTCTGAACATACTAATTTAACATACGGAAATACTATCTGCGAATAAAATAGTACAACAAATAAAAGTATTAATAAGAAATATATTTAAAAAAATGTAAATTTATTAGTAAATATTATAGTGAATATATTAACTAATATTGTAACCGTGAATAAAATTATACAGTATAGAGTTCGTTGTATTAATTGAATGGTTAGTTAAACTAATAAAATAAAAAAATATATTATACCATTATCATAACCGCGAAGAAAATTCTACAGCAGGGAGTTCGATATATTAATTTAACGGTTAGTTACGCTACTAAAATAATATATCTAATAAAACTATTAATGAAAAATACGTTTTAAAAAAATCTGATAAATTAAAAAATCTAACCGTGAATAAAATTACACAGCAAGACGTTCGATGTATTAATCGAAGGGTTAGTTAACGGATGGAAGTAATGGCCGACAGGCAGTGAATCACTCGGTCGAATTTGAATCTCGAAGGACTGAATTCCCGTCGAAGAATGCTCGAAAATGAACCAGCGAGTTCCTTCCTGACCGGGGAATCCCCTATCGATGTATCCATTTCTAGCGTGCTCCTTTTTACTCGATGTTCGAAGTGGGTGCGCTCAGGGGTTAGGGGTCGGGGGTCGGGAATCGTTTGTCAACGGCTCGCGAAAAGTCTGTGTGTGCGGAACTCGCGGCGTTACGCCAAATACCGTCGAAGATACCGGGAAGGGGGGAGGAGAGGGTCTGGCAGGACGTTATAGGAGGCGAGCCGAAGGGTGCAGAGGGGTGGGAATAGATATGCCGTGCTACAAGCCAGGGAAAGATTTATGATGGTCGTGCGTCAGCTCTCACATCTCAATTTCGGGAAGCCGCAAGTCAGGAGCCGTGGCGCTCCCTTTGTTGCTACCAGAAACGAGCGTCGAGGACGAAGTGATAAGAAAGAAGCTGCCGCCGCCCGAGCAAGAAAAAAGACTCGGGATAAAGATCGGATCGAGCAAAGAGATACGGAAACCGGCATACACCTACAATATTTCCCTTGTTCTTCTTTCATCCCACCCGTCATTGTCTGCCGCGCTCTCCGTGCCGATGCACGCTATAACGAATGTCGAGTGATACGCACCAACCCTCCCACAAAGTGTTCAATCAGTGATCCCGCCTCTGCAGGAATTGTTTGCAGAAATATTAACGCTAGAATCAGCAGGCGACGCGCCCAAATCACCAGCTCCGCTGTTTTTGCCACGCGCCTTCTGATGATGACTTGGCAGACTTTCCAAAATCAAAGGTTAATGATTAAGGTCCTAACATTGAAACTACCATAGCAATCGAAATGACTGTTTCGAATTTTTTTCTTTTGCAATTGCTGAATGACAAAGGGAACTCCGTTTATATGAACTTTATTAATAATAACTAAAGTTTAGCAGTGTCTGGTTACCAGCCAAAGGTCCTAACGCTAGTCCTAACATTAGTTAAATGTTTTGATAGTGAAATATTAAAAGACTCGAAAGAGACAGTTAATCGATTTGGCCTGTGAATGGCTCACTCGGAAGAAAGCTTCCATTAAGTTTCTTTTAGATATACCGCAATCGTTAAAAAACCTATTAATCGGCTCCCGATAGCTAAAGGGTTATTTTGCGATTACCGAGGATTTAAAGAGAGGAGATGCGTTTGTGGAAGCATTCAATAGATTTATATCTTTGTCTTATTGTTTTTATAAATATAAAGGAATCATTCAGATTTCTATACGTTTTAGAAATGAAAAATGGTATTGTATTGGGTTTGGTACTGAACCATACATTGAAATAACGTTCTATATAGACAAATATTTAACAATAATTTAAAAAAGGCATTGACCATGTAGTAAAACAATGGCAAGTTATTAAAAGAAAAAGAAAATTACATTCTTTATTGGATTTATTCCTTTCAACATTTTTTCGTGATAAAATTTTCATGCAAAAATATCTAGACTTTTAAGATGAAACATGACGTCATCAAATCTAATTAACAATATAGAATAAATCAATATAGTATAATTATTCCCTAAACGAAGATTTGTTAATAGAAAATGAAAAAGTCCTCTCGAAATAACCCGCAAGAGCAGAGGAAATTTACATATGGATCAATGGACAAAAATAAAAGCGGTTACCACAAAAGAACAAAAGAATCAATATATCTTTCCATCGTTTTAAATTCTCTGCAAAAGTTACAAAATATCTGCCAAGAGAAAAGCCGATATTTAAATGACTGCGTCGATATTCGTATGAAAATATAATTTATTCTCTCGAATAAATTGAAAAAAATAACTTGGAAATTCTCAAACATCCACGGAACGCCGGTTTGCAACGTAATTACAAGCATCGGCTTGAATATTTTAATTGAACTTTGACTTTGAGTATCAATCTTAATCTGTTGCTTATAATTACCAGTTTGTTCGTGTCAAGAATATTAATTTTCATCGTAATCAAACAGAGTACGAAACATCGAAATTTTAATTGAATCATTGATTGTTTGCACGCGGATGGTGAAAGTATGTTTACCAATACGCTTTGTTATGGTTTAGATAGCAACGGAACGGCGATAAATACAAAACGAATTGAACGGAGGATAAAATTGAATCGAAATTGGCTTTGAATTTCAAGAGAAACGAGACGCGTATACATGCGGTAAGATCCGGATTAACGTAATGATTCTTCTACAGGTTAATCTGATTTGCACCGTCCACACGACTTTCCCAGCCATTCGCCGCGTAGAGTGAATCGTCTCCGGTTTACTAGACTTATAGTCAACCTGCAATGAATCGAGCCAATCTACAATTTATCTCCCACATGTCTCAATGGTACCAATTACATTTTACTGACCAAACTTTTTACCGTAATGGCTTTAGAATAATATAACAGTGCCATTAAAAACGGTTGTAATATTTTTACTGTTTTAAATTACACAATCTACTAATGTTTGTCATAAATACATAAGATCCGCGCTTTCTAATTATTTAATATGTCGGTATCAAAATAAACATTTTCTACTCGATTTGCAACGAACTGGAGTGTAATGGAAATTTATTTTCTTTTTGAATGTGTTTAATAGGTTGAAAATAATGTAACAATACTTTCAAATTCTTCTAATTCGTTTTACTGTTTTAAATTACATCTACTCATTTCTGTCATACATGCATTTTAATTGGTAATTTTTTAAATTTAATTGATGACGATAATAAAATAAAAGGATTTTAATCTGCTGTCTACTAATCGATTACTAAACATTTTAGAAGTTATACCAATGTCACATCCATAAATGTTTAATTTTCGAGTTAAAACAACACCAATTGCAAAGGGTTAAAGTAGTACGGAACTATAATAGGAGCATTTATTGTTATTTTCTGATTGATGTTTCACGAATTCGAGCATTGTTTGCCGATTGCACGGCGCGAACACCGAGACATTAACAGGAGAAGAATGTTGCGCGAGCAACGCAAACGAGGCGGCTGATTGTTTCTCGTCGAATAAGCGCGAAATAGCGGAGGCTCGTGAAAGCTAAATTAACACGGAGCAAATTCGATTCGAGGGGGGCAAGTTGTCGCGAAACTATATCGAGCCCCTCTCGCAAGTTTACAGCCGATAGATGTGTAACTTCGCCGTGTTCCACTGCGGCATTACACACCTGAGCTGAATCGTCGAGTTATATGTAATCACTGGTTTCGAGTTGCCTCGCGTCGGTGAGCATTATTGTCGAAACGAAGTGGTGTTTTCAAGCTACGCATTCTAATGATCCTAACACAATGCCTCCCCGAGGATGACGGAATTATACACCACTTGGATAAATTCGCACAATGCTCGCCCGTGTAGATTAAACACGAGCATCTTTTGTCGGGCCCGGTTGTTGTTGTGACGCCGAACCATAGGTGGGCATTATTTGGCGAAACAAATATTTAAAAGACTGTTTAATATTTTACATTTTATTTTGCTTAAAGAAAATAATTACATTCGAATATTTCGATAAAAAACATAATTCCGAAAATAAAATATCTCTATTTCAACAATCTGTACCTCAAAATGAAATATTTCTATTGCAAGCTTTTATGCCCTGCAGCTTTTATTATAGTTTAGGAGTTATTTTAATTGAAATATTTTTCGCTATTGCTCAATGTTATTATACTTTCCTTTACCAAATAAAATTAATGATTCAAATTAGGCCTATTGCTAATGCATCAGCGGATTATATTTATAAAAATCTAATTATTATAAAGACAAAGTTTGATTACTTGAATTATATTGGACACTTCTGTAATATAAAATACTTTTTCATTTGTTAACAATGTGAAAAGAATCAATTATAAAATTGTTGGCTGTATATTGCTTTTATCTAATTACAACTATCTATATTTGCAATGAGTTACAATTAAATCGTTAACATCAAAACATATTCATACTTTGCATCTAAACGAGTTTATAATAAAATAAAATAATAAAAGATATTAATGATGAAGATAAGCAGTGAAACATGATAGCGGACGAAGCATTGACAACGTGATGCGAAAAATCGGATTCCATCGTTTCCTTTTTATTAGAATGTTTCCACATCCCGGTTGCGTCTTTTATTTATCTGGACTAGTTTTACGTTACTCTGATAAGGAACGCGCGTTGTACCATCGCTCGCTTTTATTTCTATACAAGTTCGTGGATTTATGGAACTGCCAAAAATAGGATACATGTATCTCTCCTTATCGGTGGAGACTCAAATTTAAGGGATGGAAACCACCCTCTGAAAAGCTGCCGCCCTCCAGCTATCTCGGAAACTATAAAAGATAAAAACGCTGAATGGAAAAATTGTATAGTTTTCCGCATACAATAACGCGACAAAGATAACGTTCCATCTATACGAAATAGTGTGAAACTACCCGTTATTTGAAATTCTACTGTTTTTTCGTTTGGTAGATTCATGCTTTCTTTCTCGCGACACGCTCGGTTATATAAAACAATTTTATATTCCTTCGATAAGGAAGGTAATAAACTCACTGCGCCTGAAATAGCGTGAACTTTCCGGTTGACCTGATAGATCTATTTTTATAAAATCCAATAATACCAATTTATAGGTTATTAGAAGGTGACGCTGTCTCGTTATATTAGGCGTACAAATTCGTTCGGTGCCGTTGCACCGAATCATTTATCACGCCTATTTTAAATTTACATAGCTAGCCGTCATTTTCAAAATATTATACGCTAATTCTGGTATTTGGAAACCTACGCGTTATTATAATACTGAAGCATTCGTACATACAACAATATTCTGCGAATTGAATCTATATGTGGTCGCTGAAAGTGGTTAGCGAATGAGTTTATTCTTCATCGCAGTGTGCAACGAGCCGCAAAAGTGTCTTCTCAATTTGTCACTGAATATAAACGTCATAAACAGATAAGCACAAATTAAGTTAGTAGAATTCTCTCGAAATGATAACTCGCGCTTAAAATTTTGTATTTCAATAAATTTATTTATTTCAGTACTGAAAGCTATTAAAACCAGGGAACAATCCTTAAAATAACAAAAAAAAAAACGAGAAGCGAAACTAGCAGATTTCACGAAGCCCAAATTAAACAACATTTAGAGGAGCAAGTGATACGACCCTGATAATAAAATTCAGGGGATGATTGCGTAAAATGGAATTGGTAGCTCGCGCATACATTGTTGTGTTTTAGTAAATTTATTTATTTCAGTCTGAAAGCTTTTAAAAACAATGAACAATCCCTAAAATAACAAATACAAAAAGAGAAGCGAAATTAACAGATTTTCACGAAGCCCAGATCAAACAACATATAGAGGAGCAGGTCATACGACCCTGATAATAAAATTCAGGGGATGATTTGCGTAAAATGGTAACGGGGCGATGTAGCACGAGCTTAGCGCGACAGCCTCCAGAGAAAACATCGTAAATTAAACCCGGCTGCGCTATAAACGTCGACACACAAGTCCAAGATTCATGTCACAAAAGCGTTCTTGTCCGTTTGATGCAACGCGGGGGTTGAGTGAAATAAAAATGCACGCTGGCTTTACAAAAATTCCAAACACTGCACGATTGTCCTGCAGGGTAGTAATAATAACACTTATAGTTTGAAGAGTGACCGGCAATTGGTAGCACGAATGCAGGAATGTAACTCGACGGCATTATTGCAGTAGTGTCAAGAAGGGTATGCTGGCGACATGCATAAAAGAGAAACAGCGACGAATAAGAGGTCGATTTGATGGCGCGTTGTCATAGTCAGATGATAGTCTGTCGCTACTCGTGTGTATAAGTGGACCAGGATGTTCGTAAACGTTGCCATAAGTGCTTTACCAAGTGTTCCGGGTCCGACAAAGGACGCGGCATGGGCGCAAGTGTAGCAGTAGGGCGAAAAATATTTTTTTTTTGTTTTGAAGTATCTTTGAACTTCCGACGAGACGAAATGCAGCGGAGACAACGTGAAAATATAACGTCATTATCCACAATCCTCGTGATCAGCGGATCTTTGCGACAAATAAACATTTTCTACCGAAATTGCAACAAACTCGAGTGAAACAGAAACTTAAAACTTCAAATAGAAATTTTCTTTCCTAATATGATTAATAGGTTGAAAATGATATAATCGTGTTCTTAAATTCTTCCAATGTTCTTACTTTTCCAAGTGACTTTGAACTTCCGTTAACGTAACTACGCCATTGAAAACAACGCTCGATGCAGTAAGATAAATTTGCGAAGTTCTTTCTTTTCGAGAGAGTATATCTTACAAGATTAAACGAGTTTCAGTTTCTAACACATTCCTTCAAATAATCCCACAAGAATCATGTATCACTGCTGAGAAAATATTGTTGAACAAATACAAAAACAATTTAATTACGCATAAATAAAAGTATTTTTAGCGAGCATTTCATCGCACAATTTCTCGATTCGGACCACTGTGCGACCGTTACGTGGGACATTGTATATTAACACAATAGAAATCGACAGACTCGCGCAAATTTCGTGCACCGCTGAAATTTTTCCGCGAACAATTTGTCCACGAAAAAAAGGAAGAACAATACGGAGAAAATTGCAATTTTTAATCTCGTAACGGATACAAAAATCCGCGGTGTAGTCGTTACACTTTAATTGTGACGCGCAATGCTGAGAGAGAAAAAAAGCCACGTTTCGTATAACCGGAAATGTGTTCTCGGACATAAGAATATCCCTTTCACAGCGTTTCTGAACACCGTGCCGTGCCGAACAAAGCTTTGTATCGTTTCGAGTTATGGTATCCGTACCGCGAAACCGACGCAACGTCCGTTAGGTGAAATCGAAGCGGACTAATATTTCATAGCAACCGTTGGACGTTAAGTAAATGTAATGGTGGACAAGGCGAAACGGCTGCGTGACCGGCTAGGCTGCTGCTCCTTCGTGTTCGCTTATCGGTGTTCTTTCCGATTTGATGAGAATATCGGATCGGGGTGTTGCGACGATGCACCTCACGTTCGACAATCGGTTAATGAGCATTATCAACGATCGGGCGGCGCGTTCTGCATTCTAAATAAAACTACTGCCTCTCCTGAACGTTCGGTAATCGGCGAGCCGTCACGCAGTGCCGCGCGTTCACGGATCCGGCGATATCCGCCGGTGATTATCGAACTGAAGCAACTCGTGTGTTCTTTTTCGAGATATTCAGAATTTTACACTTCGGGACACAAAAATTTATGTAAGGTTGTAAAAAAAGAAATGCAGGATTTTTGATCCCGTGTTTGAATTACAATTTTATATTAATAAATATTTACCTTAATCTAATTTCTCATTAAACCGAAGAGGATTGACTTGAATCATTGACTTATTAACTATTCATTTCAATTGACACGTTATCTAACGGCGATTATTCCATAATTTGTTGAACTCTTAACTAGTTAAAGTTTTAAGTTTTTAAAAAATTTTTTTTATAAAATTTATATATATATATATATATAAATTATAATATAAAATATAATATATAAACTTTAAGACTTAAATGTTAAGCTCTTAAAATCCTTTTATAATAAATTGCATACGAAAATTTTATTTTCTCTTGTAATCGTACAATTTTATCTGTCTGATTGATCTAACAAAACATGTTAATATTTCCTGATTTCGTGCAGTGTTCGATGATCTCCGAGATAGTAATTTGATTTGGAAATCGAGGCAGCGCAGCGTTCGCATGTTATAAGCAGAAGTCGAATAACACTATCAGTATTATCGCTGTGCAGCTTCGCGTGGTACTGTTTCCACTAAACGCAGACGGAAAGTGGAGGACGGGTGGTTTAGCTTATCTACAACATAGCGTTTCACGTGTTTATAATCTAAACAGTACTTTAGAAGAGTTTCAGAAACTGTAAAACAATTTAGCATTGGTAGGTATGAACAATAATAATTTGCGTAGTGGATCTGGTTGCGAAATGGCTCTTCCATAATCGTATAAGAGAAAGTAAAAGTACCTGTTTCGATTCTCAAAGAATTTTAGCAATTTTCTTTACTCTATTCTGTTTATTTCTAACTCATTGGAATTATTTTATAATAAGAAGACGTGGTGTTTATAATAATAATATTTATAATAAGAATGAAGAAATTGAATGATTTCTCATGAAAGCATCTTTATAATTTTAATAATAAAAAATAAAAAATGTGAAACTGCTGTTTTGACCGTAGTACGGTTAATATTAAACAAATCGACAGGAAACAAACTTTCGATGGAAAATGCTAATTTTAAAGCGTTCAAATATCTGTACTAATTACAATTTTTCTAAGGCAATTAAATAATAAATAAGAATTGATAGACATTGGTATGAGAACTTTCTTTAGAATAACATGCTCCAAAAAATTTGCAATATTCAGTATTTCGGAATCTACAAACGCCCCGATGCATTTCAATCCGCGTGCAATATACCTGCATGGACTGCTGTACAATAATGAAATATTTGAATTTCACACAATGATATATTCAAGGCAATGTCATAATGCTAAATAAATATCTTAATAAAATAATATTTAGAACCTAATGGAGTAATATCGACTACACTGTTCCGTATTAACTTATTGCATAAACTGTTTGGTCGAATCACAACAGTAACGGAGACCGTTCAAGTAAATTTAATGTGGGTTATTAATTACCTAAAGAGCAATTAAATGTACAAATTACGCTAGTGCATTTACCGAAGCGGTATTAATCTTTCGAACTCGAATGGCGGATCTAAGGTAAAGATTTCTGATCATTGAACTGTGGATATAATGCATTTACGACAAGAATGAGTAGGCTTAATTTAAAAAAATAATTGCTGAATAATTTGGTAGATTGTCTACAACTTTTGTGGTCTGCAAATTAAATATTCGCGATCACAGGCACGTTTCTACTCGGTTTCACTTTATTAAGAACTGTAACAGATGCGAGAAGGTTAAAAGAGTAATTACCATGATAAATCTTGACTTTCCCATTCCAATTTCATTAACCCCTTGCTTTACGATTCCTTTAACAACCGCACTCATCGGGGCTACTTTGCCATTCATAGTTTATGTATGTACCTTGAAGGAAATGAATTCAATGTTCCTTGCAAAGCGGTCTTAACTCTGAACGTTAAATATTAATATCGCACGGAGGTTCGTGGAATGATCAGTAACAATAAATTTTCACTGGTCAGTGTTTGACTTATTCAGCGAATTATTCTGGTTTTTATGGTTGCTGATTTGACAGCTGTGTTAATATCGTGTTAGCCCTCCCAATATTGACAGTCCTGCAGAAGACAATGCCGGGGCCGAGCGGAACTATTGTATGCTCGCTTATGCAACCAACAACTTCAAACACAGTACACCTAACTGACTTTGGCATTATTCAATTTCCTATAACAATATATTATTTAGTTAGTTTCTAAATGAAATTATACACGAATAATTATATTTTGTAAACTATGTGGTCGCTAATGACCTAGCTGTTAATATGACCACATTAAAATAAACCATAAATAAATAACTGTTTCTATAGGCCATTTCATCATTGGATTGTTAACAAAATTAACTTTTTCATTTTACATTTTATTTAATAACTGTTTTACTTGAACGATTTTTTCAATACTATCTTGAATCTATATCTTGACTGTTACAGTGGTAGACTTACCATAATGTTATGGCAAAATGTTTGAAATAAAATCAATTTTACGTACATGTCTGGCTACATTATAAAAATTCAATCATTTTTCAGATTTTTTTTGAAGACGAATTCAACTAAAATTACATTTAATCTTAATCTACCTTGATGTGTCAGATCATTTATTACAAACGCGTAAAAAGGACTTTCAAGAGCGATCACGATATAGATTGATTTTTTATCATTTTTATACTACATTTTTATAATAACAATATTTTTAAATTCTTCTAAAATTTTTACCCTATCGAATTACGCTTGCTCATTTTTCTTATAAATTCATCAAATCTGCTATGTAAATATTAATAATAAATTTCCAGGTACCCTAGCATCACGATTTTCGAGTCTCGGCCGAGCTCAGAAAATTCCAGGTACCCATCGACACCTACTAGAAAACGAACAACGAACAAGTCGCTAAGAACTGCTGACCGTAGACAGCCAAGATGAAGAATCACACTAGATAGACGGTCATCGCCTCGCGTACAGTCCGAAAGGGACCCGCATCGCGCGGCGAGGTTTTAAAACATAAATTTCCATAAATACCCACAGTTTATCAGTGGCAGTAAAAACGTCGAACGGATGGCAGCATTTAAAACGAGACGATTGTGTTTCGGTGCGTAGGGTGAAAGCAGGCAAGCAGGCGACTAGGTACGAGAGAGAGAGAGAGAGAGTATTCGCGGCTCTTCCTCTTTCTCGCGGTGTACATCCATCCGGCAAGTTTGAATTGTCGGGCCCGCGAGTTCATCCAGAGAACATCCTCTCCTTATACGGTGCAAAAGGCGATCTCGAAAAAGAAGACTCGCTCTCTCGAGCATTCCCTAAGATCGAAATTCTCAAGATCGCCGGTCCTTTGTCCGAGAACCGGAGCTTCTTCACCCCGAGACAAAGATCTGCCTTTCTTCTTTACACGCATACTTTATTCCCTCCCCCCTCTCTCTCTCTCTAGCCTCACCCCCTTCTTCATGTATGTATGCATACACTGGAAGACACATAGAGCACGTAGACGAGGGATGGGATATCAAGTTCAACATGCACTCGCGAATCCCAGTCAATTTCAGTGGGCAAGTTTCTGTTCAACTTCGAACCCATGTTGGTGCAGTCTCGGGGACAAAAAGGTTGGACGCCCTACACGTTTCTTCGTGTTTCCAGAGGGTAAAACGGGTTATTACATTTAACACTAGACCTACCACTGCCGTCTTACATTTTGAATTTTAATTATGGAATTAAGAGTAAGTAGAAAGCGATTAAAATATTTTAGCTGATCAAAATGACAAGGTTTATCAATAATTAAGTTGAAATATATTATTTAATTATCAAGGTAAGAATAAGTAGA
This sequence comes from Lasioglossum vierecki, assembly GCA_028455595.1. NCBI lineage: Eukaryota > Metazoa > Arthropoda > Insecta > Hymenoptera > Halictidae > Lasioglossum > Lasioglossum vierecki. Next base: position 13,263,148 of record CM052337.1, read on the forward strand.
AACCGAGTAAAATATTTTAGCTGATAAAAATGACAAGGCTCTATTTATCAATAATTATACTATATAATTATATTGAAATGTATTATTCTTAATGCAAACTCTCATTTTCACGGATTATTCTATAAAAAGCTGAAGAAACGAGAATATAATAATCCTTGCGTTAAATATAAAATAATGACGCAATTAATTTTTCTTAATTAAATTGTATAATACTTAATATAATGATATAATTAGTTAGAAATAATCTCTAGCTGGGATCTCTATTTAAGGGATAGCATATTGTGAGATAATAATCCGAATATTTGAATTTTTAACTTTAATACATGAGTGATTTTATACTTATTAACACTACGTTTACAGGACCCGTGAAAATGACGGCTTCTAAATGTTCTAACATTTTTAATACGCGATTATTGAGATTGTAAAGATGCTCCTCTGAGTAATTATTTACCAAATTTATTTCTTTGGGTATATTTTATTGGAAAAATGGCCAAAAATTTGGATATAAACATATTCGTGTCAATAAGAATGATAAACCAGTAGTCGCAAGAAGACATTTGATATCGTTTGAAGATTAAATTTTGAAAAGTTCCAACTGTTTGATCAGGTCAAATATTAGTATTTCCAGGACACTTCTGAAGACCACCTCGATGCTCAAATATCGTCACAAAATCTATAGACCCGATGTGTAAAAACAATCACAGCGTGGTACCATTTTAATGATTAAACAATTACAAATATTACCGAGGTACGTTAAGGTATTTTCTCTGCGATTCCGACAACTCGCAATTTTTTCCAAAAATACGTTTCACGTTGTTAGCGAACCAATTGTTCTAACTTTTGAAAAAAGTTGTAATGGTATGGTCGAATATGAAAAAAGTTATCGTCCTTTCAGAAGCGTCCGAATATTAGTGGGAGTCACTGTATATTAACCATTCAATTCTCAGGGAAACTATTGCTAGGCGAATGAAGTAAAAATCACTGAATTTAACTATGGATATTCGAATAGTTGAAAACTATTACATAGAATTTGAAATTTAAATTGGATAGTTCGATCTAATTGAATAGATAGAGCGTTAAAATTTGCACGACATTCCTGAAGACCACCCACAGCCACTCCTGCTGGTAAAACTGCTGATTTGATAATTCTCAGTGAAAAGAATATTCAAGTGAAAAACATTCTGCGCGAATTAAAAGTTTGAATTATTCGGACGTTGACAGTTTTGCAATAACACTGAAGATTAAATTTGCCTAACCAAGATTATATTTCGTGTAACAATAACTTTTGACACCTCTACAATATTCTAACATGTTAAAAACACTTTCTCGCTGTTTCTGAAAAACGTTTTTTTAACTAGTGTCAATTTTGTCGTAACGAGTCGACAACGACTGTTTGTGATTACTGATAAAAATAGTATTCAAATGGTGACAATTATGCGATAGAATTCCAGGTACCAACACTGTAATCTTCGCATGATTATTGGGACTCGACTCCCTTGATCGGCCGTCTTGCATTACACCCTTCGAAGAAGTGGTTCGTTAACCCCTTGCACCATAATTTATTTTGTGGCTGTGATTTTATAGAAAAAAGTTTATATTTATTGTATGCCTACATATTTTCCAAAGACTATATATCAACTGCAATTAGAATTTGATTTCGGTTCAGAGGAAATTCATAAAACGTACATGATTATTAGAATCTCTTCAGAATCTTCATCACAAGTTCGACTCTACTGGCGAGTGGAGTGAGCTCAAAAAAGAATATGAAAATCGATTCTTGTCGTAAATTATGTATGAGAATCGCTGTTTTTATTGTAAACGAGATACAAGTATGTACTCAATAAAAACGCGGGGGGTTAATGTGTGGTGAGAACGAGAAAGAAACATAATGAGTAAGAGGGAATATGTATGAAGCGAACTGGTTGTGCATGAAGGAGCGTTTGTTTCAACGTCACTTTGAATACGTGTTCGTTTATTAATATGTTATAATTAGACTGCGGATTTGATGGATGTATTAGAAAAATGAGTAAGTGTAATTTAAACGGTAAACAAATTAGAAAAATTTAAAGACTCTGTTATATATTCAACTTATTAACCGTATTATTAATTAAGAGAAAGAATGAATTTATATTTCATTCCAGATTATTCTAATTCAGGTAAAACATTTTTATTTTTAGCAAAACTCCGCTGTCTAATTATAATTTGACGTACCGCTCGAAAAACTGGTTACAATTCCCGCTAAGTACGGACACACGTTCAAAAACCTGCTAAAATTAAAATCCTTACGCGCCGACTACGAAACAAACCTCCAGATCGGTCATCTTAAACCGCTGCAGAAGTGCGGCAACGACCGGTCAAGCTCTTCTAAAATACTTAAAAGTTCCGCAAAGAGCGAATCAAGTTTGATCATCTCTGATCAAGTTTAAAAACAAAGGTTCGATCAAGAATATACATTAAAGCAATTTTGCTAGTTCGATTAAACTTTCAACATTTCTCAAAAAAGAAGAAAACTGCGTCTGCAACTTTTAATATAAAATTCAGTATTATTGTAATAACAACGGATTTAAATACAATGTCAAAATACAGTATAAGTTACTAACTTGCTTTATGAAATTTTTAAAAACGAAATTGAGATATAAACACATTTGGTATACTTGCAGTTAAAATGTTGTGAATTCGACGTTTCACGGTTTGAAAAAACCGCGAGATATCGATTAGTTCATGTTCGATCCATCGATTCCGATTGGTTCTGTTTAAATTGGCTCCGTGTCTGTGCCACAGTAACTTGTGTACCGGAATAGAAACAACACGTGTTTCGGTTTTAAAATTTTCATAAAGCATGTTATTAATTTATTACTGTATTCTGACATTATATCTATATCTTTTTCTTCTTTCTTAAGAAAGATCCATATCAGGATCGAAACGTTGAAAGTTCAATCGAACTATCAAAATTGCTTCAATGTATATTCTCAATCAAACCTTTGCTCCAAAAACATCAATACATCTTTTGTTTTTAAGAATCCATTCGATCGATAACCGGAATAACATTTCCGATCAAGTTTAATCACCCCCGACCGCAGCCACGGAAGCTGCAACCCGATTGCGAAGGTAGATCGTCTGATAGACTAACCTGGTGGACAATTGCATTCGGGAAGGTCCCTTTTGATCCTAAAGGTGTTGGACTCGTACGCGAACCGTTGCATCTCGAGCTGTTTCTGAACTTCCTTCTTGAGCCTCTGGAAAAGCACACCCGGTATTTCCTGATGCTCCAAGCGTGCCTCTAAATTGGCGATCCTGGACTCCAGTCTGAGTTCCCTGTATATCAGTAGACCGGACACGGCTAGACTAGTGATACAGAGGGCGCACATCGCCCAATTACGAAATTTCTTGAACATCGACGCCTGGGGCTCGCAGGAGCCTTTTTTCGGCGACGGCCAGTCGGTCGCCCTGTCGGACTCCATGTTTGTAGTAGACGACGGGCACACACGCTCGCTTCTACTCGTGCACGCAGCGCGTTAAGCGCGCGTCATAACCCAGCCGGCGACGATCGTCGATACGTCCTGACACGACAATCACGGGTGAGCGTGATACAGTAGTGGAGAAACCACGCAAGTCTTACAGACTGTGCGGCGTCATCGTCCTGCATCTGGAATGCATCTCGCACGGCCACTCGCCGTTATCGCTTACCTCTTCGTCCCGTGTCTCGATCGTCCTTTTATTCTTTTTTTTAAATTATTCTCTTCTAGTTTCTCTGGGACTACAACGTGTTTCACCGACGGATATCTAGACGGTCTTTAGCCCGCCGACAAACACACTAACGCAATCCTTTCCTTCCTTCCTTCCTTCCTTCCTTCCTTCCTTTGTACCTGGAGAGGTGAGCTATTCCCTCAGGTAGCAAGTGTTAAAACCGCACTGACGTTGGTAAACAAGTGTCGTCTCAGCCGAGAACACGGTTGTCCGGTGAACCGCGCGCTCCTTTCAAACGATCACAGAGACTAAATCTGACTGGTGGCCGGTTGTCCGTGGTCCTTCGAAACAAAATAATCACTGGGAACCCGGTAACGCAATTAATATCGACGTTCCTCAACGACCCTCTCGATTCTCGACTATGTTGCTCCACGAACGTCTTCTTGTCCTGGAATGCTGTCGCATCGCGATCGACGCCGGTGTCTTCGAGCACTTTCAAAAAAACGTTTCCAAACTGAACACTATTATCGCTGGCGGCGGGGAAGGGAGAGTGGGGGAGAGGGGGCAGGAGATTTAAAACCCGGGGGGATTAAAAACCGAGTGAAGACGTTCGGACCCCTTTAACACAATTGTTTGCCTTAAACGGGAACGGTCTTGTTTCGCGGCGCACACGCTGGCTCCGGATTGAGAGAAACCGAACAGGGAAAAGCGAGGCGACAGCTGTGCGTGTCGGGAAACTACCGCCGAAACGACAAAGAACCACGACCTTTGGCAAGCCTCCTCGCACGCTAGCCTCGCGCAGCAGGTCCCTTCACCCGTTAAAGGTGTTCACGAAACCGAAGAAGAAACGCACTGTTGTGACAACGAGGTTCGATTTACTGGCCGCACAAAAAGTCCCGAAATACCACGAATACGAAACTCCCGGCGTGGCATTCGCAGTACGACTGGATGTGGTGGGGCGACGCTCCGCCGTGAGCCGAGGGTACGTCGGCTCGGAGATACTCGGCCGTTCTCGGCCGTACTCGTCCGCTGCGACTCATCCACCGGCTGCCGGACGCGTGAAGGACGATCGGTCGACCTAACGTCCACTTCCATTCGCACTGATTCGCCCCTGCTTCCCTTGCCCTTCCAGTTACCCCACCATTCGCGTCCTTTCATCACTCGACCGGATTTCGGTAAAGAATCTACCATTTTTTTTCTTCTTCTCCTTACTACTCTTTTCACCGTTCTTCCTTCCTTCTTTTTCTCCGAGTCTTTTATTTTTCCTTCTTACCGTTTGTTATTCAACCACCGCGAGTCACACGCTCCCCCGAACAATCGGAATACCGCGACCATTTTTCACGGTTCAGCCCCTTTCACCGACACCCACTTCTGTGTCTAACAGCCCCCTTCCTTCTTCTCATTAGGTTTCTCTTTTCCCAGAAAAAAGGGCATTTTTAAATACGGGATCAACCACCGACAGCCATTTACCCGGGAAACCACCCGTGAACCCGATAGATTTCCGGAAACACGCACTCACGCCTGTTCAAATTCGCTGCTTCGTGGTAGGCGAGATGAGTCTGTGAAATTGATTCGGACTTCGGTGATTGTTGTTTGTGAGTGCGAATCTTTATGCGTTTATAGTTTGCAGGTGCGTTGGTTAGATGAAATTCCAAGTTGGAGGCAAATTTAGAGACTTTTTTTTTAGTTTTATTTAACAAGAACAGGAGCTTCGAGGGGTAGTGGTGAGGGCCCTTTCTTCGATTCATTCACCACCGCCATATTCTCGAGTGCGGCCACTCATCTTCGCATTAGACAAATTTAGATACTGTCAAGATAACAATGTATTATTTCTGATTTATTAAAATCATTTACGCCTGATTATAAGGACTAGGTAACTTACAATTATTTATTTTAGAGTAATCCAGAAAACAGTATTTCAAGGTTCTAAGATTATGGTAGGGAGACCGTTATTTTAAACGTAATACCAATATCTGCTTATATTTCTTTATTTTAAGTAGAACAATACATGAAAATTATCATTTTGGATGAAAAAAATTTGAAACATTTTTTTTGCAAAAAAACAGAAGTTGCCTACTTTTTACATTAACAAGATGAAACTAAATTATGATTCGCTAAATGTCGTAGATTACTTTGATAGGTTGCCCAGTTTTTACATTAAATTCTACTTATTTTCTTCTTTCATACGAAGTAGATAACAGAAAATATTCAAATTTCAAGTTACCTAGTTCTTACATTCAAGCGGCGAAATAACATTCCACTTGATTTATACTTGTTCCAGTCGATGCTGAGAATTTTTATTTTGCATGAATATCCGCAGTCTATTTTACAAGGAATTTCGAGGGAATTAGAATGGAATTGGGTTAAGTTTTCCTTTTCTTTTTGTAAAACAGCTGCGACAATAACCATGCCCCAGTAATTTAAACGATCCGTTCTGCAGTGAAGTAAATTATGGAGCCCAATTTGAATTGAAAAAGACAACAAATATTTTTCGTTTGTATGTTATTGTACATATTGTTAGAAATATGTATCGGATAGATAGGGTTGCGGGTGGAATGCGTATAGATCGTCTTCCGTTGTCGCGTGCCGATCTAGCATGTTTATTTTCCTTCCTCTCGATCTATTTGATTTATCCTTTTTACTGTTATTATATACCGTGACAATCTTTCACGGTCCAGCCTCTTTCACCTAGCCCCACTCCTGTTTAACAGCCCCCTTCTTAGCTACCCTTGGATACCGGTTTCTCTTTTCCCAGGAAGATCATTTTTTAAATACGGAATCAACGACCGGCAGTCGATTGACCGAGAAATCCCCGTGAAGATGGATTTCTGCTTTATTCAAAGGTTAGCCTGTGACTTTTCGATTGTTGATTTAAAGTAATTTAGCACTCAACCTACCAAGTACTGAGAGCGATAAAAATGTCTTAGCTTTACAAAAATTACAAAGCTCTATTTATTTAGATTTCGTGGTTTCTTTCTAGGGAAAGAAAAATTGAAAAAGTTGCTCGGAAAAATGGAAAATTCGGGAGAAAATGAAAATGCTTTTTTCTATGGGATATTTGTCATTGAAATTTCGACAGGACAACCTCTGTCGGGTCAGCTAGTTTGAAATAATAGTACAGGAATGTTAAAAGGGTTTAAATTCTAAGGATTAAAATAAAAGTTGTTTGGTATGAAAAAACAAATTAATTAAAGAAAACTCTAAAGGATTCGTACGGTTCCACGCGAGATAAACTTCTCTCATATTCGATTTTTCCTGGTTTTATGTTTATGATTCTTCGGTTTACAAGTTACACGATTAGGAGGTCGTTACAGCATTCGATTTAGTATACGTGCAGACGGCGAATACGCCGAACGTACGTTCCAGGATGTAATCTATAATCGCTTCCTGTGCTAGAGATTGGGCGGTAGCAAGGGGTCGATTGTACGTATCCGTCACGTATACACACGGGGGATGTGTTTCAAGGGACACAATCGATTCATCGATCGATATTTCCTACTATAACAGTTGTTTTTCAGAAGCATATTATTTACTCGACTGCAATTCCATCCCTCCTACAATTACTATTACGTCGCGAGCGGAAACAGAATTGCAGAACGCAGAACAAAACATTCAAACCCGAAGAACAAAAACGGCTTTACTGTTAACGTTTGATTTCACTCATCGCTGTATCCGTTTATAATTTGCGGGAAAAATTTTTTCATTGTTCCTACTGGAAGCGTACAAATAGACAGCGGTTTTTATGCATTTATGATATACATTTAAAACGTTAAAAACTCTAAAAGAATTGAGCTGTTTATTTTGAAAGTAGCCCAAGTCCGTTTACATTTAAATTGACACATTTAAGAGTTTATCACACTCCTTAAGTATATCTAAGAGAGTTAATTTTACAATTCTTATTAAAATAATAGCAATTATTAAGTGAATAATGTGTGTCTTCTTACCAAGAATTTGAGTCACTATCAAAATTAACAATTAGAATTGTCATCAAATTAAAAACGACTCAAGTCGAACAGTAAAAACATTAGAAGAACTTTAAACTATTGTTGCATTATTTACAACCTAGTAAACGAACTAACAAAGAAAATAAATTTCTACTTCACTTCAGTTTGCTGCAATTCAGGTAGAAAATTTCTACTTTGCATAAAGATCCGCTGTTACCTATAAAATTACCTCGGATTCACGTTTCTTGAATGTTATAAATACACTGCGAATTTATGGATGTATGTGAAATATGAGTAGGTCAAGACACAAATTAATAGAAACATTTAAAGAATTTAAGAAATGCTTACACTTATAATTTTTAGTATATTGCTGACAATTTATTGAACGTCGAGGAAAGTATTTGGTTATTAACTTACTATTGGTATAAGTGCCATTAATAATTGTTAAGCGAACATATTATACTTAAATGTTAGATAATTCATCGATTTTCTTATCTTCTGTCATTACCGAGTAGGTACGATTAAACGCAATCGTTTTTCTTCGTCGCAAAATATTCATCTCAAGTTTTCCTCGGCAGCATCTTCATCTTCTCCAATTAGTTAGCCTTTTCCTTGCCTTTCCTTTCTCGAGAGATTCTTAGAAATCACGTAATATAAACCGACGCAATTTTGTCAAGTTCCTCCTTAAATTTTGTGCTTCTTTCAGTGAAGACGCCGTGTTACACTGTAGGTTTCCTCCATTCACTGACGACTATCGCAGTGAAACCGTACTACACTCAGATTGCTCTTCCATAATTGTCCACGATTAAAAATCATCGCATGACCTACACGAATAAATGATAAATTCTCTAATTCACAAGTAGACTACTGATCTTCGTGCAATTTTCAATTTTTAGAAAAGATCCGCTGTCTAATTATAAATAATGATATTGTTTTAATGGAATACAAGATAACGAAGGAGATTGAAGTATCCGTTAAAGAGGATATCGGTCTAATTGTATAGAAAGATATGAAATTTTAATGGCTAAATTCCAGAGATAATTGAAAATTAGGAAACAATTCCCGCGATGTTGAAAACACTGAGAAATTCGTAGATAGCTTCCTCGATGGGCTTTCATAGGACAGCGGAATGTAATTTGACGTATGCTTCAGAGACACGATCGGCTACAGCGCGTTTTAGGTATGATACTTTCTCTTTGCTTTAACGTACAACTTATGGTGAAACGATACTTCAATGACGCTAATACACAGCAGACTTCCAGACGGTTCCGCTGACGGAGATAACGTTACGTACCTGGAAAGGTTGTTCTACGAATTTCGTGAGCTGAGGTTGGATGCTATCTAAGTTTAACGGCATATTTTCGGATCAGTTTCAAGCACTCTAACCCTTTGTCCTCTCGGAGGACGACGATACAGAGGCGCAACTAGCAATTAAAGCGTCCTTTAGAGCCAGCCAACAAAACATAAAAATGCGCCTCTTGTATGTACACCCATAAAACGATGGGATATGGTTTGTATTATGTGGTATTATATTTTGTATTCCATTGTATTATGATAGCATGCACATATAGTTTAAATTTACAGTTTATTTTAGCCATTTGCACTCGGAGCAATTTGAACTTGCCAATTAAACATTTCTTCTGACCGAGAATATTTTTATTCCCTGTTATTTTGGAAATTTTGTGGATATGAAATTGGTATAATACCTTATACAATACCTAAATGTTTAATCACTAATTAGACACCGACATATTTGATGGATATGCAATTGGTGTAATACTTGATACAATACTTAATTAGTTAGTAAATGTTTAGATGTCGACGTATTTAATAGATATGACATATTTTATGAATACGAAATTGGAATTGTTAGAAATATTGTTAAAATTACCTCAACATTTAGAAATAGTTTGTGCCCGGGGCCCCCTTTTGCTTGAGGCCCCGGACATCTGCCCAAGTTGAAAACATCTTTGGAAATCTAAAGCGATAGGGTCTTTCACTGTATCCTGAATTCTCCTAAATTAGAGTTTGAGTGTGAAACTTTTTGTTCCGAGGAAAACATAGAATTTGGATCTTGTTCTGTGTTCCGGCCTCCCTTTGCTCTATCCCCGGACATTTTCCCAAGTTGCTCGTGGGGTAAATCGTCGAAATGACGGAATGCCTGAATCTAGTGTTAAACATGACAACCGCAAGTGAGCACTACTGTTTAAGTAGCTGACTATACCCGGTCTCCGGAACGAAGGGAACACTATTGGGAGGCTGCGTGGCGCGTCGTCCCGCCGCTGGACCACGTTGAGAACCCCTGGGGACGGCAAACCGAGGTTTGAGGGGTGAACTTCCAGTGTGCTTCGTGATTAAAAAGTCATCGCGGCCGATGCCCTCTTCACGGCACGTTGGTCATCGCTGGGGTGCGGTATGAGGCGCATTATGTCGCGTTTCCGCCAGGAAGCAGGCGCAGTCGGGACAACAGCCTGCACCTCGTTTCCGTTCGCTCTGAGAGAACGTGCCTTGCGGACATTGCGGACGAGGATGAAGATACCCGATAAGAACAGGTACAAGCGGGATACAATGACAAAACGATAACGGAACGAACGAAGGAGGGATGCGCGAGGAGTATAACTGGAAGAGAAAACGACGCGAAGGAGGCGGAAGGGGGAGGCGGGGGCGAGACACGAGAACATGGACACGGACTAGCCCGCGACACTAAGGCAGACTCTCATTTCGGGGAAGGAGGGGGGGACGCGCATCCGAAACCATCCCCGCGAATGGGTCTGCGAGTGTTTCCAACCCGATGCGAGATCCGCCGAGCAAAAACCACCGGGGGTGGAGGGAGTCAATGCACAGTTTGTATAATGCTCGACAGAAAGTATTTCTGCATTACAATGTGTATATACCCACCTACCCGAACGCACTTGTCGGAACTTCCAGCCGTTGTCGGTTGTCGCCGAAACATCCTAAGCCTAGTTTTAGCTCGCTCACCCACCCGCTTCTTGTACTGTATATTCATAACGATATTTCCGCGCGGGAGCCACCGTGAAACGCGGGACACTTTGAGCCTGCATAATTCGCGGATCTCTAGAAAACTACAAGTCTGTTTTCTATCTTCTTCTGCGCTTGACAAATCTCCCGAAATCGAAATGTAGAAGTAGCTTGTGGTGCACTGTTATTTGGTTGAACAGTATTTTTAAAAGTTTGTATGGATCGTGTTATTTAATGTTGCAGATATTTTCTAAATTGTGCAGAGAGAATTGATTCTGTTGGTAGTTTGGCACCTACGATTTATTTAACAGTTTCAGTGACTACTTTTTCTTTGGATTGGCAAGAAAGTAATTTCAGTATTTTTACAAAATCTTTATTTAATTAATAAATAAAGATTTGATTTTTAATTGTACAAATCTATTGAGGGCAAAATATTTATTTTTACGTATTTCAATCTCGCTGGGAAAAAATGCCGCAGTAAAATGTACAGCCGCGGTAGTAGGCACAATTACCCTATAATCCGCTTTGTGCTCTTTTCGCGCTTTCAACAATCCATAATAAAACTTGGGAAGTTACGGTAATTTACTTTAAAGAGAGTTTTCATCATCGATTCGCTCCGGGAGGCGATGGAAAAAAGATGTCAGGGGCCGCGAGGACAGAGAAGGTAAAGAAGCGGCCAGAGTCAGGAATGAAGAAGGAAATGGATCCCGGAACGCTTCATTTATTTTTATGACGGTCTCGAAACTGATCGCTACATCGTCGAGGACGAGAGCACGCATTATCGAATCCGTCCAAGTTTATTGGTACTCGTCCAAGGTAAACGCAATATCGCATTTGATAGCAGAGTCGCTTCGCAACTTGCCGATCTAGCAGGGCCCGGCAGACAGTAATTACGGGAAAGTAAAAAGGAAGAAAGGAGAGAGTGTGCGGAAACAGAATATCGCGTGCTAGAACGGACGGTTCGATTGTTTATTTTCGTGCGAACAATATAATATGTGGCGAAGTGTAGCGGTAATGTTGGGGTGACAGGACAAGTGGATACTTCCCTCTCTGTGCGATCATCAGTTAGATGAAGAGGCACCAAGGGGTCTCGTGATCGTTGTTGACTAGACAAGGAGTATACATTTGTCAACTTCTAGATTCCCATCGCTATCCAGGAAAACTATTTTTGCCCTGCTAAGGGACCGGTGAGAAAACTATTGCAATTGAAATCTTTTATTCACGTTCGTTTTCCTACACAAATCTTCGTACACGCCTAATTCTCTTTCAGACTTGGAACAATAAATAGTGTGAAGATAACGTGCACAATAATTTGTGAAAAATTTATTTTGTTTTATGTGAAACTCTGAGTCATTATATTCGGGAGAGTTTGCTGGTTAAAATGAGTCTAAGCATGACTACATTCGAGTATATATAGAGTCATTCATTGTACATAACAGAAAAGATTTGTAGTTGGATAATACAGGGTCTATTATATTGTGCATTAAACGAGCAAGTCTGAAAAATGTTACGAATATGTTAGAGTAATAGTTTCATAAAAAAAAATAATTAAAAACAAAAATATTTTGTGACTTTGGATGTTTATGCAATTTGCAATTTTTCTAGACGAATTTAAAGAGACTCGAATTAAGTAAAAGTTTATTTTCTGTGGTAGTGCATTTGTCAGATTTGAAATCAATTAAAATCGTACGAAATTTTGTTATATTTTATATCCTAGCATTATTTGAAAATTTTCAAAAGCCATAAATATAATTATAATATACTCTATATAAGCCATAAATAATAATTACATAAAGATCCACAGTCTAGTGACTGGATTAGTACAATATGAAGACTGTACCACGGTTTAGAAAACAAAAAGTTTCTGTATTGTTGTATTGTACGTCTTAATCTAAACCTTATACAAAAACATAATATGCGGATTGTAAAAGTTGCAAATGAAAGTGTTGTAACAGATTCGCGAGCCCGTGAATGCACAACGACGTTTGAATACGAAAAATGGGTTACTTGCCTTATGGTGCCGAGAATAGAACCATGATAATTAGATAAATAATTCGATGTTGAAGTGGCGAATCTCGGACACAGACCGGCAAACTGATCACGTGGAAGAGACTCTTCACTTGGGTCAAGCACCGTCTACCGGCGCTAGCAGCCTCCTTCGTGAGCGATCTGAAAGTATCGCGTTTCATCTGTAAACAAGCATACCGAATCAATTCGTATTACGAAGAAATAATAATCACGTCGTGCACGTCGAGAATCCTATTTGCTTTTGGCTCGTCGAGATACGCACTCGAGATTCCGATCGCCACCAAAATCACATGCGAATTAATTTGCGAAGAATTTTATTCAATCATTTATTTCATAATTTTATCTAATTATTATGTTTCTTCTTAAATTTATTAATAAGCTCCCAGTAGATGAAGTGCTAAAATAGGAACACATTGAAAATTACATACAATTAATTAATAATGATACAATTAAGTAAGTTCACAAAAGAATTGTGTTTCATATATAATCAATAAACTGCAGATCTTTATGCAAAATAAAAATTGTCGGCATAAATTAGAAGACAGGAACCAAGTACTTTATACCTATCCTTAATAAATTTATTAAATTATAAGAAAAATGTGTTGACACATTCTAAAATTCTTGCAATATTCTTAACGTTCAAAATTACACCAAGTTATTTTTGCAACAAACGCACAAAATCCGCAATCCAATAATGAAGCATGCCAAATCAATTGGCATTACGAAGAAACAATAATCACGTCGAGCACGTCGAGAATTCTGTTTGCTTTTGGTAGGTCGAGATACGCACTCGAGATGGCGATCGCTACCAAAACCACATGCGAGTTCAATTGCGAGGAAAGTTACAGGCCAACAGAGTAATCTGATTCGACATGGTGATGTGTCGGTAGTCTAGCGCTTGATTAAAATAGGTAAAGTTGTCTAGACCGATGTAATATCGCAGCCTTCCCGAAGAGTGCAACCACGAGAGTCCGGAAATCGTTGCGACAAGGTCTTTGTACTATAATCGCAGGAAGATGATAATCGACATAAATACTGCAAATCGTCGCCAATCGGCGAGAGTGGTTTTCCAAACCCACACGTAGAAACCGACTAAATCGTAGTTCGAGTAAAAACTAAATCGTTCCTCGAATCACGCTTTCTACTACTGATTGGTGGTCGTCATTGCGCGACCCGAAAGAGACATGATAAACGTATCTATTACTGCGGGTGTACGTTTTACTGCGATATTTATTCCCAATGAGATTAAAATACGTAAAAATAAATATCTTGCACTGAATAAATTTGTACTATTCAACGAGACTGTATTTTCATTGGCGAGGCAAACTAAATTACCAATCGTTCTCATATTTTATATTTTTTTTTTTAAAATTATTTATATGTATTATATTGTATATATGTATATATTATATTATATATATTATCCATATATATAATATATATAATATAATTACATGTATATTATAAATATATAATTCATAATATAATTATAATGAAAAATTTAAAAATACATTCTTCACGAAAGGAAAAACGAGACCATATTTCTTCTATCTCGCTCATCAAAGAACTGTCGTTCACATTATTGTACATCCTTTAATTATTTTTGACTATTTTTTTAAAATTATTTTGTGCTTGTATCAGCTACAGGGTTAACGTAACATCATCTTCAGCCTGCAAGAAAATGCTTGGTAATTATAACGGAATCACAGCACAGCAAATAATGATTCATTGAAAGTATACAGAAGGCCTCTTCGGACAAATTGTTTAAATTCGTTATAACAGATGCCGAAGACAGTACCGGATACTTTCCCCGTTTCCATAAAATTCGATGCAAGCCATTACTCCGTTCCACAAACACGGGTCCGCCGTTACTGTAATTCGGTTATCTCGAAAGTTATGCGATTTTATCGCGAAGGTCTCATTTTCACCCCAGCCTCTCCTACTTTCATGGACCGCTTCTCAATTTGAAACGACGACGGGCGTAACGAACCGCGCCAATTGCTTGACAACCCTGACCATGGCATTATCAACTGGACCGGGAATATCCGTTGACATTCGAGTGGTCGACGAGTCACTCTCTTTGAGAATTATTTTACCAGCATACTGGCCAATACGTAGACATCGATGGTGCCGCCTTTCAGCATTGCCGCAATGCCATTAAACTGGGAGCTGCTGTTACAACCTCTGATGTAGCTGGTGCTGCTGGTGCCGTTGGTTCTGGTGCTGGTTCTGCTGGTGCTGGTGCTGCTACCACACCGGGAAGCACGATGCTTTAAGTGGGTGGTACAGACGGCTCCGAGCAAGTACTTTGTACGAGCGAGCCGGAATTGGTTTAAGCCCATTATACGTGTACGTGTACGTGTGGCAAGAGACGTTAAAGAGCCTCGTTCATACGTCCTACGGAGTCTTCGAACCTGATCTACTTTCCTATCTGAAAATACCTTCTGTAACAAGGATGTACGGGCGGCGCGAGCTTAAAAGGCACCGGCGCAATGCGAAACGATCCAAATTAACCCGTGATAAGGTGAATATTTCATTTCAGCCGGCGACGGTTTTTCAAACCGTGGATAAAGTCCAATTTTCGAAGTGCGCAACTGCTTTTTCATTATACAGGGTTTCTCACAATTCCTCGACATCCGGAAATTGAAGATTCTCGAGTTCGTTCGAAGCAACATTTTCCTTTGCAAAAATGACGTTCTTGACTGTATTAACGATTCTATTAAAATCATTCTTTACAAAAACTTCACAATAATGTTTATAAAAATATTGGAACTTGAAAATTTCAACTTGGATGAACTAGAAGGAACAAATTTTCATGTTCATAATTTGTTGGACTGTTAATTTTGAAAGATATTCGAATTCGGCAAACCAATAAATACGGGGCTACCAATTATTATGAAAATCGTATGAAGTTATGAATTATGGCCAGCTTTGGGAGACGTGCCGCAACTACACGACGATCCCCAGACGATTATGAAAAGTCGAGTTATAATTTTTGAAATTGACGACATGCACGGTGAAATAATATTGAAACGACCTGAAATAAAAAATTAAAAGGCAGGAAACGATTCTAGAACCTAGTTCGTTTTACCTAGACACGAGGGATTTTATACAATTTTAGTAACAATGTGTGCAAGAGATGCGCTGAAATGCAAATTTTAGATATGATTTAATAAATTTTCCATTTATTTGTAATTGGATGAAATCCTTTACGGAAAGTACATACAAGTGACTCACTAATTCCAGTCGCTCGAGAAGAGACTTGAGAAATTTGGATTTGCATAAAGAGCTGCGGTCTTGTTATAGCATGCATGCTACGTACTTACTTAAAAGTTACTATCTTACTGTTAGGTATAATCTGTTCTAAGTTCACAATCTAGAATTTAGAGCGCGGTTACCACCCCATTTGAATAGGACGAATTTCGAGCATAAATTATTGAACGTCTTGTACGGAAAATATAAGGGATGAAAGTTAACCCTGTCAGTTATTTTCCCTACTATAATAAATGCTATTATAATAAACGCAAAGAATGTTTGCCGAGATTTTTACAATAAACAATGAATAAACCATAAATTTTTGCTCTACAAGATAACTTATAAAAGATACTTTTGAATCCATTTAAAATGTAGTTACTATATTTATTGTATTCTCAAATTAATAGTTGTATTATTAATATAGGTTATTTAATTGGTTATATAATATAATATTACCCATTAACTGCTTCAATTTACTAATTTGTTTAATGTATTAATTCATTTAAGGCACTAATTGATCACAGGTTAGTCAACTGAAGGAGATAAAATCGTATAACCATTTCGGCATAGTAGAACGACCAATATTAGATGCAGAAATTAATTTCGTCCTTGCTCGTTAAATTAATTGTGAATCCATTTTAAGAGTTTACACATTTCTGGCATTAAAGCGTTTACTCTAACATTTCTACAGGGCTGTATAATTTTATGAAAATAAATTATACAAGTTCGAAGAATAATAATAAATATATAAGTACAGAATAATAATCAAATTGAACAAATAAAATATGCGACTTTCGTTTTTTCTATCTTTAGCGTAAAATTTAATTGTCCCTCAACCCTTCTTTAAAAAATCTCATCAATGCAGATAATAAATGTGTTACTTGAACGGTAATAACATTATATAACATTTAAAGTCAAAGAGACATTTTCTGTAACATTGTATAATATGTATGAACAGGTGATCCCTTAATTTTTTGCGGAGTGTTTTAATGAATAAATCCACCACCATAACGGTGACCACCACTGCGCTTTTCATTTACACGATTTTACTTCTGTCGACGCCGGGGGCGGTCGCCGTGGGGTCTAGCAAGTAAAAATATTACACATCACATTTTTCTGCAAATCAATAAATTGAATTGAAGAACCACAGGTCGGTGAGTGTTCCCGTACCACCTAAAACTTACAAGCTCTTTGTTAAATAGAAAAGTGTTTCAATAATTCAAAAATCGATAACTAATTAATTAATCATTTAATCATCACGATGTCATACATCTGACAACTCAAATAACAATTTTTCGCTTTTTAACTTGCAGTTATAAAAAATCAGTTCTATGCAATTTCAAAGAATCGAACTCGGTAGCACTGATTGGTAAACATTATAATTTATTTCGTACTTACACAGAGCATGACCTCAATGTTTCAATTCCACGTGCATTACAAAATTTGATTCGAGTTGTTCTGCTGATCACCATCGTCCTTCGACCGCAGTATAATATGGCAATGTTACAACAATGACATAACGATAAATGTAAATGTATGCCATAACGACAATTTTCGTCGTTCAGAGTGTCGTAGTGCTGCTCCGAATACGCCATTTTAATTCATTATGTATAATATATTCTACATTTGACCATGAGTTGGTCAACCGTGTCACACCGACGAATCAATATGTCACGAATGTTATGTCTCTGTGGATAAATGAACAAAAGTCGGTGTCGCAATAACGTATCCAGCTTATATTCACACGTTTACAAATCGTTTGGACCTCGTGTGCACAAAGGGGATAAGAGATTTTGAACGATGCATTACGGCCTGCAATATTCCGGCACGCTTTCCGTTATCGACTCTCGGAACGAAGCTTGCGGCTCATATCGAAAATTTAAAAAATACATTTTGATGATCCGTGTCAATTATACATGTTCTGAAAATTTTATTATAATCGGTCAACGTTGCAATAAGCTGTAAACGTTTAAAGATTGTGAAAATTGCAGTTTTTTTCACGATTTTCAGTCTATTACCGAAATCGAAAAATTTCTAATAAAAATTCAATATAAACCTGAATAACGTTAAATTTTCTATATAAATTCCATATACAAAAATTTGTTATTTGGAAATTCAATATAAACCTCCAAAATATTAAATTTTAATAAAAATTCAATATCAACCTCAATAATATAAAATTTTTTATATAAAGATTTTTATATAAAAATTCAATATAAACCTCAATAATATTAAATTCTCTAAATAAATTTCATGTACAAAAATTATTTATATGAAAATTTAATATAAACCCTCAATAATATTAAATTCTCTAAATAAATTTCATGTACAAAAATTATTTATATGAAAATTCAATATAAACCTGAACAATATTAAATTTATAGAGAATCTAAATTTAGAGAAAATTCTAAATTATTTTACTAATTCCTTCCATGTGATTGATCAAAGTTTAATCGAATATGTTTACACTTTATTCACAGTTTATAAATTCGACGTGTTTCTTCTCGCAATACTATTGAACGCGAATTCTGAAACGACGCAACAGACAGACGCGAATTATTATTGGCCTTTGTAAATACCTATGTATTTACGATACTACAGGTCCAGAGTGATCAAAGGATTCCGGTAACTTTTGTTTGTCGAGCTACACGAAGTCTTTGAACGGTGGGATGCATTAAATCTGAACGTTGAAAATGTGAATAATCAAAGAGAGAGGAGGAGAGCAGGAATGCAAAAATCAGTTGGTAGAACGTCATCGGGATATCGTTCGAAACAGTTCTGTTGAAACACAGATGAGAGTAATTAAGTTGTCAGAAACTGGCAGAGTTTCTCGCGCGATTGCAACCACAAAGTGGGCGGCCGCGAAAAACAACGATATAATAAAATGGAAGTTGACGACGATATAAAGGCAAACCGCTATTGAAAATCCTTAACACGTTCACCGCCAAGTATAGTACAGACCGTTGTTTTATTGTACTTCCTAAATTTATCCACAAACTCCTTGTGGTTTAATTTTCATTGATTGCTAAATATTCATGTAATCATTTGAGTATATTATAAAACAGTTTTTTAAAAATAATTATATCGAAAGGGATAAAATTTAAATATGTTATAGATTTCGACATTTTAAACAACTTTTTCCTTTTGCAATATAGGGTGGTCGCTTTTAGTTTTCGAGATATTTGCAAAAAACTGTTGCTAATACTGCATTGAATTTTCTGTATTTTTGCACGGTCCGTGGCAACGTAACGCTGCTCCGGCGCGGCGTCTCTTTACTTCTTTTTTGTAAACACGTTGTGGGGATGTAGAGAAAACAGGGTCCCACCCTATATACGCTGACATAAATATAGGATAAGCTTTCAATTTTCAAAGACTGCTCCAGGATATTCGTATGCTTGGTCGAGCCATTTGAACAATAATTTCATTCTATACATATAATTTCTTATAATTTTATGGATATAAAATTGACGTAATACCTCGTACAACAATTAAACGATTAGTTTTAATTGGATATCAATATATTGAATAATGGTACAGTCAACTTGCAATTTAAAAAAAAAATTGTTTTCACTTTGCGTGGCAAACCAATGCTTCTTGAAAAAAGTTCAAATCGTATGGTTCAATATTAAAAAAAGGTTATGATCTTTTTAAGAGTGTTCGAACAATAGTGGGGAGCCTCCCTGTACATGTGCTCCGCTACGGTTTGACCGATTCTTCTATTAAACGTTCTGCTTGTCCATTCAAAGCGGAGCTCTCCGATGCGCCAAAATGTATAGCTACATGGGAGCAGGGTGAGCCGTTCCCTTGTAATTTTCAATCAACGTTGTTCATTATCAGAGGATTACAAATCCAACGAGCGTGTAGACGAGGGCCGGGGCCACATGTACCGGTGACTTAGCGCGTTCCCAAAGAGATCAAGAGTAGCGGGAGTCAATGTCGCATTATCACATGGAAGACGGCATATAAAGTGAAGCAGGAGCGTCCGTCAACGGTGTGCAATGTACATGGTCGAACGAACAGTGTACACGATCAATGAAACCTATGGTTACGCGTGGGATCACGTATGTTGTCCCGTCGTGTTACAACCAGAAGGCAATGGGGGGAAAAGGGTGACGACGTTTACTGGTCGCATCGAATTACAAGTCCCTTAGGTAATGGCGCGTACGTTATTCAATACCTTACACTTCGTGTTCGACGTGTGTGCCCGTCCTCTCTGTTATACTGCAAGCACAGAGGAATGTCTCGCCGATCCGCTCCACACCGATCCTCTCCGCGCCACGCGTGCTAAAACGTTTTACGCGATTATGAAACCGACGACACTACAGAAGATTTACCACAGGTGCACCGAGAACTGATCCGACAATTACACTGGACGACACGTACGCATTCTGTGCTCCGATAGCCAATAGGCGAGCTCTTATAGATTTTCGTGCGCTGAATATCGGCCACGGAACCGTTCGTTCCGTCACCCGCAGCTTCACAGCTATCTCGAAAGAATTCGGATATCTTCTAACGTGTCCATTTCAACCCCTATCTCTGTCTGTGTATTATTAAAACTGCCTGCATAGATTGCACGGAACCAATAATACAGATCCAGTAGATTCACTCCTACGAAGGATGACCATTACTTTTTATACACCCTGTACAATAAATTACCAGGTTATCCAATTTTGAATACAAAATCCAGGTAAGCTGACAGGTATCGTAAATCCCCATTTTCTTAAACGTGTTAAATAGCAGGATTTTCTGCAAATTTTTCTGCTCGGATGTTAACGTATTTTCTGGCACATTTTTTACTTATTAAATTATGCAGAATGAACGATCTAACGTAATCATCCTAAATCACTCAATTATTTAATACTGGGGATAAAATGGTCCGGCAAAGCTACGAAGTCGATGATAGTTATTTCTTTTTCAGCTATTGTCTGTATTAAAATATTTGTGTATCTCTAATAACCACGTTCTATTTTGTAATTTTTATATTCTGTTTTGTATGTGGTGTATTCCGTTTTTTTTTGTAATTATGTTGAAATAAATCTTATATGAGATTTTCTAATAAAAAAATATATCGAAATAATTCAAGTTGATCGTCTCTTAACATCATAAGTCAGTTAACATTTACATGTTAGGTTTTTCGGTTATGTGTTTCGCATTAAAAAGAAGAAAAATTTATCAACAAATAACAGAGCAATGTAACTTATTTCAGGAAAACTGAGTCAAATTGACGGGAGGAATGGATGAAGGTTAATATGCAACGCTTATCAAATTTATTCTAGATAATAATTATTCGATTGTCAACATCTTTTAATCTAGCAGGGTACGGTAGTCAAATCAAATTGTTTGCATGTGTGTGATATATTTGCTAGACGGATGTAGAAAATAGAAATGATAATCTTCTTCAAAAGAACTCAAACATTCACCGGCCGTTAAATACAATACATATATCAGATAGTAAACCGTAAGTAGCACTGGTACAATATTTATTTTAGAAGTTGTCGTTCCGTACTATCACCAAGGTTTGCGTTTCTCCGACGAATTGTTTGCCTGCTGATAAAATGTATAAAAGCTATAGCCACCACAGCATTTTTCAAAAGAAAAATACTGGAAAATCAACATCGCCCCCGGAGGAGTCTAATGGAATTAACAATTTTTCAATTAATATTTTCCTTCTTCGTTTCTTTTCATCGATGGAAGAAATTAAACGATTTATCTGAAAATTTGTTTATCTAAGATGGGGAAGACAAGTTATTTAATTTCTGAATAGGTTTAATAAAAGTTTTTATCTTTTTTACGATGTTGAAATTATATTCAACAAGTTATCTCGTATTATGCAATGTTCTCGTTTTATTTGAAGCTGCAATGTTGTACTTGCTACATGAATAAATAAATAATAATCGTAAAATACAGGGAATCAAAAAGGTATCCTTAAACCAGTTGTTTTAAATATAACGCAGTATTTTATATAAATAATAAAGTGAATTAAATACAACACTAATTAATTAAAATTTTAATTTTTAATTAAATTTAATTAAATTTTTAATTAATTGAATTAAATACATCCCTTAATGATTTTGTTGCATTACAAACAACATTATTTATTATTAATGTATGATTTATATTTCACTTTTCCGATTTATATTACAAGAACGGTTAAAAATTAATAAGAGCAAAAAGTAAAGCTAAGGTTTGTAGAATTATACGTATAGTCAGTGAAAAAGTTTCGGTATACTCTTTAAAATGGGGTCGCTGTTTTAAATTAAAAGTAGACCAAAGACTTCAGTTTTTTCAAGAACTTAAAAGGTTTAGTTTACTACGTGACGGGTAAAACAATCTTGGGAAATTTACCATTGGCTGGAATTTCGCAGAAAGTACAAAAATATTACTCTTTACAGCTTTCTTTCTCGGTAATGTACATTTAAAATATACGTTTTCTAAACTTCTGTTACTTATATCTGAAAATTTAATCATAATTTGGTTACTTTACTATTAGCAACAAACCGTTAAGCATAGTGGAAATAAATCCACAGATATCTTTAATATAAATTTAAATAATCATTGGCTTGCAAAAATCCATTAACTTTTCTACAAAAAGGAATAGAAATTGTATATCATTATATTTTCCTAGTTATTCGTTTCAATAAATAAAAATTAAAATAGAATTACATGAAACTTCCGGTAAACTCAATGTCCCGCACAAATTGAAATTTTTTATAAAACATAATATCTTCATTATATAGTTTAAATATGCAAACGGCAATAAATAATTTTTTATAGAATTCTAAACCCAAGAGACAGCCCATCTTTGTAACGTTTCGAATCGTCCGACCATTTCCTTTATCGTACAATTAATCTTTCAACGAATAAGATTGAAGACATCGGTTTATAAACAAAAAGTTGATGGCTGGTCCGAGATTCTGTTTGAAAAACAGCGGAGAAAAAAATTTAATGTCATCACCATGAAGATTCTTCGAAGCAGTGTCATCTGTGACAAAAAGTTCTGAATGGTCTGCTAACTACGAAGACAGCAGATGGTCGTGGTACGTGGTGTTCTCCCTGTATAGTGACAAATGACTTCGTTACAGCTGTATCAAAACGTCAGATTTATTTCCACGTTTTCAGACTGCATTTATATGCAAAATACGTTCTCTATAATTTACTATCCGAGATGATACACTTAACTGTAACAAGTCGCATCTTTTGTTTTGGTCGGAGTTAATAAAAACACTGGAGGAACAAGATGAATTGTTTAAAGTGAACAATGTTAAGCGACTTTCAAAATAAAAATTTGTATCGTTCTGTCAACCAGATAATTTCCTTTTTACAAACTATTCGTGATTTTAAATATATTAGTTGCAATTTGTTTCAGAGTGAAAAGATAACGTATAAATATGAATATTAAAATTGCTAGCTTGCTTTTTCTCGAAAGTGGACTTGTGCTACTTTCAAAATAAGCGGCTCAATTGCTCCAGCTTCTCAAAAATGTTCAAATCGTATAATACAATATTAAAATTTTTTAAAAAATTCCACGTTTTTAAAAACGGACTAAAAAGTATAAAATAATTTGTCCTAGTTGCATACTGACTCCTAACCTCGTACAGACAGTGGTGGAAATTTGTGATTGTGAATTTGGAATTGCTATGAAAATACTTGTAAGATTTAAAACGAAAAATGTGGGATTCATGCAATAGATAATTGATGCATCTCATGCCCCATGTTTTTCGTTCTAAATCTAACAAGTATTTTCATAGCAATTCCAAATTCACAATTACAAATTTTCACCACTGTCTGTACGAGATTAGGAGTCAGTATGCGACTAGGAAAATTATTTTATACTTTTCAGTCCGTTTTTAAAAACGTGGAATTTCTTAAATATTCATTTTTATTTACATAATTATTTTCTGCTTTTTAGTCTTGTGTGTATGAATTTTTTCAATCGATTTTCAACATTTTTACCAGGTTCTGATATAGATTTGAAAAGGATAGAATTAAAAATTTTTTTAATATTAATATTATATTTTAATTTATTAAAATTAATTAATATTATATTTTTTAAATTCAAGCCTCTAGCTCATCGGGAAGTTAGTTTAAACTCAATTTCAAAATTGTCACCGAACAGACAGACACACCGACAAACAAACAAGAAAGCGAGCTAATAAAAACGTGGTAAAAAAGTAATTGAATTTTTTAGAGCATACGAATATTAATTCGTTTCACTGTTATGTGTCGATAAGTTTTTGGGATCCCGAGCCAAGCCCGAAAAAAATTCACCACCCTACTCGAGGCCGTAATGTGGGATGCCCGCAGACTTCTAGCATAGATTAAAATGGGTCACCCCGTATATACGGTAGTAGACAGAAAGCAATTCAGAGTGAGAAGGGTTGAAATAGACATCAATGTCTTAGAGGTAGACAGGAAAGTGTGCTTAACCTTGCTGCGACGTATCCGAGAATTGAATTTCCTCATGACTCTGCGATGCATCGTACGGTTGGCGGCATTCAGGCTACCCACGCAGCATTGCGATCGTCGACGGGACATCGCAAACGGAAATTACGACCAAGGAAATTCTTGGTCTCCGAACGAGAGTACCGGACTGTTTTTGCTTCCAGACAGAAAAATTTTACATTCACGAATACGTACGCGCGCCGGGAGTCGAATCATCACCCGCGACACGATAAAACTCTGTCGTGCTTAGTTATCGCTAGACTGCGGATCTTTATGGAAACTAAAAAATGTTTACAGTGATTGCAACGCACAATAGCCAAATAAAAAAGTATTCTTTTACACTGTTGTCTTTTAAATCTCTTCAATAGGTCCACCGCTTGAAATTATATATATATATATATTCACGCCTATATTTGTTATAATAAGTTGTATTAATAATGTTTGATTTTAAAAAATGTTGGACTTTTATTTTGTAGAAGAAAATTATTTTATTTCGTTATATTCGTACAGTTCCATAAATATTAAATAAACGAAAAAGTTGTACAAGTTAAAGCTTCTTTTATATTTCTGGTGTGTGTGTGTGTGTGTGTTACATATTTTATTTTGTCGTAATCTTTCAGTGTCACAAATTTTAAACAACCTCAACGGTTTTCAAGAATATAAAAATGTGTTCTACTGTATTAATTATATTTCGTTGTCTTTTTTTGTAGAAATTCAAAAGTCGGTTTCATAAACTTTCCTAAAAAAACTTCACCCAAAAAACGGTCCTCTTGCAATTTTGTGAAGCGTTAAATTGATGTTGCAGCGTGTTAAAAGTGGCACTGGGGTAGACACATGGGAAACAGTGTATTCTCACACACTCCCAAATAGACAAAAATAAATAGTACTTTTTCTGTGAGAAATAAAAAATCATGATACACAAAAACGGATAGTAATATTTCTGAGAAAAATAAAGAATCATGAAAGAGAAAAATGAATAGAAAAAAATAAAGAATCATGGTAAACAAAAACGAATAATAATTTTTCTGAGAAAAAATAATAAATCGTGATACCCACGGATAAAGCAGTACATAAAATCTATAGTACCTAAATAACAAAATGAAGGGCTGACATGAACAGAACAGATTCTGAGTTTTACAAACGTAATATTACACGCGTAATTTTCAATGAGAAAGCCTCACAAAACTAGCATTATAAAATGGATGATTTCATATGTAAGAACCTAATACATATTTCAACGGCGACCTGAATCAGTTCACCCTCGAAGCCCGGTATTTCGACGGGATAATTGATCAAGCTATTAAGAAGTCGGCGAAAATTACATCACTGCACCGCAAACCTGGGCAGGACGCCTAACCTCGCATTACCATAATTAAATCGCGAACGCCGCGATTGGTCATTGTGAAACGTTTTCTATTTGCCTTATTATCTATGGTTAAATAAAAATCGTAGGGGTTGCGCGAATAGTCGAGATTACGGATTCGGGACGGGTTTGAGAAATCTTAATCGGATTGGCCGAGAGTTCGAGTGACCGAGACCCGATTCCGGATTATTACTGCCAAAAGAAGTTTCACTTGAAAAGTTTTACTTCAATAATAATATAAATAATAATATAACTTGTTCTCTGAACGGTGTAGAGCGGACAACTTCGAAGATGAGCAGGGGATAAAGATTTTCTCGTTGCGATAAAAAAGAAATGAAAACTGTAGTTGTTCTATTCCTTTCACTCGTGATGGCTATGATCCGTTGCTCTGCAGTCTAGCTGCAATTACACTGGAAAATCGAGAAATAATGTTTGATACCATGTTTGCCTAGAAAATACTGGATGATGATACACTATGCCGTATCATCAACGAGGAATGCAACATGTCTGCAGCACTACTCGTTGCTTAAAACTGTATATCATCGCATTCTCAATAGACCTTTCAATACCTGTAATCGAGTGGTTAATAATGTTAATAACATTCATCTATCTGTCGACATACATGTTTTGTTATTCACCGAAACGGTCTTTCTGGTATATCATGCATTGCCATACTTCCTACTCTTTTTAATGTATAATAAATTAATATAATGTCAATATAATAATAATAATATTAAACACAGTTTAGGTATATTTTGTAAAATACACATAATTGAAAGAGAATAATCACGTAAATGTTGAAGTTATATTGTATTACATTTATTAGGGGTCGTAACCAATTAATCAATTAATTCGTTCAATTTCGAATATGTATTGATTTGAACAATTTAGTTATGATTCATTGTAAATGTATATTATTAGACTGCAGATCGTTATGCATTTATGACAAAACTGAATCCGATACAAAATTGTAGAGACATTAGACGAATTAAAAGATGTTTTATATACTGTTTTTGACTGATTAAAATTATGAAAAGAGAAGTCTTCTGTTCTGTATTTCTCGGTATCATTATCTTAACAAGTCGAAAACAATGTAACAATGTGTTTGAATTCGTTAGATGCCTACAGTTCTGTATTTGATCCAACCTTTTTGGCATAAACACACAAAATCCGCAGTCTACATACGATGGTATCTCGTTCTGCTGCACCATAAAATTAAAACATACACCTGTAAACATCGCGTATACGCTGTGTTACACGAGCCCTTTTTAGCCGCGTTATATGACCGCTGTCGCAATTTTTGCCCGTTCTACAAATCCGTATTATACAAATCCGTGGCGTACAAAGATTAAAAAGCCAGCAAGGTCTGTAATTTCTATTTTTGCTTTCGGTAAAATTAATTTAATAAGTCTAACATTTTGTAATGCATTAAAACTTGAAGATATTAATGCAATCATTTTTTTTCTAATATCTATAATTATTGTGCTGTATCTTTATGCAAAATAAAAATTGTCTGCATCAATTGCAAAAAATTAAAACAAAAATTCAATGTTATTTCTTCCCTTAATGATTTTAATGGAAAAATTCAAATTTTCTGAATGACTAAAAGTGTGTGTTTAATTAAATGAGTGAATTACAAGTTTTTATAATAATTTTTATATAATATGAGAAATCTGTACAGGAAATGGCGACTCCATTTAAGTGGTCCACCCTATAAATGACGACAAATATTGGCTTTAAGAATATCAGCATCGACGGAAAGCCGGAAAATATTCCCGATAAAAAGTTGTATCAAAGTTTGGTATCGGAAAATTGGTTATTAAGTATTTAAGCCCTTAACTTTTTAATTATTAACAGCGAATCGCTTCATTATAAAAATAATTTCTTAATATTTGTGTTTCGATAGGATTCTAAGAAACACGGAAGCTCATAAATTGCACGATTTAAAATACTTCGATATTACATTGATTTACTTAGACTGAATTTATTTGGTCATCAATTAACTTACTACAGCTAATGGATTGAATCAACATTCCAGCATGTATATTCATTCGTGCTTTACAAATTTTTGAATTTCCAATACTACTAATTAATATCAATTCTTATATAATTATATCATTAGAAATTTACATCAATGCAAATCAATTGATGGCCAAATAAATTGAATTTGATTTGCAAAAGGGTGAAATTGATTTGCAAAAGGGTGAATTTGATTTTTAAAAGGTTGAATATGATTTGCAAAAGGTTAAATTTGACTTGCAAAAGATTGAATTTGATTTGCAAACGGGTGAAATAGATTTGAAAAAGGTTGAGACTGATTTGCAAACGGATGAATTTGAAGTTGAAAACCTATAAAAACCCGGCTGCTTTGAACTAATAAATTCGTTGAAGCCCTTCCCGGACATCGTTGACTGACTCAAAACGTGTGTCTGCTAAACGATGTTGCAGCGACCTAAACAAATGGTAATCAGATGGTGTCGTGTCAGCCGAGTAAGCTGTCACTCACAAGTTCCTTGACCGTAGGCAGCACGATCCATTTGGGTGGCTCCAGTCACGGTTTTTCAAGGTTGAATGCAAATAGCCTGCAGTATCGAGCATGCAGTTTGCATTTCTATTGATCGCTGCAATTTTCACTGACCCTCGTACACACTATACTAATATAAACATCATTGAAACTCTTGAAAATCGTAAAGGGCGGAAAATTATATTTCCAGTCGGGTAAATGTATTCGTTAAAAAGAACTTCAAATACCTCTCCGTCTGTGAAGAGGCTCCTCCTAATAATTTAATGCATTCCTATCAGCCACGGTTTTATATTTTTCCAAACGCGAGTTACACCGAATTTATTTGATTGGAAAAATTAAATTTACCCGGGTAAATGGAAAGTTAACCGACGGTCGGAGATTTATTAGAATGACCGGTTTCGACTGTTTGTTAAATAAATCCCTCACTTGAATAGATTTATGGCTAGTGAATATCAACAAACGGGGGAGCGAAAATACAAAGCAAACGTTTTCCTTTGACAATAGTGTGTTAATACAATTTATAAATTTTTATTTAAAACTGTGTCGTTGCAAATTTATTTCGTATAACAATATCCTGGAAAATCTGGTTGTTATATTAATGTAACGCGTAGACTGCGGATTTTATAAATTTATTAATTTTTTATTAAAGCAGCGGACATGTTAAAAATATTTAAGGACATCAATGTATTCGTTTCAGCTTAGTAAGACAATCTAACCAAGAATACAATTTTTATTTGGCTCCTGTGTCCTGCAATCAATGCACACATTTTTGCATAAAGATCTGCAGTCTAAAGATTTAAACTATTAAGTAAATAAACGCATACAACAACATCGACAACGATAAAGTGAAGTAAACTTGTCAGAGGTAAAGCGGAAGTAGGTATCTCGTGTAAGGTTGTAAGGACGCGTGGACAAACAGTCGGGGAGACGAGGCGAAAAGCAATGGTTGTATCGGGAATAAATAATTTTTTCGAGAAATTCGTTGCAGGTTTGTTTGTCGGTAAGTTATTCATCGAAGCAGCAAGTGTACTTGCTCTCGAAATTTCCTCTTCCGACGTACGCAATTTGATCGTGACGGCCTACGTTACTTCGCCATCGGAACACAGCACAGGAACCACTTATATTTGTGTTTATTACGTCGAGATGTGACGTCACTTCCTGAGGGAAGGAGGACGGAATAACCTCATCATTGTATCCCACAGACTCGGCGGCAGTGATTCCCCCCTTTGAATGGAGTCAAGTGGTTCGTAGCCCCTCTCTCTTTCCTTTTCCACCTTCAACAGCTTCCCTGTCTTCCTCTCGGCATTATCCCTCGCCCTTTCTTTTTCGCTTATTTTTTTTTTTTGTTCTGTTTAATTCTTCACGCTTCCATTTAACGTCGCAGCGCGCCGCCGGATTCCGCTACGCTCCCTTCCGCCGTTTTGACGGACAGAATGGAGCGGATCGGTACAAAGCAAAACAAAGTCCTGCGAAAATTCATTACTTCGTCTGAAATGATCAATGGGGATTCAACAGTAAACCTAACGAGCCTTATTAAAAGTAATACATATTACTTTATATAAAAATGACAACATTGATTTCCTAACTGTGTTATTAATTCGTGTTACGTGAACTGTTATTTTGAATAATTTGAAATATTTATTTATTTTTGTATTAGTGGAAATATTATTTGGAATATTTATTTGATCTCTCAAATGTATTTCAATTATGTGTTTCTCAACGCGAACTTAAAATTGTTAATTGAGATAAATATTTCTGCTACTATTGCTGCATTGAAATTTCAGACATTCATAACCATTCTTATAAATTATAAATAATACATTGCACAGGAAGTATTACTTCAATTAATAGCTTTAATACACGTGTAATAGATGGATATTTCAACTATTTTCCTATGTAGAACTAAGTGATAAAATAAATGTAGAAATACTACTTTATTTGGATGAAAGTATTGTGTATTTCGAATCCCAACAATAACATCCTGTAAACAGGAGCCAAGTTCTCTTCTTTTTTTTTGAGATGTAAAATTTCAAATTTTGATCATTATTCCTTCGATAGTTTGTTATGGTGAACCTATGTACCAAATTTCAAGCTTGTAGGTCAATAGGAAGTACCCAGAAGTTTTGATGATCTGTCAGTCAGTTAGTGACTAATTTAGCGATTTTTGAGGTCCTATATCTCGGAACCTATTAATGTTGGAAGATTAATATTATGCCAATATTGAGACATAATAGCATTTAACAAGTGTACGAAATTACATCTCTCCATCTGTCTCCAGTTCCGCGTTACAAGCCTCTAAAAAACGGCTAAGTTGTTCCGTGTAGAAAGTGGTAGTATAATTGATTGACATAATCGTAGTTAATACAGTTGAAGGTTCATAATCTATACGAAACACCAGAGTTTTACTAAAAACCATAGGTGTACTGAGAATTATGAACGGGAGAGCGTATGTAATCTCGAACAGACGACATCCGCGAGTCTATATATGCCATAATAACGCTGCATAATGTGGAATTCGAAGATTAGGATTCGTTCACGGACTTCGCAGTACGTAAGGAGTTCCGATGAAATCGTTTCGGTGCATTTGTGTTGGTAATTGCGGAGGAATTTGCGAAATTTATATAATTACGTAGGGAAGGAATGGATACAGATGCCCTCAGGGAGAAGGAGGGATGGGGAGGAGGAGGGGAAGTTAGCATACTCGATCCGTGAATCCGTGTCTCGATTCCTAAAGACATGGAGTACAGGGGCCACCCATGAACGTGGATTAGCATGAAAATCAGACGTCGCGGAGTAAGTCGTGCAACGGGATTCTGAAACTGAATACGTTTATCCTCGTTCTAGAGTTACTCTGAATTCAGTACCGTTATCTTCCTACACGATAAAACCTACAGGCACACCGACGGGAATACTTGAGCAATAGAAAAAAGAGAAAAGAAACTTTTCGAAACGATCTCCCGCGTTCACTTTCGTCGGCCCTTTTCAGAAATTCAGAGACAAAATACTCGGTGTCTCGCCTAACCCACTGCCATGGCATTTTCTTTACGGTCATGGTGATTAAAACGTTTTATCTTCAAAAAACATATATAAAAAATACTTTTGAAAAAACATGCTTATATCAAGATGCAGTGAAAAGGAGAAAATAATTTTTTGTAGATATTATTATTTTAATATTATTATTATATAATATTAATATTATTATTTTCTCCTTTTTAGTGCATTTTAATATAAGCGTAATTTTTAAGTTTTTTTTAGCTAAGATACGCTGCTGAGATTATTTTATCTCTGAAATACACAGTTAAAAAAATGTTTGTTTAAATATTGCATTGTCATCGAGTTCTGAGCTATGTTTAAAGTTTCAAGTCTCCAGCTCGTGGGAAAGAAGTTTTAGAATTCAATTACAAGATTTGACACAAATATTACGGCAAGCTAATATAAGCGTGGTAATAAGAAGCAATCAAAAAATGATTTTCTATACCAGGAATTCTTAATATTTGCCGTTTAAATCAATAGTGCCAATGACTAGTGCAGTACCAGGAATAGTACAGTTTATCCTATCATCCATAGCCAATTGTACAATCATAATTTCGATGGAAAAAAACGATCCTCAAAATGATTTCGTTAACGTCGAAAATTTGCAGACACATACTACTCAACTGTATCGAAATGCTTGCCTAGTTTTTAATAAAATTGCAGGTAAATGAATTTTTCAAAAATTTTCAACCAGAATATTCTTCTTTAAATTGAATCTACGAGTGATTTCAGATTTTTACAGGATACGCGGCTTCGATCTCATCTCGCTTCTCGACCATCAATAGTGATTGACGCATAGTAAACTTAGGACGTTGTACTTGCAGCTATCAGTCACTCTTAAGACGCACCCTTGGACCCGACGCTCGATAACAACTCCATGCATCACCTTCTAGTGGATCTCTCTAGGATATTCGTCTCTCATAAATGTAAATTGCCGGGTATTCTGACGGAATCAAGCAGAAAAAAAATCGCTCACCGAGAGGAAAAATGTTTGCGTCCATTTGACTTCGGAAGTGGCCTCGATAGATTCATATCAGTGGACGCTCGTCTACGTAACGCCATTTTTATTCAAGATTTTTGTTCATAGTATCAGAGAGGTGATAATAAAAAGAACGTGTCACATAATACACATTTTTGTAATATTTTATAATATAATCACAGGTTTTTTGGTTTTATTAAAAATGGGGGTGAAGAGTTAAATTGTCATTCCAACTCACTTTCATCTTTCAGAAACTTTTCGTGTTACTATTAAAAGTTGCCATATACAACAGTGTTAAACAGATATAATATTTTATAATTGTTACATAACAATTAAACATTTTTTTAAGCTCCCATCTTTAAACGTACATATGTAGCTCGTTATGAAATCTACAAAAAGCATTCTTTAAAATTATTGTTAGAAGCTCATTGCGAGATGAAACATGATTTTTAAAATTTTATACGATTCCTACCAATTGCAATCTTAACTTTTTGTTTACTCGTTCTCTAAAAGAAATTCAAGTTGTTTGGACTAATTCGAAAAAAGTTATGTGACTTTTAAAAGTGTCGACTGTATAAATAAATATATTTTGGCAATCGGGCTTTATCAAAAATACTCCGCTTTAAATGTGACAGAAATGCAGATTGAAACGACTGTGCGTGTCGTTATTTTGCGAGACGATGATATTGCAAAAATTTATCGTTTGAGGTTTAAGCTTTTACGGCGTACGAAATGGGATTTAAGGAAACCTGGTTAGGTTTCCTTTCAGACTACACTGCGCTGATTTTCCCAAACCTGAATAAGAGACCACGAAACCCCTCTGTCCCATGAAATGTATAACGATCGCTTTAGAATTGCAGAAGCTTTCTTCCCGAAACTTGTATGAACTCGCTATTCTCGACACGTTTCGCGCATCCCAGGCATTTCGGGGAGTTCGCGTCGTGCTTGTAAAGTCCTAATGACGACAGTCAACCATCAAAGAGGGAAAAGAAAAAAGGATGCTGATTTATCGAGCCAGACTTCGGAAAAGCTGCACGAGCTTTGCATAATTCTCCACCAAAATATGTCTCTTACAGAAATCGGATTCCGCTAACATAACCTTCGAATATTTCGAAAAATGCAGGAAATTAATGGCCCCGAGTATTACAAACTGATTTCCGATGTACCTACGTCATCGTTGCACGATATTCTATTCACTAAAACGTTTATAACAAGAAGTATTGATGATCTCGGCGCAAAGGTTCGATCAGAAATTACATAAAAATTAAAAATTAAATAAAATAAATAAATTAAAAATTAAAAATTAAATTAAACTAAAACGTTGTCTGTAATACAAAAAGAAAATAATTGCTTCCGTCACGAAATAATTCTCACATAAGAATTCGAAAAGCGCCGTGAAATAATAAAAAAAAAATAATTGCTTCCAGGTAATAACTATTACACACATGGGAAATAATTTCCATAATATCTCGTTAACTATTACATTTATTATAAACGAAGTTCTATACTTTTTTGCCGAGTTCGAGCAAAAATATTGGGCATTCTATTTAAAAAACTGAAGGCCACCATCATATGTCCTTTACGAGTCCACCTACAAAAAAGCTATGTACTAACTACAGATTAATGCTCGCTCGAAACCAAGCAAGTTCCATCGGATACGTTTTTTCCCAACACCAATAGCAGCCCAATTATTCGGGTGGCCTGTTTTAGATTATTAAAATATTTCATTTTGTGTTTCCAATTGTTAAAATAGAAATACTTCATTTTCGAAATTGTATACCTGATTTAAAATACTATTTTCTTTGATCAAAATAAAGTCTAAAATATTAAATAGCATTTCAAATATTTCTTTTGCCAAAAATAATGCCCACCTCTGAGATACATTCGCCCTAATCGATCTACTCAGTTTCGCCTAGATCCAAACACCAGGAACGAAGAATCCCCTAAATCGTAGCCAATAAGAAGCAGGCGACTCGTTGGAAAAGCAATCGATTTTGGTAGCGAGTATGGACATGACGGGCAAGAGCAATTACAAAGGTTGAAGGAGGAATAAATAACCGCGGGTCGAACGTAAACGACTCGATCAAGGTTCGTCGTGGTTGGTGTCGAACGAGAGATATACATACGAGTCCGCATGAAAAAAAGATTCGGCTCCCTCTCGGGAATTCAAGCGGAAGATCTCGTTAGGTAGATATCCCGTCCGTTCCCGCCTGCGCGGAGTTTCACGAATGAAACGAAATGGTGGAAATTTTCACTAGTGTGCCGGTGCACATGCCGTAGCGCCGTAGGAGGGTCTCTGGTAAACTGGCCAGCCAAATACCACGCACTGGATACATCGTAGTCTGGCTTGAAAATGACAATACACGGCCCCCTTTTGGTTTAATTAAAGGCGTGCTTCGCCGAAACGCAGCTATTTCTACGCTCTTCCACCACCACTACCCCCAACCTCCCCCTTTCTGTCCTCCCCTTCTTTCCCTCCTCCTCCTCGTCCTCGTCCCCCCTTTACGTATCCTTCTGTTCGTTTCACGGCCATAGTACGGCGCACGTCTCTATACGGACACGCGAAACGTACGTTGCTTAATGGAGCGCCGCGTCTGCCACCCTGTAATGGCACGACACTTTGCACTTGCGCTACTGGAACGCTAAATAGCGCTATCACCGAGGGTACAGGTCCGCCGGCCAAATAGCTGGCTTGCTGGTGTAGCTGGTTAAAGTAAAGGGCCAAACGGTCCTACCGAATATCGACGGTGTACCTACCAAAGCGCCATATGTACTTATCAAAGTGCGTGCGTGTCCCATCCTGATTTTCTGCGACATTGTCCAAGAAAATGGCCCATTCTGCCGGGGGATTCGAGAGCGCCGACAGAAACGGTTAACAAGACATTTGGGAACTTGTGGCTCGTCAAACGCTGTTAAGGGGGTAGGTTAAAGGAAGAATATTACTAGAAAAACAAATAAAAACAGTGTTTCAGGGCTCATTCTGAAGAGGAAGATTGATTGCTCCTTTGGGCTACTCATGATATAACGAGATTATGTTTATATCTAATAATATGAGCGTCGAAAGTAGGGAAAAAATAGAGACAACCACCCTCGGTTCCCATGTATTTTTCTAATACAAAACGATTTTGTTTATTTACTTTTGTTATGAAAACTTTTATGTACTTTTATATAATGTTACTTTTGTTGATGAAAACAGTGTTTGCGGAAAATAATTGTTTGACCTTATACGAGCATATTAGGAGCTGTGTGAGGGCTCGTTCTAAAGAGAGGTAGGGTACCCTTAAATTGCAGACTTCGGTTTACCCTTAATAAGGATGTTTTGTATACCTAATGTATCTACAATGATAACCATGTACTTTGATAACTTTAACCATTCTGCAATTTGTTCATTCTTTTAATACGTACGATGATACAATTGCATCCCAGAAGCTGCAGACTTCGTTGAAAAATTCCTAGCACACTTGCAAAGGTCTTTGACGGAATTCTATATGAAAAATTTTTTCTTTGTTGCGAAAACGACCATAACCTTTTGTAGTTCGTATACCGGAATATCTCTGAAATTCACAAAGTCGAACAAGACCTTTCTGTTTCATTATTATAAAATATATTTCACTCTGGACACCTTCTGGAAGTAATTTTTTAATTTGATTGATATATATTGTTGAAATTATTGTGGCTGATAATAAATAAATTTATTCGTTTAAACAGAGTTAAAACATTCGATGATACCACTTTCCAAGTCTTCGTTATTTTTAACTCTGTGCAACGCAAGCCATTGTTTGAGATGCAGAAAAAGGTAGTAATCACTCGGTGCGAGGTCAAAGCTGCAGAGTGGGTGGTTGAAAATTTCGCAGCGAAATTGCTGCAATTCTTCAGCTCTTATCAAATGGTTTAAATCTGGAATGATGGGTTGAAGACGATATTAAGAAAGCTGTAAAATAAAATAGAATATTTGTTGATGTCTCTATACAGACTATATCCCCCGAAATAATACAACAATTCTTTTTAAATTAATTATTTGTGGTAGCATCGAGTACTTGAATCTTTATTTCTACACAGTAATATTCTCCTATCTTTCGTTTTTAATTCAAGTTATATGTTTATATTTAAATGTTTATGTCTATTTTTGTTATATGTTGACATAACTTTTTGGTACAAATTTCCTTTTCTGCGTTTTGTTATGTCACCATACACATTTCTCTGTATTTGTCAAGATAGAACAGTTTACTGCAGTTATGGCGGTTTCAAATTTTGCCGCCTTGATGATTTTGAATTTCCACCGGTCGATACTTATCAAACATCATAGATAGATGCCGTTCGATGTCGCCACTATGGATGATATCCACGTATACTGTAATTTTGTATAATTTTTTGCTACAAGGATCGAAACGTTGAGTTAAATTAATTTGCAAACTTGCTGCTGTCTTTAATGATCGAACCTTGCGCCGAAATCACAAATTTATTTTATATTACATTTTCGACCGAGATTTAATTTCATTTATCAATGTGGTATCCAATATTGTTCGTAACCCACCGTAGGTTCCATCTCGAAATAAGTCTCATACAAGAATCAAAAAGCGACGTTAAACAAAGTAAAAAAAAACCGATGGCATCGCGAAACAAAACCCTAACGAAGAGAGCACAACCGATCTTGTAAATCGCTGGACGCTCTTCTCATTGTCCATTAGCGTGATGCAGATTGTGAAAAGCTTACTTTACTTTCCAACAACAAGGTTCGGTTATTTTCTGTTCGTATACGAACACTGTCGCGTCAGGCAAATAATTAGAGGAGAGCGCCACACAGTATTAGTGGAGGCTAAAAGTGTAAGATACAAGTGTTGAAACAATTCGCATTTAATGTAAATACATTTACGACGACTACGTCGACGCTGTAAATGCCGGTGACAATGAGTGCTAATTTCCATGGGCGAGCTCCTAAAAAGTCGTTCGTGGAGCAGGTCCTCGGACTACGACGATGACGACGACGAAGGAGCGAGACACCTTGAGAATCATAGTCGAATATCTCGGGAGAACAATGCGTTGGCTAGTTCGTCCGTCTCTGTTTCTCTTTTCTCCATTAAGTCAGCTCCGTGAAAACGCAGACTAATTTCTCGTCTCGCCCCCGCGCGATGCCGCGAGCCACGACGTCGGTGAAGGGTCCACGGCGGAGTGGCCCGCAACGGAAGGGTTGGTTGCGAGTCAGAAGGCTGAAGGAGGCATCCGTACAAAGAGCAGAGGAGTGTGCAACAATTATAAACACCGTGGCAATTACGGTGGCTTGGGTGCGTGCACTTTCTTCCGCCGGGTCTTTCTCAGTCTTTTCCCTTTTTTTCTCCCTCTCTCTCTCTTGTGAATTGCGCGCCAGCTGCGGAAGAAAATCGTGCCCTCTTCACCGTTACCGCGCTGCCAACACCGGACGAACCACCCCAGCCTTTCTGCTTTCATTCTACCACCTTTTACTCGGTTGTAATTGAGCAGGAATCATACAACGATGAGAAGGAACTCGGGTACCAACCGAGAGTGGCTACTTGGACGCGTCACGTGTGGGATCTCGAGATGCTTCGTTCCATTCTACGTTGCGATTCCCAACGAATCGGATGAAAAGAAATGCCGAAAACTCCGCCGCTCTCTGTCTACCGTCTAAGGGAATCGTGTTCGTGTAATACTGTTACAGCTTCTGTTTAGGTGGTCTCCGTTAGATTTCATAGATTTTATTATTCGAGGACACGTACATTTTCCAAGGATAATAATAATTTTCCAAGTGATACATAACAAATGAAACAAAAAAAGAATTACCCGTATCCGAAGAAGATAGACTACAGATAGACGACAGACGTTGTCCTGTTCAAATTTTTATTTCATAGAAAACTGTAGGAGTGTCACATCGTACTCGGACAATTCTGCGAAAATGATGAATGTGAAGAGGCAGTAATGAGGTGAAAAGCCACTTGGATCGTTAATATACATTATTAAAGGACCAGTGACCCCTTTATGAGATACGTGAGATAACTACGCACATAATAAAAATGCGATCATTTATATCCGACGTAGAAAAAAAACCTCTGAGAAGAAGACTATCGCGTACAATAATCTTCGAACCTTCCAGTTCATTGTTAAGCACGCTAGACATGTTCTTCAAAATTTTAATGTAGAGAATTCGTATTTTAAATTAATCAGAAAATAATTTCTTGAATCTATCATTATTATATTATTGAAAATATAATTCAGTGGTTGAATTAAAATTAAGAAATGGTTAAATCTTCTACAATTAGAAAAGGGTGAAATTGATTTGCAAAAGGGTGAATTTTGAGTGTAGAACCATGACCATTAAGTAATATAAATAATTCTACTACAAATGTTTATATCCAGATAAAATTGTGCTTAAAAACAAGTAGCAGGACGTTTGCATCAATAATCCAACAGTTCAATCCAAAAAAGACGCACGAACGATTCAATCTTTCCGCCTGAATCATGCAATAATGGATCGAAAGCAAGTTGATAGTGTATCCAGAGAACTTCCCGGTAAAATAGGATGATGTAATGAGAGTAGGTTAGTGCTTAATCGGGATATCTCGAGCGGCTTCTCGAACAACTTCAATTAACTTCGCGTCAAGATCGATTGCCCATGATTCAAGGGTGAATCCGCATGATATTGATTAAATTTAAAATAGGATACGAAGTGCGGCAAAGTTTTCTCTAATACGGATATCCGAAATGCCGTCTAGGTAATTGATCAGTGTAACACCGACAAGAGCCAGCCTTTCGGTCGATTCGTTGCGGAAATCGTGGCTTAACTATCGAATGGGAAACCATGAGTAAATGAAATACCTACTGGATATATTTCCCATTCAATAACTTTTCCTCTTTACACCTCCAACTTCTATTTTGTTGTAATTAGACAGTGGATTTTATTACGTTTATGACAAAAATAAGTATGCGTAATTTAAAACAGCAAATAAACTAGAAGAATTTAAGTATAATATTCTACTATTTTCTAAAATATTGTTTTATTATTTTTTTCAAAGAAGGAATGTTTTTGCAATTCGGGTAGAAAATTCTTATTTTGCATGAGGTTATATCTAATTATGATATAACAATTGTCTATTTGTAGACATCGCATCGTAAAAGTTATACAAAAAAATTGCCACATGCTTCTATTTTTTAAATATTATCGTTTAACATTCTTAACACGATTATTCTTGCATATCTGCTTCATTATGATATATATTTTACTTTTTGTTTTTTTTAAATGGAGTTCTGAATAGACGTTTTAATGAGAAACTCAAATTGTTATACAGGGTGTATCACTCAACTGTGACCTCCAGAATATTCTCTTTAATTTTGACAAAGTAGGAAAATGTACTTTGTTAATTTTGACAAAGTACAATTTTCATTCGACTGGCTGTTCTCATTAGAAATAGGATTTTATTCCATTCCACTTTTTTAAAATTCATCAACAAAAATTGGAAAATTCACAAACATCCGCAGTCTAGTAATATGTATTAAGATCGCAAGTGTTTTTTCAAGTGGTGGCAATGTGGTACAGCCTAAAAGTAAGTTCCTCTCGGCTGCGAATAGTCAGCTGCTTAGGATCCAACTTTATAAGGTCA
The DNA here is from genome assembly GCA_028455595.1 of Lasioglossum vierecki. Classification (NCBI taxonomy): domain Eukaryota; kingdom Metazoa; phylum Arthropoda; class Insecta; order Hymenoptera; family Halictidae; genus Lasioglossum; species Lasioglossum vierecki. The sequence goes on from CM052337.1 coordinate 13,302,992, forward strand.
TCGGCTAATCGCTCAAACAAAAACGTTGATTAAAGTACCGCGTGTCGAGCAATGAATCAGAGTCTCATAAGCTGGCGACCCGAAAGTCTCGGCTTTTACCGTAGGAGGATTAAACTGCTTTAAATCATGAAATCCACCTCTTATGAATAGCTCTCGTCTTTCTTCTCGAATTACGTTGATCATTCACCGATGCCCGGGAATGACATTAGTCAGAAAAAAGAGGTATGACCCACATATTTTATAGGAACGGAACTTGCGAAACAATAAGAATAATTTGAATGAAAAATATGCGATTAATATTCAACACTCGTATTTTTAGCATTTCGTTCTAAGGAATTATTTAATGAAAAATCTTTTTCGAATTGTGTAACTTTACTTTATCCAAGAGACAACTAGACTGGATAAATAAAAAGTCATGGAAATGATCTTCGCGGCTACACCACTTAATGTATACATTAATTATAAAATAAAAATATTTCTATAATTTTCAAGATCATCAGAAGGTCACCTTACATTTCTAAATATAGGATATCTCATTTTTATTTTTATGTAATAGAAGAACAAAATGAGAATACAAATTCAAAACGGTACTTTCAAATAGCCCTAAAAATAGTAACAAGTATTTTACTATTTTATATTCGTTGTGTCAGTCAAAATCGTTTTCGGCCAAAGTTATACTTGATCCCAAATAAGGAGGTACTTGTTCTGCTGATGTCGACGAGTTCCGTTAGAGTCATGTAGAGTCAGGAAGGTTCAACGTGGGTTTGATTGAGAATCCTTTATTAAATATTAATGAAATACATTTAACTCGGTAACTTGCGCTGTCTCGTGTATTCGTGTTCTCTTAATCTAAAACTCTTTAACTCTTAGAATCGGAAATCTTCTTGTCTCGTGTTCTCTTAAAAAAAAACTGTCTCTGCTCGTCAATTTCTCCGAAAACTGCTTCGCCTGACCTACCTCGCAAAATATGTTATTGTGCTCTTTTTCTTATTTGTCATTCGCACTCGCTTGCTCGGTCGCTCACCTATCGCGTATTTACCTTTTTGGATCTAACTATCGACGGTCAACCGCTGACAAATTAGATCGAAAAACGTGTTTTTACACGGTTTAACCATCGTCGTTTGAATCTATAGGCTTGACTTCCTACAGTCATGTCCCAAGAAAAACATCCTATAAACAGGAGCCAAGTTCCTATGGCCGTGAAAAGTTGCGAGATCAAACAAAATACGGAATTAATATCTCGGAACCTACTAATGTTGGAAGATTAATGTTTCCTCAATATTGAGAAATATTTTGAACAATATTTTGAAATTACAGCTCTCCATCTGCCTCCGGGTTACAAACCTTTAAAAAACGGTTAAGTTGTTTCGCGTAAAAGGAGGTAGTACGAGAACTTGGCTGGTGCAGCACCATGCACCTAGATGCGCAGTAGAGTCTTAAATTCGTCGGCTAGTAAGTACCTTCTTATTTGGGATCAAGGGTATTGTCAGTGAAATCTGGAGTCGGTGAAATGTGCCGGAGAAATTTGTGTTGGTGATTTGCTAGGGACCTCCAAGACCACAATGCGTCCGGAGACGTCCCCTAGTATTATCTTCGATTGTAATTAGGCTCTTGGTCAGACTCCACCTTGTAGCTACCGAAAGGTTTGTTGTTGTGTATGTTGTTGACTGCCATGTGTGCATAGAGGCGGGGATTCCGTGCTCCGAGCACATATCGTCCGTATCGGGAGAGGACGAGGGCAAGAACAGGACTTGGCGGTGGATGCAGCCCGCTGTTATAACTGTCGCCGTTTAGAACCCCGGTCAGGAAGTGATCGAGGGCTTTGATGGCCGCCGTTATGTCTTGCGAATTACGATGGGGATTCGACGTCAGAACCTTCTCACGATAGGGCAATCGGGCATGATCCGAATTGTCCGTTCGGTATTCATCGCGCTCTTCTACAACTTGATACGAGGTCCGCCGAGGAGCTTGGGGATGATGTTCTGCAACCGATCCCACTCTCGGTATAGTAACTCCCGATGTATTCAGAATCTTCTTCGACGTCTCGTGGCCACCTTGTATTTCCTTCGGCGATCTTGAAATATACATCCGTGACGTTCGCGTGTTGGATATCATAATTCATCAATGAAATAAAGAGTCCTTGATGAAGGAACAGAAGATAATTAATATTGGATTGGAACGAAAGTTCGTAGCGTTTGTAAATTAAAATTTAAAACTAAAATTCAGATATTCATTCGATAAATTATTTTCTTTTCTGTTCTGTTACTTTTTACCATTTTCCAGATAACTTCTCGTGTTATCGAATAAACATATAAATGAACATTACAATAATTTTTACAGAGATGTCGCGATTAGCACTTTTACATACTGCTGTTCCAACAGTCATCGTGTACAAACATGATTGAACTCATCCTGACATTAGCTACGTCACTATGAAGTTAGAAATATACATAAATAGTCGAAAGACCTTGACAACGACAATAATCAGAAAATTTCTTCTATCTTCAAACCTGGCAAAGCTATTTAGATGTTCTGTTTCTCGTAATTCTTATTAGAATAATTATTAGACTGCGGATCTTTATGCAAAATGAAAATCATATATGTATCGACATCTTCAATTTTTCTAGAATTTCGAATTTCATGTACTCATTTTTCCTATAAATGCATATCCGCAGTCTAATTAATAAACAGTCAATGTTGAAATAAAAGTCAATCCAGGAAGAACTTTTTTTAGTACTTTCAAATCTTTAAGAATTAAACAGTTTCTTGTTGAAAAATACACGGCGGCGTGAACCATTCAGTGCATCATGAAACAGCTATAAAAGCGGATGTTTGAGAGTATTTAATATTTAGGAACGGCGTACGTGCACTGTACAGCCTCGAACGAATGTTTCGAAATTGCTTACGCGAGATGTCAGACTCAAGTAACAGTTTTATGCGTTACTGTTTACTTTCTGGAATTTCAAAATGGTTATGAAAAATGTGAAGGTGTCTAATTAACTAAACTAATCTTCGGACGTGTTTTTCACAACTATGAAAATTATGTTGCTTAACATCAGTCACAGCTTTGTCTACACATTTGTTTTAAACATTTGGAAATATTTATTGCGAAACCATTAGCACAAAATGTGTCGTTTATATATTGCTTTATAAAAATTGCAAGACTCAATTTACTTAGATTTTTCATAATTTTTATATAAACGTAACTATGTTTTATTAAAATTCACTAATGGCATAAACCCTTGGTAAAATTTTAATTACAGCTAGCACCCCTCTTTAGATATTAAAATTTTTATGACCAATTACCAATTACCATTGTTTCACTTCTCTCATAAATTTTTCTTATAATATCTGAAAAAAGTTGCAGTCGTTTCAGTACACGTTGAAATAGTTATTTTATTTGGAAATGTGAGAAATTTTCTGACTGTATAAGGAAGGTATATATAAAGGGGGCTTTGCGAGTATCATACGTCAAAGAATATGCTTGAACGCAAGAGATTGGACGCGTAATTGAATAAGGGTGTAATAGTACTTTAAATGTACTTTCACATTATCTGTAAATCTTGTACATTGAATTGGTTTCTTTGCTGGTGTATCGAGGGTACACTCTTTCTTGCGTGACTGACTGTGAGTCACCTAACTGTTAGTCACCTTGGCCCTCAGAAAGTGGACATTTTTTTTAGCTCTTTAGTTGTCGGAAGCTTAATAATAGGCTTTCTAATAACTGTGCTGTGTGTAAAAGAAGCTTAATATATAATTCTCTTTTAAATAATACTTTCAAAAGAGATTTTTAACTGCATTACACCAGATCAGTCGTTGATTTATGAATAAACTTATCGGTGTCATGCAACAAATTTTTAAGAAATTCACAATTGTTGTAAACACTTATTGATTCACGAATAAAATTGTCAATATCATTGAATAATTTTTTATAAGTTCGTAATTGTTGTTGACAGTTATTGATTTACGAATAAAATTGCCAGTCTCGTTGGAAACAATTTTTTAAAAAGTCATAATTGTTGTTCACAGTTATTGATTCACCATAGACCATTTTCAATTTGCATAATGGTCTGCATAGTCGAATTACAAGCGATGCTCAAAATGTTCTGCACTCTAATCGATTACAATGAATTCAAAGATGAATAATTCCAGAAAATTACGAATTTAAAGTAATACATTTGAAATCCATCGAGATTGCCATGCTTCAGCGCCGATGGAAGACACGAAAGAAATGGAGCGAGGTCTGTATAAATTTAGGTAACTTATTTAAGGATCTTATAGCTTAGCAACGTGGAAATTCAAATTGAATTTATAAGAGCACGAGTATCATGTATGTATGTATATATGTATATGATGGTTCAAGGCAATCATTATTTTAAGAAGTACTCCTACGTATTAAAATATAAAATACTGTGAACGCGATGGGAGGAAACTTCCCTCAGGAAAGATGTCTAAAAATTGAGCCCGCGCCTAAGTCGCTGCAACCTGACTAACAGAGGCGTACAGTGGATAAATCGCGAAGGGGCGCGACAGTCACGTACCAAGCGAAAGGTGTATGCTTATCTCGAAGTTGTCCAGAGTCCTAACAAGTGAAACGTTTTTGAAATGTTTCACGCGAATTGGTATAACATCCTGACAACACGTTCTACTCTAAAATGTGTTATTTTAAGCAGTGTTGTAACACAAATTAGATAATTATTTACAGAATTACATTAAAAGTAACGAATTAATAATTATTCACCATTCGAGTTATTTGTTACTCGTTTCGCAGTGCCTTCATTTTTATTATTTGATATTCATAATTTCTTATTGTGTTCAAAACCTACAGTTATATTTCACGACATAACGACTCCGGCCTTGTCACACCGGTGTTTACATTTCTTTTATAGGGCACCGGTGAGGAATAAGACCGATCGCGCTCGATAGTTTTTGCCTCAACAACAATTAGCTGTTCGCGTACGGCAATACACAGCGAGGTGATCGACCTACGAAAGTATATTGAAATCGTCAAATTATCGCTCGAGCCATCAACTCCGGTATTTCCGTCAAATCAGTCCGTTACCCAATTTCTTTGTCTCCCTCATAGCTCCGGTTATTAGGGCATTGCCCTAACGAACGTTGCTACGATCCTACTTTCCTTGTTTCAAAGTCTCAACTGTGTTTGCCTCTCAGCGTCTTTTTCCGTAATTCTACCGCAATTCACACATTGCGCTTGTCATACTGACATTCAAAATACGCTTGAGATTTTATGACTACATTAATTCATCATCGTTTGTAATCGTGATGTTAGTTAGAAATATAGTTCAGTTAATTATTATATCGACTTTAACCTTTTATTCAATCCCGCTTCCTACGTTTCCTTAACTAGAGTTTACAACATCTTTGAATTTCTTATTTAACCTTTGTTATCTTTGTTAACTCTTTGTTACAAGAAATGATGAATAACAAATAATAAATAAGAAATTCAAACAAAAAATTATGAATAACAAACAATGAATAAGAAATACTCACCATTTGTTATTCACCATTTCTTGTTCAAATTTCTTATTGATTCTTTGTTATTCGTCATAATTGATTATTAGATCGTAATAATCAATCATAACCAAAAACTTATTTAATTCAAGATATACGTTATGTTTAAGATATCAAGTTAGGTGAAATAATCCTGTGCACGGATGATTCTTTAAAAGGAATAACAATTGAGAGAAAGAATAGAACGCTCGACATACTTTGCGATTGAACACTCAAGATGTAAATTCTTACCTGTGCTTGTCCGTGATTAATTTAATCTCCTGGTCTTTGAAAGGTGCTCTGAGGTCGATCGATAATGGTTTCAGGTATAAATGTTCTCCTTGTGTTTGTCTTTCAGCAAATCCTCTACTTGGGCCTGCAACATCTTCCAGGCCATTGTCCAAAGCTTGATTAACGAAAACAGCATGTTGCGAAAGTTTCGGAAGTACAGTGTTTGTGGTCGGAAGGTAACTGAGGGGCGGAGACTGCAAACTCGTTCCTGGATGGAAATTCCGAAGTACTTTCGTTGTTAGTATACCACTGGTCAAGCATCCAAGCGTTATCTGAATTAAACAATTTATATATAAAAATAAAAATTAATCTTTGGACTAAAAATATGGTAAATACATTAAGGAAGTCGATTTCAATCGTGTTTTGATATTCAAGGCTATCACCCTGAAGAACCTTCTGAAGGTTTTAGCTGGTAGTTGCTGTTTGTAAACAGTTTATAAAAATTAATTACTAACACGTTCTTGCACTTTTTCTTTTCTTCGACCATTTCTATGTAGAACTACAATAGCAGTTTTTGCAATTTGAAAACCTTTTAGAGTTAGAAACGTTGTTCAGGATATTTCTAAAGTATTCAAAATATAATGTGTAAAAATGTCAATATTTACTGAACAATTTTGTTATTACATTGTTATGTAAAATTAATTTACAGTAAATTAATGAAACTTATTATTTATCTACTAAATGATTCACTAGAAATTTTCTATTACTATTGACTTTTATTATTTCAATAATTGTAAGATAATAAATTTGGAACCGTTTATCCTGATCGATTTAGTGTTAATAATAATATAAATAATATTTTTTCACTAATGGTACGACAATTTTTATCTATTTTAGTTAACAGCAATTTTAGCTAACTTATATTAAAAAATAAAATGTATAGTAAGTTAGAAAATAATATACATCACCGGAAAAAAGAAAATACTTTTTTTAACGTCGACCAACATTGTGGCAAGTTTTAGGAACAACTAAGTGAGCAATATAGAATCGAGGTTCCCTTTATATGCTCGTGCACTACCCATCTTAAGAGCTTAGTCTTGTCAATGACAGGAAATGTGCACACCGTGTATGTCCCCGTACCTATCTGCATATGAAAGATTTCTCTACTTTCTCTTTCCTTTGTACAAGCAGAGTACAACCGAATCTTATTCACTCTTATTTTCAACTCCGACTGTTCAATAAAAAGAGATTTTCAAAGGACGACGCAATATTTATAAACTGGTCTTTGTACGTTTTCGCATGAATACATACCTGGATCTTGGAGTCAGAATACATGAGATAACTCTTTTCAAACTTGAAAGAAGAGTAATTCAATGATAACCTTGTAAAACTTTGGAACAGTCGGAGATGTTTTCGAAAAATTGGCGAAAATTTGGAAAAGTAGTACAAGACAGAAGGTGAAAAATTTCGAACATCAGTGGTACAACTCAACGACAAGTCCGAAAGTGGAAAACTACTCAGGGGAAAAAGTAGTGGGGGACTATTTTGGGTGACCAAGGTACCCGATCTTCGTACTTGACTGAGGCCGTCTGAGGCTAAAATCGTCGCGCATGCGCGTGAAAAGCGCCACATATCACAGCACTGGACCAGTATTCCGATTACAACTACCGTTTCTCGCGCATGAGCGGCCGAAACAGTATCGTATCTATATTAGGACGATGGGGTAGCAGTGCCCTGAGGCAGTTATATTGGTATTATTGACCGGACGAGTGATCCGTTTTGCATCTTAATTGCTAACTTGAGGGTAGTTTAACCACTTGCCTTTTCATATGTGTATACCAATAATTTATTAAAATTCTGCGGGGTACTCAAGCTACCTGATTTCATCGAAAGGTTACGTTACTGAGGCTGAAATTGTCGAGGCTGAAATCTTCATAACAATTTGGATTTTCCATTTGTCACAACAAGCAACAGTGCAATGATCTATTTGTATCCCCACCGTGAGGGCACTACTGTGCTGCCACCATACCTATGGGTACCTAATTACAACTAAATTCGTACTCATAGGAGTCGGCAACAGTCGACAACACCTGTCCGCACACTCCTAGAACATTGGTTCACAGTGCTGTTACTGACAAAAGTGGTTGCAAAAAAGACACCGGGCGTAAGGTGTAAGTACTCTTCTATCATCTCTGGTACTATCTTCATGTTGACACCTGCACATAGAAATGGAAAATTTAAAGGCAAAACTATGTGCGCCCAAAGGTACATTGGATTCATCGGGCCTCGAATTCCTAACATTACGCACAGACGAAGATAGAATAAAATATACCTTAAAATGTATGTCACATCATAACACAATTCCAAAAGTACAACACTGTCCCAAGAATGAAAAGAAATCCGATGAATTGAGAATGATGGCTAATATTATATTTACCTCTACCCCGACGACAAATATCAAGTGTATTGAAGCTTTGAAACTGTATACGCAGAGTATAGCTCTTGCACCGTGTTCATCCAGACAGCTTGCAGTATCATATGCCAATAGATCTTCAGTTCTGCATAAGTTGCGTAAATACGAAGAATGCATCAAAGATATAGATAGAGCTTTAGAGTTACCGTATCTGGAACATATAAAAGACAGCCTACGTACCAAAAGAGAAGCATGTATGACGAGTTTGCAGCAACAAAGTTTGTCCAATAACATTGATAAGAGCAAATTACCTGACCAACATTGTCCTTTTAAACTCAAGACACAACATAGTCAGATTCCATGCGCGTCGGATGCAGTAAGTGTAACGTATCGCAGTAAGTACGGTAGGCATCTTGTGGCTGCTCGTGATATAGAAGTTGGAGAAACAATTATCTTGGAGAAAGCTTATTCAACAATATTGAGTGATCACAATCTGCACAATCACTGCTCGCATTGCTTAAAAGTAAGCTGGGCCAATATACCCTGTAATCATTGCACTTACGCAATGTATTGTTCCGAAGAATGTAGAGCCATGGAATGGGACAAGTATCATGATGTGGAATGTGAAATATACCCTTCTATATTAAATATGAATATGAGTAAAGTAGATTTATTTGCCTTAAGAGTAACTATACAGGCTGTAAGAGAAAGTAGAGGTATAGATGCTTTAAGAAAAGAGTTGGCTGAAATAGACGATTGGGATGGTAATTATAATGAGAATTGCTGTTGTTGATTTTTCTAAACATAGGAACGGTCATTTTCTATTAGGACTGCATACTTTACATACGTACAGTAATAATTCCGATTAAACATTTTCAGATCCTCGTACGAAAGGCTTCACTAAGAATGGCACCTTTGAAAGTGATCAGTACAGAAGTTTATATAGTGCTGTAACTCATACAGATAAACGTACGATTGACTATTTGGCGTCGAAATCCATAAAATCTTGTTACATTTTGTATTTTCTGGCTATCTGCACTAACATGTTCGGTACTCCACTGGAACACGATTGGTCTCTAATTTTGTCGAACCCAGATGTCACGTTTTTCGGTGGTCTCCTGTTAAAAAACGAACAAATCATTCCAATCAATTGCTATATTGTATGTTGCAAAAGAAACGAATGCATAAAAATTGTAGTAATTCGTTAGGTCGAGTCATAAATAATTTCTACTTTCGCAAAGAGATTGTAACAACGCCTGTAAATCATGCAATGCTAGAAAAATGACTCTATCTAATAACTTCTTATTAGTACAAAATCTGAGGCTTAACGATGAAATCGATGTTTACAGTATTCAGAGCTGAAAGACGTAACTTTTGCTGAACGCGGTCAGATTGCAGTGCCGTTTTGCGCTTTTATAAATCACAGATGCAGTCCAAACATAAGAAGGATTATACGGGATAGGGAGATGGCGGTGATAGCCTTGCATCCTATTAAGAAAGGCGAACAGGTATGCGATAATTATACATTTATATCAAGATTGAGTAAATAAAATCCCAAATTGTTGAAAAATTTTACAAATTGAATATGTCCACATGATTTCTCTTCTATTAAAATCATTATGGGAAGAAATAACATTAAATTCGGTTTTTATTTCTTGCGATCGATCCAGATTCATAGGAAAATTACATTATCGTAACTTATCAATGTTAATTATACTTCTCTAGATATACGACGCTTATGGCGTACACTATGATAATACTCCGAAAGAGGTGAGGCATAACTACCTTCGGAGAAACTTCAGTTTTACCTGCACTTGTGTGGCGTGCCGAGAAGACTGGCCAATGTGTGACCAAACCCTGTCGTATCCAGTAAGCAGTTCAATCGTTTTCATTAGTTGAAATTTGAAAGTTACAAGTTGATCAAATTTTATTCTTTACATGTTTGATTATAGGTCAAAGATAATGAAGAAATAAAAATGATTAACGAGGCGCTAATTAAATTATATTACTTTGGTACTAAGGTCATGCATCGTAATTTGACTGAGGATCCTCATATGTTATATGAAATATTCACAATAATTAAAGTTTTCTACAAGAAAGTGCCATTGCGGTACAGAGAAATGAAAACTGCATTAGAACTCCTGAGAGAAATCTTCGATTTACAGGGTGACAAATTTGAGCTCCCTTTGGTTCCCTGAGGCTATGAAGAATGTTTTTTATTTTATACGTTTGTAGTTGAAATCAGAAAGAAAAATAATATAAATATATATACACCTGCAATCTAATCGTAAATATACACATATTTTATATAAACCCAGTAAGCAATATACAGTATATTTTCTATAGACTATATTTTAGTATATACATCAGTGCAAGAATCCCATCACTGGTTCGGCTGGCTTATGGGAATTGATGGGAATGTCGTATCCATTATTTGTATATCAGTGGGAGAAACTGGGCCGACCGTTTTACCGGCATCTGGCAACATTGCTTCGTAAAAGCCGCGCAGGCGCAGTCTATCTTTATAAGTCTATAGCACCAACGAGATACTATGATCTTACAGTTTTTAGAAGTTATGGTACATTTAAATACTTATATTTTACTAAACTTGAATGTATAATAAGCTTCGTAACTTAGTTGGATTAACGTAATCGCGTTTTTAAAAGCGAAACGAAAGCACGATCGTGACGTTTGTCCGCTTTTTATTTTTCGATCAGATTTTTGCAAATATCCGTGGCATTAAAACGTTTAATTTAGCATTAAACATTCCGATATAATACAGTAAAACTGATAATACTCGGTGTATTGGAACAGCTCGTTGGTAGCGTTCCGATCGTTGATACTCTTCGCATTCAGCAGAGCGAATTGTTGCTGTTCAGTGAACACGTGTTCACTATTAAATGTTTTGTTGTGAACGTATTTATTTTATATAAATATGGGGAAAGGACGGAAGAATGCGCCGAAAAAGAGTTTCGCAGCAAAACGTCGAGAAAAACAAAAGGTATGAATCAGTTTCTGATAAACGAAACACCGGCTTCTATCGAGGTTATGTTCCGCATGTACATACAAAGTATTTGTAAACTTATTCTCCTCGTAATCTTTTTACACGAACAAGCGATAAAAGAATAATATAAGAAGTATAAAATTTTGTAGATCGAAAACGTATTTGTACACTTTCGGTTGACACAGTCTCATAAATTCTCTATTTAGTAGGGTGTACCTCGCTGAACATTTTTTGTGCAAGATATTTTCCTCATTTTTCTCGTATCTTTAAGAAAATAATTTTTGCAAAAGATGAAGTTAACCAAATAAGAGAACGACGTGGCACGTTGACGTGAAAGTTGCGATAAATATGAAATTTTATATGAATGGGAATGTATCAAGGTGATCCACCAGATATTGCCACATGGATTTTTGTCGTTATTATTCGTAACAAACAATGTTTATATAAGGTTGGATTGTTTCGAGAGACACATACTTTAGTGTTGTGAGTTTTTTGTAGGTGGACGTGTAGAAAAGATAAAAACGTGATCAGCAGTTTTTTTTAAATAGGATGGTATGTTTTTACCCGCTCCAATCAATGAAGTTTCATATTCTCTTCAAAAAAGTATTTACCTATTAGTATCGAAAAACCATTAATTAAAGAGACATATTGAATTTTTCTTCTGGGATAATTTAAATAATAATCTGCATACTGAGGTTCTGACTACAATTGTTGATGTGAAAGATCGTATCGTCACTGTATAATAGTTCTACTGTAAATGTATGTGAAAGAGTAGATAAAATTATTATAATTTCCACAGAAAAAAGACCTATGGGATCACACACCTCATCGCAACTATGAGGACATTATTAGAGAAAATGGAGACTTTGAAAGTTATTACAAAACTCAGGGAATCGTACCAGAGGACCAATGGGAGTCGTTTATGATGACATTGAAAAAGAACCTTCCAGCAGCTTTTCGAATTACTGGTTCGAAAGTAGAAGCTAAAAGATTACTCGAGACTATCAAAGGAGATTTCTTCAAAGAAATCCTGAACGCGAGTTTAGAAAATGATTCTGAGAACAATGAAGATGGAAAGGAGATATTACACTGTCTGCCATTTTATCCTGATAATTTAGCTTGGCAGTTACAATTAACTAGGAAAGATATTAGGAGATCTGAAGCCTATTTTAAACTACATAACTTTTTAGTTGTTGAGACTAATTGTGGGAGTATCAGTCGACAAGAGGTGGTCAGCATGGTACCACCTTTAGTATTAGACGTAAAACCATCACACAAGGTATGCTAATCTACTAAATTTCATATTTTTAAGAATTGATTAATTGTATCGCTTTATAAGAACGTCTTTTTAATAACTGCAATCTCTTGTGACATCGTTACACAACTATAAATGCATCAAAACTCACAGTTTACTTATCAGATTTCTTTTTATAATGTATAAGGCATTCTTTGAAAGAGCAAGCACTTATTAACTCGATTTTAATAACCTATTCGCTTTTAATTAACACAAGTTCTCCTAGAAATGAAAGTTATAATTATTTCATACAGGTTTTAGATATGTGTGCTGCGCCTGGATCAAAGACAGCTCAACTTATGGAAATGGTGCATCCCGATGAGGGAAATGGACTTCCAGGTAGATGGAAGTTTTTCATTTGTATCAAACATTCGACAAAAATTAATTTTTAGATGTTCTTTTCATAAGTTAATTTTCTCGTAATACTTTACAGAAGGTTTCGTAATAGCGAACGATTTGGATAATAATCGTTGTTACATGCTTGTGCATCAAGCCAAAAGGCTCAATAGTCCAGTTATTTTAATTATAAATCACGATGCTTCTATGCTACCTGACTTAATGTTTTCAAAACCGGATGGTACACAAGAAGCATTAAAGTTAGTGAAACTTCTGATGAAAACCGTGCAGCATTTACGGAATTAAATGATGTATGCTTTACTTATAATATGCTTATTATTACAGGTTTGACAGAATACTCGCTGATGTACCCTGCAGTGGAGATGGTACGATGAGAAAAAATCCAGATATATGGTGTAAATGGAGTCCAGCGAATGGTAACAACCTTCATGGGTAAATATCATTTATTATTAAGGATGTGAGATAACTTTTTCTCATACACCTCTGTTTACAATAATCCCGCGATCTAAGCGCGATGGACCTTTCCGATCTAAGTCTGTTCGCCTATCCCTTCCACCGGGGGGAGTAATCCAATTACAAATCTTCTTCATTATTTTTGATTGAACTTTGACCAATATATTCATGGCATTTATCTAATGAAAATGATACCAAATAGGATATAATTCCGATAATCGTGTATCCCTTCGAGATCTCTGTCGCAGCACAGAACCGAGAATCGGCTTAGATCGCGGGATTACTGTATTACTAAACGATACACAATTCAACTGGTAACATAACTTATTGCTGTGGTTTTACAGAATACAGTATAGGATAGCGAGGCGAGGTTTAGAGCTATTGGCAGTCGGTGGTAGAATGGTATATTCTACTTGCTCGTTAAATCCAGTTGAAAATGAAGCCGTCCTTCATAGACTTCTTCTCGAAACTGGAGATTCCGTGCGTATAGTCGACGGCAGGCATTTGGTTCCCGGATTAATATGTGATCCAGGTACGTTACATTATAACCAGACAGCCGATCTTTGTGGAAAATATAAATTTTTTAACTTAAAATTCTTCTAATGTTTTTATTGTTTTAAATTACACCTACTCAGTTTTGTTTGAAATGCATAATAATTCGCTCTCTAATTATAACGTGTATCATAAACATTGAATAAACCATACGATTTTCCTAACTTGTCCATTGATAGGCGTGTCACATTGGCTACCGGCATCGAAAGATTTACAGTATTACAAATCATGGGAAGATGTACCGGAACAATGGCAAACGCAAGTTCGACCAAAAATGTTCCCGCCAAAAGCGGAGGACGCGGACAAATTTCATCTGGAACGATGGTAAATCAAAATATTCCAAGTTTTCACGATTGTTCGCTACTTTCGCTTTTAAAATTACATAGTATGAGGATATTACCACATCACCAAGACACCGGCGGTTTCTTCGTGGCCGTTTTAGAGAAAGTGAAGACATTACCTTGGGAATCGTCTGACAATAAATCGAATGATAATGAAGTGACTGAAGAATTAAGTCTAGAGGAAGAGACAGAGAAGGAAAAAGATAACAACCTAGCCCCAGGGAAAAGACCAGCAAGTGACGATCAGAAGTCACGAGGCCCGAGGAGGAAACGTAGAAGAGCTAAAGGATTTAGGGAGGACCCATTTGTTTTCTTCAAAGATGATCAGGATGATGTGTGGTTATCAGTTAAGTAAGTAGGAAATGTTTCATTTCAATTTGCATTTTATACAGAATTTCAATTGATAGACTGTAGGTTTCAATTTGATTTGAAGGAAAAATTATGCATTCAAATATATGTATTCGTAATAATTGGACTGCAGATCTTAATTCATTCTTTCATCATATAATTCGTTCACGAGTTCGTTGAAATTTTTCAGGAAATTTTATGATATATCCGATAAACTGGATCCTAAAAGTTTGTTAGTACGAAATCTAGGTCGTAGAAAAAAAAACATTTATTATACATCACCTGAGATTCGCAACGTCGTTCAATCCAATGAAAATAAGATAAAATTGATAAATACTGGAGTGAAATCATTCACACGTTGCGACAGCAGGACCGGGAACAGAAATAACTATTTCCCATACAGACTTGCATGGGAGGGCCTACAAACTTTTATCAATTATATTGGCGATAGTAGGAGGGTACGAATAAATAAAGAAGATTTGGTAACACTGTTGCAAAACAATAATCCTTCGGCAGCACCCGAGATTGTGAAACTTCATGCAGATATACAAGAACGTTTAAAGCATCTTGGTAATCATCTTAACATTCTCAAAACATATACAGTGACTTCCACTAATATTCGGACATTTTTAAAAAGACGACAACTTTTTTAATATTCGACCATAAGATTTTAAATTTTTTCTGCTCCCTTAATGAGAGTCACTGTACTTTATGGTGAAACTTTACCGTGACGATTCGTTTCTTGTTAATGTAGAAACTGGAAGTTGTGTTCTAATTTATGAAGAAGAGGGGTCCGATGATCCGAATCCGTTGAAATTAAACATAGTAGGATGGAGAGGTACTATGTCTCTCAGGGCTTATGTTCCTTTAATTGATGCAATACATTATTTACGCTTGTTGGGAGCTGATTGTTCAATGTTCGGTATGTATTTACGAAATATGTGCTGCTCTACATATGATAATTACTTTATTCGAAAATGTTTGCCTTAGAAAAGAACAAATTCAAGCAACGTCAGTCGGAGGAAATAGAGAATACTAAATCAGAAGACGCGATTAAAGAAGAAGTTATAAATGACGAGAACGATGGTGACAATAGCGTTGCCGAAAAGGAGAACAATTCAGAATTCGGTATGTATTGGGTTTGAAAGAAAATTCGTAGTGTTTTCAAATTAAGAATCGAAGATAAAATTAAGGTATTCATTCAGTAACATGAGAAGTAATCTCGAAAATGGCAAAAAGTAATAGAAGAGAATGGAAAATATGTTACTGAATAAATATCTGAATTGTAACTTTCAATTTTAATTTACAAATGCTACGACCTTTGTTTCTGACCCAATATTTATGAAATATACATATTATACTATTACTCTACGTGTGATATTTTCTTCATTTGAAAGTGTTCGTTTCAGAAACAAACAACACTGAAAATTCTGATAAACTCAAAACTACTGTGAAATTGGAAGGAACTGATGAATCAGAAGCTACTATCAAATCGGAGTCTCCATTAAATTAGGTAATATTGAAATAGATGTTACTGTGATTAAACAGTAGTGAAAATAAGATTTCTGAAAAAGGAGGATGATTTGAAAATACTAGTGGTGTGCGAGATCCCGGGAAGTCTCGAAACCCGATGCTTGGGTTCGGGATGCAGTGGCGGCTCAAATCAAGTGGAGGCCCCAAGCGGTAAAAAATTTCTGCGGCACTCAAATTCAAGTTAGAAATAGAAGTTACAAGAAGGTAAAAGATATATATACTTCTTTAAAATTCGGGGCTCCACGCGGCCGCTTAGTCCGCTTATCGTTAGATCCGCCATTGTCGGGATTCCGAAAATATCCGTGTTTCCTGAGAAAATTCGCAAATCCCAGGGGCGTTCGGGTTTCCCGTGAATTCTCAGGATTTCTGATAATTAGATTGTGGATCTTTATCTATAATAAAGATTTTGTGCATTAAGTTGAAGAAGGGATCACGTAAAAATTTCTTTCATAAAAGAAAGTTCAAGATCCCGTTGCGATCCCGAAAATCGTTCCCGTTCCAACCCGGTCTCGCACACCACTAGAAAATACTAAACGAGTCGCAAGAATAACGCGCAATTTCGTAATATAAATTGCTGTTTCTTTAATGTCATTATAAATATCAGTAGCATGTCTTAAGAGTAAAAAATTTTTATTTTATTTAAAGTTGTGTAAGATGGTGCTCTTCAGTCGTTGAAGTCCAAGAAGAGTATCAAGACGGGGTCATATCTGAATATGGCGCGGTTAAACGTACTACAATGAGTAATGGAAATAAAATACTTCTACAGGACAAGAAAGTTCCAATGATCTTATGGGAAAAATTGCCGTGTTTACTATTCATTTTCTATGAAATAATTTATGAAATTACATATATATAATTCTGAGTTATTTGAGCGACGAATACCCTTTTCTTTCTTTCATCATTTTCGGCCACTAGGATACTATTTGACTGATCGGTTATAGTACAAATATTATTATAAACATGGCCGGATGCTGAGGAATCATTCATTCAAAAAACGGCGGTCGCCATAACGTTCAATAATATGTTTGTAAACTGTATGGAACTCCTTCTCACTACCATATGTTAAATTCGGAAAAGATGAGTACTTGTTGCATCTCGTTGATATTTGCCTCAGACTGGTCACACGAGCATTATCTTTTTATGTTCATAATTGTCGAACATCTACGCATGTTATTTTAATCATGTACATACAGATTAAATCTAAAATAAATGAAAATTTACGAATCTTCTTGATATCATTTCTCCAGAATGTCTACAAAACTGTTAGTGACATTGAAAAAATAGTGCACAAATGGAAGTTTCAGGTTTTTTAAGAGCGTCAATAAATTTGCAAGTAGTCAAGGAGACTTATTTAAAATGGAACACCTTGTGTACATATCGTACTGTTCACATAAAAACACTTGTGTGACCACAGTCCCAGCTTGCAAAAGTATGTTAGACTTTCTTGCTTCGTTTTCAATTTAGTCGATAACAAGACTCCTAATATTCTAGAGGCTAGAAGATTTCAACTTACGATTAGAAATTTTGTTTTAACACAGAGATATTATCTACTAATGAAGGACGGGTTTTTTCTATTAAATCGAAAACAAATACTGATACAAATATGAAAAATCGCTGGACAGCTCGTAACACACAAATAAACTATAAAAGGAAGAAAAAGTAAAAAGTTTTCTAAAAATTTTTATACTCCGAGGTCTTCGAAAATTGCCGATTAATGTTAGTAATCTCTACTGGTTGGTGATGTCATCTTCCCGCCAAGATTTTGAGAATTGGATGGAGACTTCGAACCTGTGGATAAAAATTGCACGTTTCTGTTTCAATTCCTAAATTGTACCTGCCCATTTTTGTCATAAATGCATAACATCAGCAGTCGCAATCGCATGAGAATCGGAAATGCTCAAATACTATTTGGATCCACCATAGATAACGTGGTATTGGAATGATATTGTGCGATGAATATAACGTTTCCAATACTTACAGCTTTTCACTAATCTGTTCCGTGGGTTATTTGTACAAGGATGATCACCCATGAGATGCTCTCTCCATTTATTTTGATTCACGAGAATCGAGCAGAGTGGACAACGGTCGTAGCCCTCGATGGGTTCTGTAATGTGTATATAAGTTATAGATAATTCTTTGCACATTTTAATGTTATGTCTTAGCTTAGCTATAACTAGGCAAAATTATTTCTCTAATTATTCTACGATGTGCATATGGATCTTTTAAAAATAATTATACTAATTACTAACATATTTTATGCGTAAAATTGTGTCTATGCTTATTGTACACTGA
The DNA here is from genome assembly GCA_028455595.1 of Lasioglossum vierecki. Classification (NCBI taxonomy): domain Eukaryota; kingdom Metazoa; phylum Arthropoda; class Insecta; order Hymenoptera; family Halictidae; genus Lasioglossum; species Lasioglossum vierecki. The sequence continues at coordinate 13,321,321 of CM052337.1, forward strand.
AAATATTTTCAATTCAAGTTTCTATTTTCATTAACGTTTCAAATGGTTTTCTATTAACATAATTTATAGTACATACTTGTACACTTGTTACTTTTCCTATGCTCGTCGAAAGAGTTCTCGTGAATTGCTAGCTTGCACGTTTCGCACTTCACGTAATTGCCTCGCATATCACATTCGTCTGAAACCGACGATACAAATGTCGAATGAGAAGGAAGCATTCGCTTAAGCAATTTAAAGCAACCAAGTACTTACTCAACAAGTGAAGATTCAAGTACGAAATTTCTACCACTTGCTTACACGATTCGCATTTCGTCAGCATGGGGCAGCTTCTCCAATAATGAATATTCAGCCCTTCCTCTGAATACCCCTGCCCCTTTGCAAGGCAAAATATGCACATCCTATGAAGAATACACGCGCACAAAGAATTATATGAAATCATTGAAATTTTCATGGTAACATGCAATTACAAGCCCCTCACTTGTCTCCCTTATGATCTGTACTATTTTCGGACGGAGATGTTATACTCGTTGAGCTCCCGGTACTGACGACAGGACTCGTTCTCGAGGGAGATTTCGTCAAGTTCGCTACATTGTTCTCCGTTGTCTTCGTTCGCGTAGGTGTCGTTGTTTTGTGGCATGCTTCCGCTTCCTTTTTCCTCTGTTGACAATATGGAAATATAAATGTCACGAATGTCTACGCCCGGACTGAATTAAAACGTGGGCAACTTGGTCGCAAGAGTTACCCCACTCAAAGATCTACCTGAAGATCGATGAGATCGAACTCGTGGAAGAGTTGACGGTACAGCAAGTTTCTTCTTGTGATGTCATCGTCCGGAGGCAACTGCTTACGGACCAGTCTAGGATTGACTTTGTATACTAGCACCAGAATCCTCTCCGAGACTTTCCTCACCGCTTCCGCCGGGTGGTGCAGTCCCGAGGAACCCAGCTCCGACAAGGTTCGACACGTGAGTCCACTGCAACAATTACAATATCTTATCAGAGTAATTGCGTTTTACGGCTGGGGGCTTAATGATGTGAATGGACCTCTGAAAATGACTCTCGCAAGGACGTCTTGTTGAAAACCATTGACAGAGGCTGTGTAATGACAATGAGGTAGTAGGGGATGATCTACAGAACTACAGTATGTCCATTTTAATTCGACTTACTTACCAAGTGTAATATCGGTGTGAACCATTTCCAATCCAATTAGAAAACTTCTTTAATTTTCATTATTTTTTGACAGGACTATTTTTTTAAATTCAAATGACACTGAACACGATATAATTTGAATTTTATTTAGTGATTTAATTGATACCATGGATCTAAGAATATAATAATTCACAAGGATATGTATTCAGTGCTGTTTGATATTTTCCAGAGTCGAGTTAAAATAGACAATTGGTATAATTTGTTTTTTGAAAGAAGAGACATGCAGCGTCAGTGATAGTAATTATCTTTCTTATTTTATTTTAGTAACGTGTGAACACGACGGTCAATGGAACGCAGGTTTCTCTTCATTTCAAGAAACAGACCATAGTAGTTAATGTAAAATCCATCAGCAGAGATTATGTTCATCAGGGTCACCTTTGTTTGTCGGTAGATATCCCATGGTTGAGAATCAGTTGCTCCACCATTTCCAGCCTGCTGAGAGCCAGCCGTTGGTGTGTACTACTGCTGACCGGCCTCGTTAAATGCACCGGTATTAAATGCAATTCCCTAACGCACTTGCAGTCGGCCATGCTCAGTATCGTGTGCACAGCCATGTTGTGGATCCTCGGAGTAGTGTCGCCTGATTTAGTTAACAGTTCCGGAAGAAGACGTTCCACGCTTCTTGCGATTTCGTTTGACGATACCCTGAAACGAGGTTCATGCGAAAAAGGTTGATACATCAACATGTTTATGTAAATTCTCTTCACTGACATATTTCAATATGTAAGATATATTTATAAGATATTGTTTATTTGATTAACACACGTTCAGGTCAAAACAATTTGTTTAATAATACAAGAAATAGAAACGACAAAGCTTCTATCATAACTAGAATTGTTGTACAAAAAATTTAAATACATTTTAAGTATGAGCTCACCTGTCAGTCGCGAACTCCGAAAAGAAAATCCTAATTAATTGCGCTGCCAGACTGTACACGCTGTAGACCTTGTCCCTGAGAGCTCTGTGCAGCAGCAAAATTGTAGCTCTGGCCGTTTTGTTCGCAGAATGCTTCGACACTTCCGAATCGAAGGTCTTCAGCTCCTCCTTCAGCTGCATCAAACCTTCTTCCTTATCCGTGAATTGTTTCGAGTAGAATTTCTCCACCTAAACGATGAACCTGTTAGTCGTCAATGTCGAGGAATCAGTGGAAAAACTGTTTTGAAACTTGCATCACCATTTCCATTCCGAAGACAGCTATGGGTAACGCGGCCTGCTTCTTTTCCCTGTCGTTCAGCTTCGAGATCACCTTTGTCTCCGTGTTCTCCATGTGACATTCCCTTGTGAACTCGTTCGTGTGCGAGCTGGAACATGATCGTAATTAGAGGGTCAGTACATTGTGAATGAAAATGATGTTTACGTAATTTAGATAACAATTTAATTTAATTTAATTTAATAACAGTTACGGAGGGCTTATGGTCGTTGCAAATTATTATTAATAATTTTTGCTGAACTAGGGGACACTTCGTGACTTTTTAAACTATATAACCAAAGTATAATATTAATTTAATTTAATTTAATTACGGAAATGTTTACTAAAATGAGTAGCTCAAATATTGTAAAAATTGAAGATGCATTACTGTCTCAAAGCAGGAATCGTCCTCTCCTCATAAGCCTCGTAACTGGATCGAAGCGCCGGTCCTGCCGACTTTGTTTTCCGTCTGAGAGATCCCTTATTGCAGTTGTTCTGTCTTTCGACGACTCCGTTCGTTGGACTATCGGTAACTTCTGTCAAATTAGAAAAAGTATTTAACTCTTGTATGCTTCTCAAAAATAGTTACAGAAAAGAGACCAGAATAATAATTCACCTATTTCTGTTGTACACAATAAATCGACAACTCACATTTTAAGGGGATGCTTTTTCATTTTTAAGGGGAGGAACGTATGAGGACTAATGTGTGAATACAGAGGGAATTAATAATCAGTAGAAGTGGTACCAGGGCTGTTCGGCTTTTGATGCAGAGGTGAAACAGGTGGTTGATGAGCGGGACCAGTTGGTGATATAGCTCCATCGCGATTGGGTGGTATTACTAATCTCGGCGGAGACGTAATGTCCTCGGGGGCTGTAGTAGTGTTTGTCGTATCTACCGAAACCGGCTCTTTACCCTCTATTGAAGATTGGTTGTTTTTCTCCAGAGGCTGTTTACGTACAATAGAAAACATACGAGTGAAATCGAAATAAAATTCGAAGACAATACATGTAGTTAACAACTGTGCAATTAGGCGGAGTTCAATTATATCCTTATTTAGTCGTGTTTCATGAAACTATTTTTTTAAAGTCTTTCTGTGCATCATATTGACTCTAACAAATGTTTTAAAATTGATTACACGGGCAATATACATAATGTCACACTTTAGTGTGACTCACAGATTATCTTCATTAATTTTGACAAATTAAACAATTTTTTACGAGTAATTTGAATGGTACAAATAAATAAAATAAAAATATAAACAAAAACTTTGACGATAATTTGAAGATCACGTCACAGTACATATTTGACTGTATTTTTTATTAATTACATTTAAAAAAAATAACTTCGTGCCATTTAAATTACACATAAAAAATTTGACTGTAGCTTAGATTAGACCGTAGTTAAATAAATGTATTAGAATGGTTCTATGTTCTATCCAAGAACAAATGTACTTACGCCATGAACTTCTAGTAAGTCTTGCACTTCCAAACTTTGGTATACTTGTTGTCTATATTGTTGCGCTTGTGCTTTCTTCGCTTTGGCCTTATCGTAATCCTCTAACGCGATCGCATACTTTTTCTCCAATTCGTACTTCCCAAGGCGTTCTCCGGCTTTCCTCAGATTTTCCATGGCTACCTTCAGCTTCGAAGCGTACTCGAACCTTTCCTCTAAAAGTTTGAATTTTATTCATTTGTCTTAATTCTCAGTTGGATAAATGGATTTAACGAAGAAAATCACAGCTGACGACTTCAGTTTGGATAGACTTTTAAATGGATTTTTAAAATGCAAACTGGTGTTTTATGTACGCAAGCAACTCTAATAATTTAATCACCCTTTGTAAATACGCGTTCGTTCCTCATCGCGATCAATGCAGTATTTTTAACGACTGAAAGAATTGTCATATAGGTAGATTCAAATTAAAAATAGCCTCATTGTGTATGTCTAATGAAATGATCAGTCACCTGATCACGCACCGCGCTCTCTAGCATGCTTGTGTGACGCACAACTGAAAAGTCGATTGTAGCTCCGTTGATACTTTCAACCCCTTGCCGTAATCTAACGAGTCATACTCGTCATGAAGAATTTAAACGAAGTCTTACGCGATTCATTTCGAATTAAATATTTAATTCGTTTATAATCAATATTCAAGCTTAATATTTAAAATAAGTGCAGCTATACAAAGAATATAAATTTTCTACTTAAAACAGTAAAATATTTCTAAAATTCAAGAATGTTGTAACGTAGCTTTTAATGTAACAAAGTCGTTAAGGGATGAAATCAATTTTTATGTTATTTCTGCTTTGCACAAACATCAAAGCAAAAAACGATTTTAATTTTGCATAAAGATCCGCAGTCTGTTAGGGATGACAGAGTTAGGTGGAACATCCCGTACAAAATGGTGGTCGCGTCAGAATATCTATTATTTTTTTAAAGACGTACCTTCGACTGCCTGTAATTTCTTCGCCTCCATCTGCCGGATGATTTTCGCCACCTCGCGATCGACATACATTTCGAAGGCTAGATCGTCGTAGGGAGACGTGTAATGAGGATTGTATGGCGCGTCCCCTTGACCCGTTAGCTCCTGGCCGTAAGGTTCGCCGAGGATATTGATAGCGATAAGACCGACCTGCAATTTCCGCGGATAGGTGAGCCGTTTCATTTCTAGTTCCTACGAAATTCATTCTCTACCTGCTGATAAACGTTGTGCGCGTTGCTGTGCGGTTTGTGTAGTCTCAGCTTCAAGGAGACTGCTTCCGTTTCCGGAAGCGCGACGCTCTTCAGTTCCCTGCTTTTGTACATGGTTGAAGCGTTGTCGGACAACGTAATGTAACCCAAATAACTGAACTCCGTCGTAACAGAGGCGTTCTCCTCCACCGATGTCCATATTTCCAGCTTTTCCGCTGTAAACATTTAACAAACAATTAAATTAAATTACTTTTCGATGGCGGGATTATTTTTTTTTAATTAAAAATTCATTCTTACTCTATATACCTTTATGCAAAGTATTTGTCCACCTGGTGGTCAACTCGAAAATGGAAAAGTGTAATTTAAAACATTAAAAACATCAGAAGGATTTAAACATATTTTGTGTTATATTGTTTCCCATCTATTAAACATATTAAGATAGAAGATAGTTTTCTATTTCACACCAGTTTGTTACAATTCAGGTAGACATCTACTTTGCATAAAGATCCGCTGTCTTGTGATAAGTGTGCTACCAGCTAAAGTGTTGCAAGCTGTTTGCTTAGAAGCTTACGAAGATGTCGACCTCATTTTTATTTTGCCACGCATCATTTGATAGAGCTCTCAAAAAACCCTTTTTGATACCTCTATCACAAGGGTAATTACAGGTTGAGCAAAGTTTAATGAATTATGCTTTATTTCTTCTGTTAGAATAAACTAAAAATTTTGAAATAATTCACTGTCATGTGTGCTATTAGGTGGAATAGATGATATGAGAATAAATGACCAGAATTTTATCCGGTTATACCCTTTCACAAAATTAAAGCACTTTAGTGTTAATGAAAGCAAAGCTGGAGAATTGAAATTGATCATGGTAAGAACTCTTTTAAACCTTCTGTGTTCTACGAATTTTATACAAATTCAGTTTATGCATTTACTCAGTTTATTAAACAATAATGACTAAAATAGGCCAAACATCGGGAAGTTAAAGTGTTATATTTTCTGAGAGAAATAATAAGTGGTCAATTTTTGTTCGCCATTCAACGGAGAGTAGAATAAGGAGAAAGAACGAATCAAGGAGAGAAAATGAAAATTGCCTTGGGAAATCGGAGTGAGGGAGTTAATTCGATTTTCATTCGTAACTAAATCACTTTCCAGGGGACATCAAGGACTCTGAAATCTAGAAATTCTGCGAAATACAATTTCAAACGTGGACAGCATTATTTTAGTATTATTTTTATTTAACAATATCAAAGTTGTGTATGTTTAGTATACTCGACAAGCGCTTCGAATTGGATTTTGTTGAGCATGAAATTTTGTTCTACTCCTTTATTTATTACCATATTTTTTTATTCCTCTGATGATATATTTTTCAATTAAATTACCTTGAGAACGAAATTTCATTCAACGCTTGTTTGTCTATTAACGTATCTCTTTATTGCTTTGATAAATTTTTTAATTAAATTCTCGCGAAACGAAATTGAATTCGACGTTCCTATTTACACATGTAACAGTTTATCGCGTTGAAAAATGTTTCTCGAGAGAACGAAATCTTATTCTACATTTTATTCGATACAGAATAACGTTTTATCAGTCGTGCCTTTTGTATTCACACAGAAGCTATTCAAGCGCACGTGTGCACGTGAAATTTTTAGCCTTTTAGAGGCTATCATGTGTGCAACCTCACTCCACGTAAAATATATTTTAAGAGTCACTAAAATCGTAACAAATGCTAATACTTTAAATACAAGAATGATCAGATTATCAAGAATGGTGTAATATTATCATAAAATACACCAGTTCTTAGGTCCTTTGCCAAGAACATAACAGGGGATGATAATGATAATAGCTTCTACGATTGGGATTTAATTTTCTTAAAACGAAACTTCAAAGGAAAAATCTGGTTTAATGTTTCTTATTTTTATCTATCATATCATCGCGTGCCCTATCATTTTTATCACACTTAAACTTTATTTTAATATATTGAAAATCATATCAAATAGTAATATTAATTTTCTGTGTGCTTAAATAATCACATCATTATTGGTGATAATGTTATCATAAAATATATCAATTCTCAAGTCAACATAACAGATGATCCCTTTGATGATACATGACACGATATCTTCTAAGGGTGAAATTTAATATTCTTGAAAACAAGACTTCAAATGAAAAATTATTGTTTCATACAAATTATAATATAATTTTACCTACATATAAAATAAAATTTAACAGTAATAAAAGCTATATAACAAATAGTAACATTAATTTCTTGAATACTCAAATAATAAGATTATCAGTAGTATTAATATTATCATAGATAACAAACCAAATGATAAAATCGAATTTCCTTAAATCCTAAATTAAATTAATTATAAAATTAAATTAATTCCGAGTAGACCCATAATTTCCAGCGAACAGGAGGCAATTAAAAACGATATACCAGTATTTTTAAACAACGACGACTCACGGATAAGGTACTGGTGAGCTAACACTTGTATCCTAGTCAACTTCGTCGGCCCATGTAGTCGCAGAATGAGTTCTTGAGGATATGCACATCTTCTTGAACTCTGCCAACCCCTTACCGTCGGTCCATGAACGTTCAGTTCCAGCGAGGAGTGTCTGTCCTCTTCGCCTATGATTATTTAAAAATTACAAATACGTAGTACAAACGTAAATCACTTCCGAAATTACATAGTGATTTAGGGGTTGATTCGCTACGGACTTCGAATTAGAATTTCAAACGCTCCGATTTAAAACTGCCCTCGTCACGCTATCCGGCAGGATTACATCGTTCTCCTTCACGAGCAAAAATGGAGATGCCGATGTAATCGATAATGTTTTAAATTATACTAGGTGAACGGTCAGCACGGAACGCAGTCACATTAGGCACACCACGGTTCGCCGCACGCTTCGCGATCATAACAATTGAAGACACCGCGTTGCTTCCGCGGTTATTTTTACTTTGGCAAATGTCAAACTCGGTGATTTAATCGGCCCAAGTACAAATCGCTCGCGGCCCCGTTCGGCGGTGGAAGGCGATTCCGTGATCTGTACGGAAACGTGGAGAAGCACGTGTCGTTTCGTCGCTGTTAATCCGAGCATGGTTCTACGAAAAAGAAAAGAAAAGGAATAGAACAATTTTCAAAATCGTATACTTCCGAGGGGGGAAAAAATCAATGCTCCCGGTGCCGGGGACGTTTGCTACGCGGCTTTAGGCGACTGGACGTCGTTCGAACGATCATCATCCACGCTTTCTTTGTTCCAACCCGAGAAGCACCCTTAGGCACGTTCAGGTGTGCGAGAACATTTTCGCGCACGATTATCGTCGAGGTTATCAGCGGTCGAACGGATATCACAATCACAATCTGATGTCCCCTTACTGGTGGCGTACACGACGTGGAATCCGATTTTTCTCGGCATGTTAGGCTGATGGTTTTCTGGCGACGAGACTGGCGAGGTCCGGCGAACAGTCGGATACAAAGAAAATAAATAAAGTTACAGAAGGGGGAGGGGGAGAACGAGGAAAACGTCAAAATCTAAAAGGCACAGCCATCTGAAAGCTCGATAAGGGAGAGCTTGCAAGATTCACCCCGGCGCGCAGGCAACGCCACTTGCACGTCTGGCCGCGGCGAAGCTTGCGACAGAACTGGCCGACTGCTCCCCGTTCTCGCGAGCGGAAACTCTGATCTCCCGAGACTCCCAAGCATTTTCGATTGTCACCAGTGCCACCCTCTCGTGTTTCCGAATACTTTTGGAATCCGAGCGAGTCGAATCATTAATTCAAACGCTACATTTGCCACCCTCTCCTTCTCGATCGCCTAACTTTTTGCAATAGGTCTGATCAAAATGATGAAACATCCCCTGCGATTTTTAATGTCGTGTTCGATTTTGGACGATATACCGTGGCATTCGCTTGCCTGTAATTGAACTCCGTTGAGGTTATTCGAGGTTTAATTATTTTTATTTTATTATGGATTTTTATTCAAAATTGGAATTAATTGGTGCAGGGGTCTCCGCTAGATCTTGACTTTTCGTACGTGGCACATTGTGGCACCGTCTTGCATTCTGCCCAAGCCGAAATATAGACTGTAATTTCGTAATGGATCAATAAACGGAGGCTGCGTGACGTCAGAGGGTGCGGCGAGGGTGGAATTGCTCGCGAGAATCGTTATACGTGTTTCGCGTCGTCCATTGACGACCACGTGCACACGGGCACGTGTTCTTTCATTTTTGAGTCGAGTGGCTCGATTTATATCAATTTGCGCGCTCAATTGATCCCTTATATGCTTTTTTCCACGTAACTAAGTCGCAAAAAATAAAGTCGTAAAAATCACATATTTTTATTATATAAAAGCATTCACTGATGTACAATTGTATATTCTATATATATCCTAATATATGTATACATTTTGTTTGTAACATAGGGAATGTTGTTCAGGAACCATAAGTTCCAGTACAGATTATGTAGTTGCAAAAAGGTATAGAAGACCTTTCGCAAATTGGAAGATTTCTGATCCACCCAGCTTCGATTCACCATAAAGACGATCTACGAATGAGATTGGTACTTCTCCTATGGTGTAATTAAATTGCCTAGCCCTGATTATCATTTCCATCTGGAATACGTACCCCTTTGACACACAGGATTGGATTAATTTTTCTAATACGTCTTTCTTATATAGCCTGCAAGAATAACAATTAAGTATTACCCTATAGAGATTATGCGAGCTAGTTGTTTAAGGTTGTACCTAAAGCTTCCCGTAAGGTCACTGACACCTGGTCTCAGAAGAATTTGTGTCAAGAAATTTGCCCCTCTACTTATCATCTTTCTTTTCAAGTCCCATCCATAAACGCCTCCACCGTGAGCATACCTTGTGCCGCTAACTACATCCAGATCAAGATACCTCTGCTGCTCTATCATTTTAGGAATGAATTTTGGCTGAAGAACATAATATTTACATAGAAACTTCAATTACACCTGTAAACTAGGCATGGGCAGCACGTGTTCCTAAGTACATAGGACATTCAGGAAAGAAGACAATTTAAATCAAAGTCTTCCAACTATTTCTGACTCGTAATTCTCTTTGTAAAGCTTCTTTGTTTAACAAAGCAAATAAATCTATAAATCTCTTCAGAAGACTATGTTCTAAAGCTTGCAAGAAGTCTAATAGAAGATTAGCTTTGTTATTACTCTAATTAGATGCTTTAATTTTGACACAGTAAGGAAAATGTTCGATAGAAAAACCTGTGCCCATGCCTGACCCAGATTATTCGTTTACGAAGAAAAATAAGTACATGATGAGACAGATCGGAATCCATGATGACAATGAAATTTCCTGTAGCATATTTAATTCCATGCATATAAGCTGTTCCCAGTCCAAGCTTTTTCTCCCTCGGTCTCAATACTATTTTATCTTCGCCGTATACATTTTGCAACTGTTTAGCCATGTCCAATGTTCCATCAGGAGAACCATCGTCGATTACGATTATCTCATAATCAAGTTCGCTAGAATGTTGCATATGTTCGCTAGACTGATTTATACTGATTTCATACTTCAGATATTTTCAATCCTTTATTCTCATCCGACAGGAGTTACTTTATCCGTAATTGAGGTTATGTTGGTATGGTAAATAGTTACCTCTCGTCCATGTATTTGATGATAAGCCAAATGATTATAGGTAAATTTTCAATCTCGTTGTACGTCGGGAGTAAAATCGAGTATTTGTCATTTTTCGCTAACTCCTTTATCTCTCTTTTCGTCTGTTCTTTTTCTATCATCTTGACAGTTCTCGGCGAACAGATGGATCCTTCCTTATCAAGTGTCGCACTATCGAATCCACGCGGCTCTGCCATAGACTTGATCAGTATAGATATTCCATTTCATGGGCTTTTCTGTACCATTTCGGTGTAGTGCATCATGTTACCGACAGCTTTAGGCATACTTAAATAAATAATTATTTACATACAAATTTAAATAACACCAGAGTTATTTGGATATTCGAGTGACCGTTTCCACCGCGTCATTTGTTCTCAAGAATCAAAAAGTATACAATTCTAGACGCAATATGGTAATCGTTACGTGGTGAGTGGGATTTTCATTGTTTTTATAAAATTAATTTTATTTTTAAGTGAATTATATATTTTTATCAATTATTGTGTGTCGTTGCCTTCCGCGATAATTTCCTCTTGTATCACGACGATCGTTTCAATTTAAACGAATTTGTTGTTTCCTGTTTTTCGTGCATTAGAAATGTAGTTTATTTAATTTTGATTTTACATTCAACTTGAATGATTTATTGGTTATACTGTGCAGTCGGTAACCAGAAATATTTGTCTTTTTCTTATTTAATTCTATAGATTTTGGCGAGAGAATGCCAAGAATCAAAGTTCCAATTCTAGGAGATCAGCCGTTCAAAAGTCAAGAATTTTTAAAAACGACGGTTACGCTTGTAAATCTATATTGCCATCTAGCGGCTCCATTCGCTAGATGAGGCGGGAAGTGCGTACATACACACCAACATGGCGATGCCACCTGTCACAACAATTAGAATCGCTCAAGTTTAAACACACGTAAATTTTTGAACCACTGATCTCCTAGGATTGAAACTTCAGACTTTTGTGCCAATTAATCGTATTTAAATTCGTGTGATGCGATGGACATCGAGTTTATTTTATTTACGTTGAAATTAATTTTGATTTTACGTTCAACTTTAATTATTTATTTCGTTATATTATTTCGTAATATATTCCTATTCAATCAATAGAATTTGTTCTTTCCGTTACAGACAGTGAAGGTTAAAGAATTAATTTATCAAACTTATATCGATAGTCGAAATAGAGACGCAACGAATACATCTTTCTTCAAATAGGAGAGGACGGTGAGTACCACTATAAATTTCAAGTTAAACATTGTTATTGAACATTATTGTCTGAAATTAATAATTAAAAAGTAATATTCATGAATTATTAATTCACTTTTGGTCGATTGAGGCTCTACCGAGTCGGGGTGCGATTATTGCTGGTTGCGGACTGTCACGCAGTTTTCTCGCAACAAATAGTGAGTCCACAAGCAACAGCCATTTTTATTATTACATTTGAGTAACTAATGTTTAAAAATTCCTACAAGAATACATTCTAGGATCTGGAAATTCCTCCTAAATTCGAGCGAATTTGGTCAAAGTTGCAGATTGCGTTTTTTCGATTGTTCGACTCGATCTAATGTTCCTTTCTAATTGACCTTTTAGATTCTAGCTTCCTTGGACACACACCCTTTATGTTGCAATGTCATGTAGTTCGCTAGCCGTCCGTTCCATTTCGGTAGTCCGCTATCGTATCAGAGCATTTTATATAGAGTTGGTAACGCAGAACCGCAGACAGAAAAATCCATTGCATGTGTAATGTCTTTGCTAATTATCAGCCCATGCTCAGTAGAATGTGTCAGTAAAACAGTGACGCGTCAAGTTAGCGGGCCGAGATGCCATTATGAAATAGAGGATCAAATTCATCAAATTTCGTATACGATTTATCATCAGTTATCAGTAAACTGCGGATCTTTATGCATTTATAGCAAAATGGAGTAGATGAAGTTCAAAATTGAATACATATAATATTCTTTTGAAAGAATGAAACGGGAACGTTTCCGAAAAGGTTAAATCGGACTGATTATAGTTATTTATGTTGATGATATTATACTAGGTAAAGAATTTATTGAAATCAGGATAATTCAATAATTACAATAGTTATTATTTAATAATTTAATTATTCTGAATTATAAGTAGTTGATGTGTAATATGTATCACCTGATAATATTATTTTACTGTCAATTTATAACCTATACTACGTTCTCTAACTAGTTCAAGTGCCACTATTATTTAATTTTTATCCCATTGTTTCCAGTTTTTAACAACACTCGCCTGAACCATATTGAGTAATACGAGACTGGTCGCCTAACAAGAACTTCGGGAGGTTCCATATTGGGAAATAATAACGCATGATAACTATTAAACGGCTACAAGGTAACGTCTTCATTGTTTAATATTAAAAAAAACTCCGAGATCTTAAATTAATCGCATGCATTATACAACTGTATTCATGAAAATGATTGCACACTTACCCATTTGACGAACACGTAAAAAATTTCCAAAAAAAACTAAAGAATGCATTTAAAAAAATGTTTGCACAGTTTTCAACGGCGCTGGAATGTTTATTTATCGTCTGCTCGAAAACACGCAGCATTCGACGTGCGTTTTTGCAGTGTGGATCCAGACGAGCATAAACAATTTTCTAAACCTAATTTTAAGATATTTGACGATACAAAAATTCAGCTGTTTTTCTGTATCCATTTTAGGATTTTGGGCGAGTGTGGAGGCCGGAAGGGTTCGCGCGATACGCGAGGGTGTTAAAGCGTTGGAAATGAAAAATCGGTTCGGCTCCGGTATTTCCAATTTCAATTTCAAATACGACTTGTCGGGACCAATTGCAATTACGGGAGATGGTGCGAAAGCGCATGAGACGACGACGACGGTAGTCGGCGGCGGTGGTCGCGTGCGAGAAAGGTCGACCAACCGAACCGGCGTCCCCACTACCGAGCGTCGCGACGCAAGAGCGTACCACGACCCCCCACCGCCGACCTCGAGATCCCGTGTGGAGCAGCCGCTGTCCCGAAGCAAAACGACGCTCCTCGCTGCACTCGTCGGTCGTCCACAGACCTAGAGTGTTCGTTCTGTTCTCTGAGCGGTGTGTGTTCTGGTCAGCGTGTGTTCTCTGCGATCTAATCGACGTGTTGTCGGTACGTAGACCGGTGGAAACGTCACCGTTCACACGTGTGAGTCACGCTCGAAGGGTGTTTCAGTCCGCGAGGCATCGCGTTTTTCCAAAGAATTAAAAATCCAAGAAAAGAGAAAATAATAGTAAAGAAAAATAATATCAACCGGTCTCCGCGAGATTCGCGAAATCTGTGGGTGTGTACGGTGTGGTACATGTGCTCCTGTGAATGTCGAGTGTGATCATCGCGGGTGATCGTTGTTCCTCTCGGAAGCTTCCTTTGAATTGGATCGCAACAGCCCGTTGAACCAGAACGTCGATCTTTGAATCGGTACAGCTCCGGAGAGGTGTTTGAATCGTGTGTGTCTCTCTCCTCCGTCTGGGAGCTACAGAGAGAATCTTGAACGTCCGTTGAAGTCGTTCGATGCTGCTCTCCCCGAGATGATTTATCGGTTGCAGCTGGAGAAGATTCGTTTGCGACTCTTTTTCTATGCGGTTCGAAATGATAGGAGAGAGAGAGAGAGAGAGAAAAGGATAGAGAGACGTCGAACGCGAGGGTGGTGACCTTCTGCGGGAGACGAAAGCAGATGCGGGATGTCCTAGATTCGTCGATGGCACGTCGGTGTGCTCCGATGGGTTGAAGTATCGGTGAATTAATTAAGGGAGCCTCGCGTGCCGTATAATCTTTCGATTTGCACCCGGTGGCGGAGAGGTGTTTGGCCCGACCGGCGCGCAGGGCCCGTGGTATTTCTGGTCCAGGTAGCCGGGATATATGTGGTATTTTATAGGGTCGGAGGCGGATTTTCCGGATTTAGCGAAGGCTCCGCGAGGAGCAGAGAATCGGGCAGGCAGGCAAGCAAGCAAGCAGCTAGGCTGACGGACTGGCTCGGACAAATACCTACCAGCAAGCATGGCGTACGCTGCACGAGGGGTAGATTGGTCCGCTCCGCACCCTGCGATCAATAAACCCACCGAGAGGGAGCAGCTCCGTGACGAGCAGCACTACTCCGTGCTTTCTCTTCTCTTCTCTCTACTCTTCTCTTCTTCCTCTCTCCTCTCCTTTTCTCCTCTCAGCCTGTGCTCCTCCTCCACTCTCTTCTATCCGGTTCGTTGTCTTCTTCCTACCTGGTATCCGTGTGCCATCAGTGATTCAGCACGTGCACGATGTTTCCCCGGTGGTTTTGAAAAACTGCCGGCAACGTGTTCCTCGGATTATCACGAACCGACGGACGCCAAAAGGCTTCGACCTGTCTTTCAGTTCTCACGCGCTTCCTCCTTCTAGCATCTTATATAGTTTTTCTTTCTTTTTTTTTCGTTTTCGTCGTCTGCTCTCGCCGCTTTTAGGGGTCTGATCACCATTCACTTTGTGCACGCATGGAGCCCTTGCATCCTCCCAGTCACTTTGCGCAGATTGCTGCACGGTTTTTATTCCGACTGCTCGCCCATGACCGGGGATGGGTGAAATACTGTTTCGAATTGTGTGCATGCTGGTCGGATTCGGATCTAGGAACTTTAGAAAGAAAATGTCTTGCTGGATGCAAAAGAGTTTTGAAGTTGCTTGGGGTGTACATTATTGGGTTTTGCGTTTGAAGGGTTTTAGGTTCAGTTTGTTTCATAACGTTGCTTCAGGAATAATACAATCATACTTCAGTCACAACCTTCTAAAGGCGTGAAATAAAATTCGCATTAAATGTTTATACTGAGAACCAATCACTATGATCATCTGAGATATTTCCGCTATTTTTCATAATGATATACAGAAAACCTGTATGGTGCAGGAGGAGGAGGGGGTATTGAGATGCAATCATTTTTTATGAGGATGGCGGAGTTTTGGATATTTCAAGGCTACCTTGATCTTTTTAAATAGAATGGCCTATCTTTTGCTTCTTGAATCGATAACGTACTAAATATTGTACTGATCTCTACAGATTGTGTATATCAATTCATTTAATATAACTCATTTGTTACAAAAATGGAAATATTAGTTTCGAAGATCGGTCAATTGTGAAACAGAAAACCGGTCATCTGACTGTGGTTTTATTATTCTTGTATTCATATCGGACTAAAACTACGATTATTTCGTTTTTTACAAAATTGTACATAACAATTTCAAAAACTGGCTTAATTGCGAAATAGAAAACCGGTCACCTGACCGTGGTTTTATTATTCTTATATTAATGTCGGTCTAAAATTACCATTAATTCATTTTTTACAAAACTGTACATACCAATTTAAAAAACTGGCTTAATTGCGAAAATTTAAAACCGGTCACCTGACCGTAGCTTTATTATTCTTACACTTATAAATCAGATATTTGTAGATATTTATAAGGTTGAAAGTATCACGAACTTATTTTTTTACAAAATTGGGCATACCACTTTAAAAACTGACTGAATTGTGAAATATAAAACCGGTCAGCTGACCGTGGGAGGTTTAGTGTCCAACTTCGTCCATCCCAGTCTCTAAGCAGTCGGTGATCGCTTACGCATCACACTTCCGTCACGCATTTTTGCTTCTCATCCGCATTTTCCCTCGTGCAAGCCGCGACGTAGACTCCGCATGGCTACTGGCAGTAGAGCGTATTGGTCGTATGAAATTGTAGAAACACAGGGAACTGTTAAGTACGACCGATGATGACGCGTCGGCTTTCTATCACAAAGCTCTCGTGCTGTTTCACGCATGCCGGTTTTTCACGCAAGCTCGAAAATGTCCGAGGTGACGATCGCAGTATCGAGCCAGGCCGCTCCGAATAAACTAGTCGGCCTTGAACCCTACAAAGGTCGTCCGATTCAAACAGCGACTATACGGATAGGTGGGAAACCGGGTGCAATCTTCAGCCATGGGAAATGGTGAAGGACGTTACCAGCCTTCATTTGTTACTTTTCCGAAAGAATCAGCGTGGCTGTTGCGATCAATTTTTCACGCGCGTCGTAAGCTCTCGTCGTTCAGTTGTGTGCTTTTTCTGTGTAACGTCAGGTGAGAATCAGTGCGATCAAGGAAAACAGGATCAAGATGTGGCGTGATCCCCCAGGAGGAGGGTTTAAGATACCCACGTATATCGCGACTATGCTTCTATTGGCTCTACTGGCATTGACGACTGGTGAGTTGAAGAATTCTAATGTATCATTAAGTAGAAGCGGTGTTCTGTTCAGTTATAAATGGACTGCGAATCACCGTGCAGATATCAATTTTATACGGATTTGTTCACCGAGGCTGAAGTCAATTAGAATAACTGTTTTAATAGTGTTTCGTAGTACCATTTATGATTAGCAACGGTTGAGAGTTGGTTGGGATATGGTTGGTGGTTTCGTCCACCATTCCACAATGAATTGTGACAATTTGCCGATGAATGTCCGACGTTGAGTGTACAGTTATTATAGTTGGTTAATTAACAAGACATTTACGTATGATAATACTAGATTGGCACAATTTTAGCCAAACGTTTACCAACATTTAACTCGTAGCACTCGAATGGTGACTCTGAGACGCCACTAGGAATTGCTGTACCATTATTCGAACTATTTCGAGTATGTCTTGTTTACATTGCAAATCAAATTTGCCCAGGGTTGCCTTATAAGTTATTACAACTTTTTGTTTGAAGATGTTTCTACACTTGGGGGAAAATTGTCCAGTATGAGACCTCATCGTATCTCTGTTACAAAACATGTAAATGTCGTAGTGATGACGTTTCCTTTTTCTGTTTGTTAACTAAAGTTGTATTAATTGTTCTGTTTATATAAAGTTTTTGAAATAGTTCATGTACCTTAAAATGCCTTAAAAACGGCAAGGGTGTAATCATTGTTGTGAAAATTGTTGTATAGTGCATGCAGTGAAGACGTATTAGTCGTATAGACTTCGAAGATATTGTTTTCGGTACTAAGTAAGTAACTTCGTTCAATTGCATTTTAGTTTAGGTGAATTCCACTGAAGAAATAGTTTTTAAATGCCCAATGTGTACAGAATAAGTTTGAGGAACAAATTGGGTCTTATTGTTTTATTTTATTACGAAGAAACCAAATTTTTTACTGTACTTCTCAGTAGGATGCAAAAGTTTTTTAAAAAGTGCATCGAACTTTAATAGTGTTTTTATTGTTAGTAAAGAGATATGAATTGTGAAATAAATGTGTCTCATATTGAGCAATTTTCTCCTATAAAGTAAGCGTTAAAAAAATGACAGGATTTATGAGTCATGATGTGAATGTGAATTAAAAAAATAAGTTTACATAATCATTTTCCTCAAGAGAATTCTACAATTTAAATCGTATGTATAGTAAGGAATCTAAAATTATACTAATTGGCCGAGCAGTCCTAATGTTGGACGATTTAAGATATTAGGCGAATGTTCAGAGCGTAAAGTGAGTTATCGTATCGCTATGATACGAAAGTTAATCCAATTGTGACTAACAAGGAATGAATCATGATAAACTTCCGACGTGTGTACACGATACACTCGTTTTTCTAAATCTCGTCGAAATTTCAGCTGAGAAATGTCCATGAAAAATGGATTGCGAATTTTATGCATTTATGAAAAACAGATGTGCAAATGAAAGAATACCCTTTTACCCATTATTACCAACTATTTGAAATAATTATTTATTCCCAACCGTGGACGTGTCATCTAGAAGATTGTTTCGTGTATCATTAATAAGTAAAAATTAATGTTTATGTTCAGTTTGTAATCAATTTTGTGATTCCTCGTTAATTTTTTATTTTTTTACTTGCTCCTAAAGGATTCAATTCCATTTTAATGCAAACTTATAAACGTTAAATTTAAATTCTAGTTTCCCAACTAATTACTAAAATTATTAGTTACATAGTTGTGTACAGGCCAATAAGAAGACTAATCTCAAAACAGTAGTTTCATAACTGTATAAAATAATTAATGCAAAATAGGATTTGAATGAATTTCGCAATGACTGCCACAAAGTGCTTTCGGAAAATTTTGAAACAATTTGCAGTTATTGCATTAAATTTAAGAGAGTGCGCGGTGTAATATAAAAGAAGCTAAAAAATAATTAAGCACACAAGTACACGTTATTAAAATGAAGAAAAACAGTTAACAGGTTAAAAAATTTATTTCGTCTTAAAGGATGCGTGAACATCTACGCGAGTCACTGTAGACCGTGTCAACATCTTCTGATTCGATGTTATGTTTATTCGACATTTTCCTCGGCTCGGCATGCTCCCCCGGATTGCCTTAATTGATGTAGCAACTTCAAAATTCGCATAACAGTCTGTACTTTAATTATAACGCGGTAATTGCTCGAAAAACGAAGCTCCAGGCGTGAAGCATGTTTATCCGGGAACAAATCTCCACTTCTATCCAGCAGAAAGAGGAAGTGGCCGCGCATGCTGCTCGGCGCACGCTAACCATTCGTAAGCGTGCGTCGCATCGCTGCATTGTATCTTGCCTATCTAATCGTTTATGCATTGAGAACGTATGACGCGGTACAAGCTGTCGAGCTAGCAGCAGCTGACACAGTAATTCATCTTTCCCTTCAACAATCTTCCGGATGACACGTTCCTTATGCATTGTGTCCACGCTGAAGCGTAAATCGACTATCACTACCGCCCCGGGCACAAAGTGTTCAATCAGAATCGTAAACGTGGCCGTTGAAGGAATTATTTACGCGCATATTAACTAATAGCTGCCCCGACAGACGTTGTCCTGTTTGAATTTCAATAAATTTGTTTCTGATCGTTTTGCCAATTTCTCTTCCTTTTTTAAAAATTATTTATCGTCGCTTTATGAATTCTTATATGAGTTTAGAATAAAGGTCGGTTCCGAATCACCTTGGGCACCACAGTATTTAGATGTTTTGTCAATTTGTGAAAAGCTATTGGAAATATATGTAAACAAAGTGAAAATGAGAAGAAAACAAATTTCTCAGTATTTATTCTATCTATTAACGATTATGGCCTTGGATATTCAATTTAAGGGGAGTACATCCATTGAAAAAAGCACTTTGATTTTTTCCTGCATTTTCCATTTCTCTTTAATTTTTATTTAGATTTACGCGCATATAACTTCAACTAAAAATTCTTGTCATGGTTAACAATATTTTAGCAGAGAATTTATATTTGGGTGGGCAGTCTTATTTACATCGAAGCGCTGACACCGCGCGGCGTATGCTCGATCAATAGGTAAACTAACGACTGGCGATTCGCGGAATCTCCTAACTGTTCCGATATCTGTCAACGTTGCGTGATCATTAAAGTATTTATTAAGGAGGGCCGCGTTTGTATTGAGAACGAATGGATTGACGTCACACACCCGACGAGATTCCCTCAATCTCCAAGCCCGGATTTTTCAGCGTTTCTTGTGCTTCAGCTGTGAGCGAGGAACATCTGTGCAAAGTAGATCGACCCTCATTAATTCCGAACGTTAATGATCCTGCCTCTTTCCTCGCTGAATATTTACGTCATGCTCCCGGCACAGATTTCGACTCTCGAACTTTCAGCAATTGGAAAATGTGTGTGACCCGGTGGGAGGTGTTACCAAAGTGGCCTCCTCGGTTTCGCCGAAACTTCTCAAGTATTGCTCGCGTGAGCTTCTTGCAGAATATACAGGGTGTTTCATAAATGCACGCTTCATTGGCCCTCCATTGAACATTCAATCTCACGTGAACCATTTTCTATGAATGTTGTTATTGTTATCGATCGTATGATTGTTAAAACAAAAAAATTTTAATGACTTCTATAAAGCAATTTTATAAATTAATTTAAACTTTCAACCTTTCGATCCTTGTGTGGATCATTTTCAAGAAAGGAGAAAAACTGCGTCTGAAATTATAACAGTGGAAGATGTTATAATAAAATCTGATTGTACTACATTGTCAAGGTTCTGTATTTTATTATTTAACATAGAGATTGAAAGTAACACATGTTGTTATTACGTCGTCATATAAGTTACTGAGGTAAAAACACGAGGCCTACAGGGAACAGATCCAATCAACCAACATTTTACCTTACTCTACTTAATATTTTCATAAAGCAAGTGGGTAATAAAATACAGAACCTTGACAATGTAGTACAATCTGATTTTATTATAAAATCTTCCACTGTTATAATTTCAGACTAAATTAATTAGTAAGAATTAAATTAATTTGTAAAATTCCTTTATAGTGTTCATTTGATGGAACCGTTGCGCCAAAATCATTAATATATTTTCTATGAATAATAATAGTCGTGTAGATCTGATGTGGTAGATCTTTACATGCTCTTTAAAAAAGTATTAAGGGTCTGGAATCAAAAATATATTAATTTAGAATTGATTGGGGTCACTGTGGAACACTGTGGGGCGTGCCAACAGATTAGAACTTCGTCGAGACGTAAAGCTGCTTTCGGTCTCGGTGCTATTTCAAAGAATTTATAAAGGAAGATGGAGAGCGAAAGAAGGAAGAGCGGATAGGAAATCGACATCGCAGCTGTCGATGCAATCTCGAGGCTCTGCTCGTTTCGAATCCGTCGCGCATGGACGTGAAAGGTCCACGAGGCGTAGGTAGAAACTGTGAGCACGGAGTGCAGCTGCCGAAGAAAAGACCAAGAAAACCAAAGTCTGAGGAGAGGGAGCCAAGGGAAAGGAACAGCTGCTGTTCCCAGAACGGACGCCCATTCCTGAAAGAGAATCGCATTTTTGCCGTAGCGCGCTCGAGCGGCCCGAACCCACCGCGCCAGGTGAATCTTCTAGTGTTGCGGGTCCGTCATGCTGCGAGATGATTCAGCGTCCGTCGAGACATGTTTCAGTTGCTGTTTATGGAATGTGTGAATCTTGAATCCGATGATGTCAGAGATCCTTCGCGTGCAGAATGAAAGAGAATCTGTTGCGAAGGTTCGGCAACGGAAACGTCTAATCGAGTCACTCTCAACAAGCCCATTATCCAACTTTTCACCCGTGTCTAGATTTTATTCGCACAGGTTGAGGTACATGTAGCTACTCGTGCATGTGGGATAACGTCATGTGAATCGCACTGGGTCAATGGGACAAGTGAATATTTATGGTGCACTGCATATCTGCATTGAAAATTAAAGGAATGCATTCGAAGGAAAGCTTTACTTGCAGCTAATTTTATAATATTATAATAGCATGAATTATCGATGTCCGACGCGATTGGCCACCCGGTGTACGTATTTTAACCCTTTGCACTACGAATTATTTTTCAGTTTTATTGTCAACAGTTCCTTTACTGTTTGAAGTGTTTTATTTGAAATTTTCTTCGAAGGACAGTTTCTTGACTGCTACTGATTTTAAACAATTTTGTCTACTAAATATACTAAATATAGATCTCAAACTTTGTTGTAATTTTGTTACAACATTTCGTTCTCCTTTTCAATTGAAAATGCTATTTTTTAACTACCTCTATACGTCTATTACATATTTGGTCATTATAAACATAAAGACCTGAAAATAATTTGTAATTTGTTTAAACATAGAATGTTTGATTGTACTTTCGCGTTCTTCCACATTTTTTAGTACAGTCAACTTGACCTACATAACATGATACGTAATTACCGGCAACTTTCTTTCTTTCACTTGCATCTTGTTGCAGTGTAAAACTAGAAGCCAGTGTCGGAAACTGTGTCACTCAACGACTCCGTTTGAGATTGCGACAATGAATCTTCATTCTCATCCTCGGTCGTCACATGAAAAATTTCAGAGTGCATCCACGGAAAATACTAATGAACATTTTCATTTGCGAAAATGGAACACCCTGTAGAATATAGACTCTACATTTTACAACTACGACTCTACATTATAGAGTATACTGAATCGGAGCCGGGCGTAGGGAGCACTAGTTCTAGCAAGTACACTCTGTTTGTTCAAAAGGCGTGAACCTTTTCGGTTTCCCAAGGGTTAACCAAACAAATCCGCGTTTGACTCGGCGTGTTCAGGAATTCCCCCGACTTCCTGTCAAGAGTGTTTCCATCGACGCCACGTTTCCCGCTTTGGACAGCCGGTTTATCGCTGGCGACACGGTTTCAGCCAGTATACGCGTATTCCATTCATTAAATTCAAAAACGGCTAGATTACACGGTGCGGCGCGCGTTGTGTGACTCGTTTCTAGTGATGGGTATGACCCATCTCAATTAGTATCGATTCCAAACGTGTGATTGCATTTAACCCTTACAAAAGTTTCATTCATTGAATATGTAATAAATGAAAATATTATTTGTTACTGTTCTCGGGATTTATTTGAATTAATGTCTAGACCTGTATCTTGCAAGCAAACGCAAACTTATTAGTGCACTTATTAGTGAGAACCAGAAGAACCTGATTTCAGTTGCCTTTATATGTGTCCTTGTTTCTTGCTGGGCCTAATAACGAGGCATGTCATCGTATTATATCCTTTTTAAACAATTGTAATTTGCGTGTGTAGGTGTCATCTAAAAGGAAAAAGATAATGTGTACACCTTTACCTTTATACTGATAATACTCTTTGTTATGTATATTTGTATACCTAATGTTGTAATAAATCTTTTCTAAGATTAAAAAAAGAAAACGGAAGAACCAATCTCCGTTGTTCTGTACTGAAGGATCGATCTGCGATCCTGATTCAAAATCAGGCATTGCTAGGGATCTTGGGCAAGTCCGAGCTTTCGAGGCGGCTCGATCACTATGATCGTCACGATCCTCTCAGCTCCAACACGCGTAAACGCGGCCGTGAGTCAGCCGCGTAACCGTTGATGTGGGATACGACTATATTACAGCCGCGTGCATACGCGTACGTTTGCTAGAAATGTATTCGATGCAGCGTGTCCGGTCGTTTGAAACGCTTGCCTATATATAGATTATGGGCTGGTTATCGACCGCACGGAATTCTCGTCTTTGATCGTGAGCGCGTAATGCTGGAACTTTACGAAAAATGGCTCGGGCTGATCGGGTCACTGGTCAATGTGCCTTCGACCTTTCTTGCCACGGCGCCTGTGTTCGTGCCTATGTTAATGAACACTGTTCATTCAACTCGCGCTGAAGAGATCCTTGAATCGCTTCTCTCTCCCTCTCTCTCTCTTGGAAATATTATTGAATTCCTGCATCCAATTACTCCCGCGCAACGAGTGGCTGAGATTGGCAATGGGAGGACTTCCGGTCAGAACGCTAGGAAGATTTTCCTCAGCTTTTTATGAAATTTATAACAATTTGCACAGAGAATATTTAACGTTGGGCCTATTATTATTATCGTTAGTTAACACTAAATCTATCGCTGCCGGTCAAATGATCGGTCTTACATTTTTAATATTGTGATTATTGAAATGGCCACGTTGCTTACATTGATTCGACAAATTTTCTATATGTTGCAATACAAAATTGCAAGCATTTATATAAATCATAATCAACTGCTGTTCGTTGGTAAGTGTATCACTTGAGAACAGCTGGACCGATTTGGCTAATTTATTTTTTTAAATGTTTGTAATAGTCATCAACATTCATTCGTTCATAAATTAAATTCAAAATGACTGGTATTGGTATAAGTAGCCATGATACAAAATTATTTTCATTCCTTATAAATGAAACAAAAATAAAATTTATTGTATTACACCTTTAGTAATCGCTGTAGAAGTCATCGTTGCGGAAAAACATGTAAAATGAAGTAGGAATTTCAGGATGAAAAAGTAAAACCAGTCATTTTGCACTGGCGTGATAGATCTAGCGTTAACGGACCGCCTCGGAGCGGAAAGGACTTTTGTTGAAGGCAGGAATATAGTCAAGTACCTAATAATAAAGTCCCGCTGATTGTGCGGTTGTAAGGATAAATAAAGGCAATGTAAGGATAAAAGCGGACCGACCGGAAGGGTAATCCGTGCACAGTTCGAGTCTAGATACGACAAAAGTTCGGAACACCTGTTCTCCTCCGTACCTGAGCGCGCACCTCCTGTCGCCCGCGTTGCTTGGCAAGTGTGTACTGTTGGTTCGCCAACCGGTTCTGTTCGTAACTCGATTTTACGGCGAACCGTGCTCGCGCTTATCCGTTCACGACGCGGTTAAGCCGGTATGCGGTTACGCGGGAAGAAAGTGGCACAATGAGCTCTTGTATAATCGTAAACACGTGTAAACCGACTGAATATGGATCTAAGAATAAACCAAACCTTGAATGGCGGCAATCAGCTCGAGCAAACTTAATCGAGGAAAAACCTGCTTCGAGCAAATTTTTATCAATGTTTGCAATCATACTTTGCAAGCAAGCGCGGTGATTTTGGTGCCAACCGTGTCAGAAGCAGAATTTGGTTTCTCTTTGCAATTTAATTTGCAAAACTTGTCGACAAATTCCAAGCCTGATTTTGAAACAGATGGTTCTGTATTTGAGTGCAAAGTTTGCAAGAGTTCCATGCCAAATCGAGGACGAACTTTGCTCTTAGCGTGAATATCGAGCAACTTTTTAATAAACCTTGTTGGAGAAGGGAATACCGAATTTTTAATAATTTAATTTAAATTTCGAAATTTTTATAATTTTAATTTAAATATTTCATAGCATAATAAAGTAAATTCATAGCAAAGCAATATTTAGAAACGAGAAAAGATTCAATTTACAACTGGTTCGATGAACTTGATAGTCTCAATTATTATAATAAACGGGGACATGCCAAAAGAGTTGCTGAAAATGAATTAATTTTCCAATACGGAAACGTTGTAATTTATACTGAATAGGTAGTGAAGGAATGTATTTTTTTTTCTTAAGAATTCAAATTCCAGATTGTCCAACAAAATCTGCAGTACCTAAAATTATTAAAAATTGTTGGAGCAATCTAATCAGGGTAGTATACTGTTGAATAATTTTAGACAACGTCAAGGGAAAGTTATGCAAAAATTATATTATTACTCTCGATGCGACAGCGAAAGATCGCGGATGCCTGTGACGGAAAACAAATCACGCGAGTTACCGTCTCCTGCATGGTCACGTGACGTTGATAGCATATTATTCAATAGCAGACCGGCAACCTGTTGTTTGCTACAATTGGCAACGCGCCAATTGAACGTGGGTGTCGCGTATATCCTGGCGAAGACGGCCGCCTAACGAAACCGAAAGACACGCAACAAAAGTTACGTCGCTCGGTGACAGTTTCGGACTAATTAATCTCTTAGCGTGGCTTCCCGTGCGGTACCTCAACCAGGAGTCGCCGGGCCGATAAACACGATAGATACTCCCGGAATCGTTGAATCCGTTTTCCTGATCACCCAGCAAACTTTTCTCTTCTCTTTGTCCGCAGTGGCTTACGCTGAGGATGAATCTATGGGACCTGTGTTTGTCAAGGAACCACCAAACCGAGTTGACTTCTCGAACGGAACCGGAGCTGTCGTCGAATGCCAGGCTAGAGGAAACCCCCAACCGGATATTATTTGGGTTCGTGCCGACGGAAGTGCTGTAGGGGACGTTCCGGGACTCCGACAGGTATATGTTACCACGTTTTTATTAGCTCGCTTTCTTGTTTGTCTGTCTGTTTGTTCGGTGGCAAATTTTGCAATTGATTTTAAACTAACTTCCTGATGAGCTAGAGACTTGAAATTGCACACATGGCTCAGAACTGGATGACAATGCATTATTAAAAAAAATTTTTTTTAAAAAGTCTTACCGTTTCGGAGAAAATAACAATTGAATATTTACCTTTTAATCCCCCCGCGAACTACGTCATCGCGTTCAGCGATCCCCACTTCGTTCGACAACCCCCCTTTACTTTACTATGCGTGCGCACTCTGACTCGTCCCCACTTCACGGACCCATTTCGCCCCGACGCGCGAAACATCGGTAGTGTAGTACTAACAACAACAGTCGCGTAAATCGTAACAATAATATCCGGTGTTCCACCCTGTGTGTAGTCGAATCGATTGTTGCTCCGGAATAACGGATTTAATTGCATCTATAGCTCGCATTTTAATTGGAAACGTATGAACATTCTGTTGAGAGTTCAACAAATCTGCTCGTTTGCTGCAACAATGATGTAACTCGAAATTGCATGGTTTCAGGGAAAATGTACGTAAATGTTTTGATTTGTTATAGCTTTGTAATAACATTATATTGAATTGCAAAGACTACTTGAAAATGTGTTATAATATTGGTTTCCACCGCATTACTTTGAGTACCGTATTTACTTGGAATTATTTGTCCAGATTAAAAATAAAAATTAATTTTCCCACAGGATCTGTGAAATGCAAAATGTTTGGGGGATAAAAACTTGAGTCTCGTGCATCGGGAACTTTTTAATTTTTAATTCATTAAATAAATTAGTTCGATTTTATGGAATTATTGAGATCGCTGGGTCGAAAAACCAAGTGTAAAAAATAACATGTGCTGCATGTGTTGTGGAATATGAAATTTAAATTTCCCTATTTGCATTCGCTTCGACGTTGATCGGCCGTTGATAGACTACCAGTCGGGCAAACGGATCGATCACAGTGTGGGTCGACAACCCTAACACCATGACAGAGACACCGTGTCCAATCGTAATTGTAATCTCACCTATACAGGTATATTTTAACTATTTGGCGATAGAATACGTTCCAGTAAATCATTGCTGCACTGAAGTACTACTTCAACCATGTACACCCCTCATTTTTTCAATTCAACTTATCCCTTGGTGTTCAACAGCTTTTATCGAAATAAATGATTTGAGAAATAATCGTTAAGATAATGTGTTTATTTGGACAGCTAAATAATTTTTAAAAAATCATTTTGTTACTTGAATTTTAAATGAAATTTTTCCCATCTCATCTTTTGATTGATCAAATAATTCGCACTCAAAAGTTTTATTTATTTAGCGTATTTAAGGAACAATTTTAAAAGCGAATGCAACTCTTTAATTTTTACTATTTGAACTTTTAATTTAAATTTTAATTAAGTACTGTATAATGCACAAAATGCTACTTTTTTGTTTTAATATCTGCACAAATAATTCTACAACGAACGATATTCACTCCGATATTCCTTCGGCGTTCACAAATTTGATCGAATATTTTCCAACAGAGGTTGTAGTATGTGTGATATTGGAGCTCGCTAAAATATTTGACACGTAGTCTTTCATATCGGCAAATATTCATACTGAAAGTATCAGAATAACCACTGAAATTGGGATTGGAAAATTCAGTTTATCGAATATAAAATAAAATAAAAATTCAGGTTCAACATTTTTGCCAGTATATTTTATTAAAGGACCTTAAAAATTAACTTGTCTCTGTTGAGCCCCGTTCTTTATTAGTTGAAAAATCACTTAACTAGTTTTTGTTTAAACAACGCTTATTACGGTTTCAAAAATTTCGTTTAGACATCCAATTTCAATCTAATTTTAAAACAAAAAAAGTTTTAAAGTTATTTTGTTTTCAAAATCGTCTGAATATTAATCGACCCATTGCACGTGTAATTAGCACAGTGGTACAATAAAAAGAGCGTTAATTATTCCAACAAGGAGTGTTTTATGCTAGCAAAATTACCGCTCATTTATATTTATCTGCCAAAAGTTGGGCGATTCACAAAATCTCCATTGTTGGGATAATTACGGGGGCCGCTGTATATGAAAATTAGTCGATGGAACAAGAGTTAATTGCCCACTCGATAGCGAATAAATCAAAGTTTTATGTGATCATCGACCGTGGTAACAATGCAATTCATTGAGAGGCACTACACGCGACACCCACTCGCCGCGTTCGCACACCGAGAGAAAGATCGACCAGTATCCGATCGTAATTCTTCATAAAGCACCCTACGCCGTGAAAGAAATTAAATGCCAATCGTTGGGTTCTAGATTGGACTTCCTTTTACTCGTAACTGGTTATTAGTATAGTAGGCGAAATATATCCATAGCTCCACTTGATTTTTAAATCGTATTTTTATCTGTGATTACCAACTGAATTCTTGACAGACTCGAGTTAATGAAATTCATGATTCATGTTTCTTGTAATTATCAATGTAATATTTGAAATAATTAATTATTGCGACAATTGAATGAAATTGAAATGATTAATCACTGCAGATTTTATGCATTTATGACAAAAATGTCACAAACAAAACTGGAAAAACAGAAGAGTTTAAGAAGAATGTTATGTAGGGTGTTCCAAAATCAACCCTTTTATTATTTTTAAAATAAAATAAAAAGTGGTTGAAGCAAAAGTTGTACCGTAGCTCTGGGGACATAAATCTGTGTGAACATTTTTTTTGAAAAAAGCATTACCGAAATTTTTACTTCGATTTCACTATAAAAATCATTAACCCTCATCCACACGACGTGGTACCCATGTACCCATGTGGATGAGGGTTAAAGAAAGAAATAACATTCAATTTCGATACAGACAATTTTTATTTTGCATAAAGAGCCGCAGTCTAATTATAACCTTAAGCTCATAAATAACGTTAAAAAAGCTTTTTCCGATCTTACGGGATAAATATCGAAAGAAAACTGCACCTATTACACGAGTTATGGAAATCTGGTGTAATTGACTTCCCACTATCGAACTCTGACTCCCACGGGTCGCTTATTTAGCGGCGTATTAACGATCTTACGTCATTAGTTCGGCTAAGGAGGAAGGCCGGATTAATTGTCGCTTAATTAGCGGCAAATTAGAATGGCCGTTCGTGACGAAATGAAAAATTTGTGTGCAGGTCTTGCCGAATGGAAACTTGGTGTTCCCACCCTTCCGCGCCGAGGATTACCGTCAGGAGGTTCATGCTCAGGTTTACAGCTGTCTGGCGCGATCACCGGCGGGTTCAGTTCACAGCCGAGACGTTAACGTGAGAGCCGGTAAGTGTTATCCTCTTACTTGCATTCCAAAATCACTCGGGACTCGCTCTTTCTCGCTGTTGCCTGGCCAGCTGTTATACTACCTACTTTTCAAACAAGATAACGAGGCGAACGACACGCGATTATGTTTCAACAGTGCGCGATGCACGGATCGAACGTCTTGCCACTGTCAAATAAATGAGGTCGCCCCACTTCAGTAACCGCGGCTACTTGTACTTTCGAACAATGGGGCAGATTTCCCGCTAGACTGCGGACGTTTATGCTAATTCGTATTTTTATTAAGGAGGATAGACTGATCTCTATCAGAGGTGCAATCTCAAGTAACTCGAGTACCAAAAATTTTTGTATAAGTCACTTTTGATTAGGTTTTTAATTTAAATTGTTTTCATTTTTTTTTCTTTTGACCGAGAGGGGGCCCTGGGCTCAATAGTCCATAAAACCCATGCCTAGATCCGCCTTCGATTTGCATTAGATATAAATTTTTTAATAAAATGACAGACCCACTAAATGTTAATAAATTTGATTACCACGTAGTCTACGAATAATGTGGCAATTTTTAATCAATCTGCAGAAACATCATTATTTATGGGCACCCATAATCATTTTAGTACATCTACATTTTTGCGAAAAATAGCAATTATATTAATAGATATAATTTATGCCTAATTTTTTTTGCAAAAAATATAAATAACACTTATTAGCTTAATAGTAACACTCCAAAAAAATATTAGAGCTCAATGGTTTTGTTAGTAATTATTACTAAACTAATCTTTGTATCACTGTCAAAAATGGTTGGCCAAAAAATTGAATAATTATTTTTATAAATCATTTAACAAAATTAAAAGAAAAC
Organism: Lasioglossum vierecki; assembly: GCA_028455595.1. Classification (NCBI taxonomy): domain Eukaryota; kingdom Metazoa; phylum Arthropoda; class Insecta; order Hymenoptera; family Halictidae; genus Lasioglossum; species Lasioglossum vierecki. The sequence goes on from CM052337.1 coordinate 13,351,738, forward strand.
ATTTCTGAAAATGTATATTTACATAAACCTATTTTTCGAAAATGATAGATTTTTTACACCTTACAACTAAATTAAATAATGACAATGGCAAGACGTCGAAAGGGCCAGGCACAGCGAACTAACACATCTTCTTTTCAGCAACTTCAAGCACACAACGACCGACGATAGTCGTCGAATTTGGGTCAGTATTTCGATTCCGCGGCATATTCAGCGAGTGTAAAATATATCGGTGGCAATTATCACGGTTCCACGAGTTTTAGCTGTCGGATTAGAATTACGCGTATTCGCTGCCGCCGCCGCCGTTGTTTACCATAATATTTATTGCTCTCCAGCCTCTGTTGGTTGTAATGCTGCACATGCTGCGAATCAATACTTGTATGTGTAACTGAAACATGCATACATGTCATTCAATAGTCTCGCGAGGATATTGACAGCAATCCTGAAATTTCGCTTGTAATCTGTACACGAGTCGTATCGGGCCATATACCGCACAGAATTTCCCATATGGTCTCACCGATTTATTTACAAAGTATTTGTTCAGTATTTGTTGTCTCAGTATTTGTTGTATGTATTCAGGAAGTAATCTGTGCAGAACTTTTAATTCGAAATAAATATAATTTTTAATTTTACCGACTGTTATGCAACAGAGGAAGTTTAATTTTCAGTAATTTTTGCCTCATATTTATAATTGTCGCAGCAATTAATTGTTGAGATTCTCCCGATTAAAATGAGTCCATACATGGGATGTAAATTGGGATATTTTTATTGCTTTAACTACATACGTATACGTGTGACGATTTTTACACATAATCCTTTAACACCCTGTACAAGTTCTGCGAGTTAGAAATATATCGGTGATTATGTGGACAAATTCCAGCGAACCAGACGGTTCGCACGCGTATCAATGTTGACTTAAATGTCGCACGCGATCCAAGCAGAAAGCCCCGAAAACCGAATTTCGACACGTTCGCAACGTGTTGCAGATTGCAAATCGAGAGGCTGTAGAGCATCGTTCGCTGCATTCGCAATTTAATACGGGTTTCGACGACGATATCGCAGTGGTGGCGCAGTACTACGACACAGACGTGAACAAGGAGTACGCGATCCGTGGAAACAGTGCCATTTTGAAGTGCGTCGTCCCGTCCTTCGTCGCCGATTTCGTGAAGGTTCTATCCTGGCAAACCGATCAGGGAGACGAATTCCTACCCGGCGACGATTACGGTACCGGATCGATTCGATCGAAACGAACCATTTATTCGATAGAAAAGGAAATTGTCGTCGTTCCCGCGAGCAGATCGCCTCCGCGCTCTCCAAACTCGGTAAACTCCGGCCGGCATCACAAAGCACGCAAACTCGGCAAACTCCGACCGGTATCGCGGGACGCGTTTGTTGTCCTGATCGAGAAGTTTAGTGACGTGTTGCTAGAACTTCTAAACCAATAAAGAAATTGGAGAAAATTCACACTGAAACATGTCGGAAAGTAACTGCTTTTTACAAGTGTACGTTCTATGTTTGCGACGTAATAGTCTACGGATTTGATGATTTTATAGATCAATATAAATCTGTAGGTGCAGTTTAAGGATCTGTGCAACCCTTTCAGCCTAATGGAGTGGAATAAATCTTACATATTAGCTTTTTTCATGTATTTTTTATTACATAAACTCCATGAGCAGCAAAACCTTGGTAGCTTGCATATAGAAGTAAAAGTGACTGTGATATAGAAAATAAAAATTGTTGCATTAACTTGATGTACGATTTTTTTGATGGCTTAATTTGTTAAATTTATATTGTTGCTTTTAGCAGTCGTCATTTTCTCATTTTTCAAAATTATTAAAAGTATCCTTGTTTTTTATAACCTGTAGAATTATTTTTAGCAGTGCATGTATACTACAAGCTATGATGTAACCGTACACCTAATACATATATGTATATAGAATGCTTTTGAATTTTATCTTCCTAACTCTTATCTTCCACTTGTTCGCTTGCGTGAGACTATAGTCCCCTTAAAGGGCGCAGTGTACTGCAAAGGGTTAATGACAAAGCACTGTTTATTTCGATCTATAATTAAAACGAGACTTTCCATTACAACGTCACTGAACTCTCCGATTCGAACCACAACGCGACTCAGCCGATCGCGAAGAAGTCGAGGAATCGCAGACAATTGTCCGAGCACAAATACCCCGCCTATAAAACGGAGCGGAGTTCCGAAAGCTCGGCTCGGTCACTCCCCGCTGTCGCATAATCGTTTTATACGAGCACGCGAAAGCGTCGTCTCATTAACATTGTTCCCAGCTCGTTACGTCCGCCGTCCGGAGTGCTGACTGAAATAATTGGAGCATATCGTCGACATCGACGTCAGAACGAGAGACGTCTCTCTCATTTCTCTCTCGTTTCTCTCCGTCGCGTCGCGTCGCGACAGCACATGCGTGGAGACGTGTCTCGCATGTACACGGGAGGAGAGAGTGCGAAAGAGTGACCTTCTCTCTTGCTCTCTCTATCGGCGCACTTTGATTTTCTCTCTCTCTTCTCTCACTCTCTCTCACCGAGTGCACCGATCGTTTGGCTGGCACGTCGACGTCGACGCTCTCTCCACCTGCAAGCTGGAAACTCGTTGCGGGCGCGGCATGAGATGCTTATGCGAATCGATCTGCTCGAAACGGCGAACGACGACGCGTCCACAACCCGGGAAGCTGTCGTCAACGTCGCGCGACCGGGTTATTAGGGACACCTGGTAGACATCCAAGTTCAGCAGTGCACGGTTAAATTTACATCGGTTCAGGAGCCTGAAGTTTAATTCTCGCATGCAGGACATCTTTTATCTGAGGATTGACTCAAACGAATTGGCATAACAAGTGAAAGCGAGATAGACGTATGAAGATTGAAACAAATAAACATACAACAAAGGAAATTTAATTTCCAGTAATTGTTTCAGTGTTATACTTGTGGCATCAATTGATAGCCGAGATTCTTCCGATTAAAATGAGTCCAAACACGATGCAAATCGGACCATTTTTAACGATTCAAGAACATAATCAAGACGCGGGCTACTGTAGACGCTCTATCCGCCACCCCCACTACTGCGTTCCGAACGCTTGATCGCGATGGTGGGAGTAACGGCTCGGGCGTCACCAGCTTGTGAGCAAGAAGCAGTACACGCCTGACGTTGCTTCATTCAATCGGCAAAACAAGTCGGATTGACCTCGTGTTTGGACTCATTTTTATCGGGAGATTCTCAGCTATCCATTGGGGACACAATCAGAAAGCTAAAACGATAATTACTGAAAATGAAATATTGTTAATTCCATGTTGACGAGAGGAGTGGAGCTACCTTGTGTAAATGTAACCGTGCAGTACTGTATTCCTGGTTAGTGATCGAGGTCCACGAAAACCGCGTCGCGATGCGCACCACCGGAAGCCGGGCGACGAGATTATCGGATCGATAACGCCACAGCTATTTCAGATCTCTGCCACCGCGGTAGCTAAACCGATGATCGCCTTGTCGAGGTGCTACGACCGTAGGAATTGCGCGTGTTCAACGCCTTCGTTATTATCAGCGCATGACCTCCATTTTAGTGGTGCACCAGTTTTATCAGTCCGAAGTCAACAACGAGTACGTAATACGCGGCAACGCAGCGATTCTCAAGTGCAGCATACCGAGCTTCGTCGCCGAGTTCGTTCAAGTGGTCGGCTGGCAGGACGACCAAGGAAACTTTTTTAACCCGGAGGAGAAGAATGGTAGAGATTTCTAGGGGGCTCCCGGGTTCCAGAGGGTCGAAATTAGGCAGCGAGTCGCGACGCGTTAGTCAACGTCGTATGATAAGCGAATCCGTTCGCGACTGCTCTCTTTTCGAGGGGTGCCCGATCGGAAAGGGTCACGCGACTGCGATAGATGGACTGACTCAGCTGTGCCGGACGCTCATTATGTCACCGTTATCGCTGATCATGTCTGAGGCTTCCTGTCGCGTACTCTGAGATTCATTGTGCAATTGTATTTCTCTATTTTGCGGTCTCACTATTTCGCCGAAGTGACGTTTCACCACGAAGACTTTTGCAGAAAATACATAGTTATTTCACGCACGTGGTACATGCAGTTGTGCAATCGGCAGTCGTTCATGATGAAAAAGTGAAAATAGTCGAACTACCCTTAGAGCTTCAGTATTTTTCTAAACATTGAACAAAAATTTCTCATCCCTTAACGAGGGAAACTCGGTTACTTATACACGTCGATTTTCATGAAACTTTACACAAGTGTTCATTGAATTCACTTGAAAATTCAGCTGTAAGATATAAAAAATCAGTATGATTAGTATGAGAAAATATTTTTATTTCCATTTACACATACTTCTTCAATTATATTATACAAGAACAATTTATTTTAGACTAGAAAATAGAAGAAATTGCTGTTTATTAACATGTTACTACTATAAATGTAGTTTTCTGGAATTTCTATTTACAATTCTATCTGCAAGACAGGGTTCCTAAAAATATACGATTTTACCATTGAAACAAATCCTCTAGTTTAAACTTTCACATTTTATCACCCTCGGGCTCGAAAATTGTTTTCATTCTTTCAATACGAACGACTATCAAACGTATCCATGAGGTTCCACGTTGCCACTTTTATGAAAATCACTGGACAGTTAAATATTTTAAAACAAATGGTCCTAAATTGCTGAGGTAGAATATGGGAGATTCCATAGTATTTTTAAAAATGCGATTGCTAAACTATGGATTTTTATATGTTTAAAGTACTCTGATTTTATAAAATACCCTGGTTTTATAACCACATTCAAAAGTCAATAAATGATCTCTAAATGATCTCCGTCAAGCCAACCACCCAAAGATCCCTGGCAGAGTATCTCTCATAAATCAGAAGTATGGACTTTTCCAGAATCTACCTCAGTTATAGGTTAATCGGCATTTCATTCTTCACAGTTCATTGATCAATCAATTCCCAGCTTCTGAATGAAAGAGCAAAGCCCTTCGGCCACTTGCTCTCGCAGCCGGAAACCTCAGACAACGAGTGCTCAGGAAATCCAGAAAAGTCCTTCGCGCGCAGCCCCTCTATTGTGTGCTCTTATTTCCCCTAGTCGTGACTCAATACTACGAAGCCGAGGTCGTGTCCGAATATGTGATTCGCGGCAACGCAGCCATCTTGAAGTGCACCATACCCAGTTTCGTCGCGGAATTTGTGTCGGTTGACTCCTGGGTGGGAAGCGACGGTTCGACCTTCAAACCGTCCAACGACTATGGTACTAAACTCCCGTGGACCCTAACTCTTTTTATTTCTCACTCCTCCATCATCGTTCTCGCCCACTCTGTTGCGTCTCCCTCTCACGTCCTTCCCCGTCCCTCTGTCCCGAGGCACGAATCCCTCCGAAGGCTTCTTCTTTTTTCTACTACCGGCCACCCCATTCCCCGCCAAACTTGGTAAAAGTTCAAAGTGGCACGTGGTAACGATTCGTTTCCGGCGCGGTCCAGTCTGGCGGCAGTTGTACGGCGGCGGCAACGCGACGGGTTAATGAACCATCCGCTGTGCGGCTCTCACGCAGGGATTCCACGGCTCTTCTAATTGTAAGGATACGGATGAATTGGGCTGCGAGCGACGCATAGTGGCGGCGTAGTGATCCATGGTAGTAGGGAATCGTACGCTCGGACGCGCTAGTTCATTCGAATCGAGATGCTAGAATTGCGGAGTAGCCAATTCGGAACGGAGTCCTAGGGATGGTGGAGCTATGTTTGAAAGTAGCGTAGCGTGATGGGTCTTGAAGAGGTACTCGAGGTGAGGGGATCTTGGCGGTTTGCAAATAATACCTACTTCAAAATGCAACAAATAATGTCTACTTCAAAACATAATTAATAATACCTACTTCAAAAAATAACAGATAATACCTACTTACAGAAAAAAAACAAATAGTGATTTTCAGTCTAAACAGTGGACAACGTTTACCGAATTTACTATACGGCTGGTGGACAAAATTAAGAAGATCGCTCTTAGAAACTTTTTCTAATGATTCATTAATGAAAGTTTGGCAAAAATATTCGTGATACTTTTCTACAAGCTTCAAACAACAAATTTTTCCAAAAAATATGTTTACTTTCCTAATCTACAAGAAAAATTCCAAATGTAGGTATTATTTTTAAACTAACAAGGGACTCATGTAATTCCCAATTTGTTTTAGGGATATATCTTGAGATTATTTGCAAATACATAATTTATTGGACTTGCATTAATGAATTTTCATACATTGCTATTATCAAAACTGTGTTAATTATTCGCCTAGAAAATAGATTTCTTTTGATTCATTAGATAGGTCACAAGAATTATTCTTAGAGAAAAAGCACCACAATAGAATTATTAATTATTAATTGAGAATTACTGGAGGATGTAACATCGATCATAGGAGATGTAGAACATTATAATTAATTAAAATGGAACACATCACTATAGGAAATAAAATGGAGAAAATTTATTGGCTATTGTGCTATAATTTCGCAGACGACAGTATGGAAAACTTCACGAACACAAAATACATAAACAAGTGTGAGCAGTTCCGTAAAGATAGCTTGTTTACTGAGAAAAATCTCAAAATATAACCTTAAAACGAACAGGGGAGTGGGCACACCCTCTTAAGGAGAGTACTGTGAGGTAGTAGAGCAAAATCTGAAACTTGGAGATCCGGGAGAGTAATGGATCTTCCTAATTTGCATCCGCAAGAAATCTCCTTCAAGCGTACGCTCGGCTGAACTACCGACCACCTTGATGTCCCCGGGATTTTCTGCGTATACAGGGTGTTCAGTAACCAATGGTACAAACAAGGAGGGTGGTGATTCAACATAATATAGAATAACAAATATAAATTGCGATTTTTGTACACTCGGCTTCCTAAGAAAAATGTCTTTGGAAGTTCATCGGGTAAACGCAAACTTATCAAGTCTTAATGAGTTTCGGTGTAAACTCTCCTTTAAAAACCTTTTTCCAATATTTGTGAACATCAAACGATGAATGCACAGATTAAGATTAAGCTCACAGTTTGGAGGGAGATTTTAATAACTGTTGGAAATGATTCACAGATCATGGTCTTTTTATTACATTTTAATATCTCCATTTTGCAGATACTATAATCATTTATTGTTTTTAAAATTTCATGTCCAGTGTGCTTTATGAACTAATTATATAGATAATAAACTTAATGCTTTAGTCACAAATAATTTATGAAAAGTTAGTGTAATTTATGCAGTAATTTATAACACGAGATTTATTATAATAGGAAATGTTGAGCACGTTTACAAAAAAAAGTTAGCGTTTATACCTTCTAAAATATGACGTATTAGATAGAGATTTTATAGATTCGATACAGTTAAGGTTTTATTCAAAACAATGTTTCGTATAGCTTAAAAAATATTTTTGAAAAGTGTCGAGTGCAACGTGTATCACCCTATAGAATCACCACCTGCCATGGTTTACTAAACCCTGCACATAGAGTAAATCTAGGCCAGGCTATAACTCTATTTCTACTGCAGATAGGAAAACATTGCAGAGAACAATTTTGCATTGTTCGTTCAGCTCTATTGTCCGAAATGCTTCGATGCAGTTCTAAAATGCAATTGCGCTTTTTTAGTGGAACGCATCAAACCTTTTTACATTCTGTGATCTTCAAGTCTTTTTGAACAAACACTATCTAGCTCCTGTGACAAAAAAATATGTGTACAAATATTTTATTCGAACTAACGTACGTAATCAAATAAAGTAAAAAATTTGTAACGTTGTACTTTTTTAAAAAAGTGCAATCACACATTAAAATTGCACTGTATATACTTCCGTAAAAGATGAAACTGTTTGAGAATAGAGCTTAATGAATAATATAAATTTTCTAAACAATATATTTTCTTACCTACAATCGAAAGAGTTGTAGTTGTAAGCTCATAATGTCAGTACAGTTACAGTCAGGGAAACATTTTTAATATTTGACCAATCGAGTTTTTTCAGATGTTAGAAGGATTAGGTTAGAGTACAGCACACATTACGTGGTGTACATAATTGTATTTCAAAGGGAGGTGTACATAGGTTGACCCCGTATTGTCGAATTAGGCGATTCTATCGTTTTCCGGAGAATCCGTCGATCGAAGAAGCTAGTTCTCCCAGTAGCGAATTTTGTATGACAGTCGTGACGCAGCAGTATCATCCGGAGATTCTGGCGGAATACGTGATCAGGGGCAACAGCGCGATCTTGAAGTGCAGCATCCCGAGTTACATCGCGGAGTTCGTTACCGTCGAGGCGTGGATCAGGGAGGACGGCGAGATCTATCTACCGGAGGATCCTGCTATCGGGCAGGGTACTATAGGTTCAAGTTAATCGGGGTTAGACACGCCTCACGGTGAATTCGTTTGTCCTCTACAACGGCGCGACGGCTCTGCGGGAACTTTACTCCGCATTACGATTAATCCTGGAGCAGCCAGCCGCGCCGCCTCGTCTCGTCGAGAGGGAACGCAAACGGGACGGACGTGAAAGCGCGTCGGGGAACGTCCGACGATTACTTTGAAACGTCGCTGCGTCCCGCTTCACGGAGACGCGAATTGCCAGGGAATTCTGCCGCCTGCCCTGAGGCGTGTCGTCGGGTTCTGTGAATTAACGTGATCGAACTACACCGCTCGACAAAGTCATGAGACACTCAGGAAATTAACAGATGAACTCAATGTTGCTTTCACCAAAACACATTTTTTGCTCGGATCTAAGCAATGATGAACTCTGTCGCTTAGGGATGTGCTCGGTTTTTCAGGATTGCAAGGGTGCAAAAATCCTACTTTTACTTTACGAGGCTTAATCTGCGTTTACAAGAAGTATTGATGATCTCGTGCAAAGGGTCGATCAGAAATTAAATTGAAGCAGGTTTGCTAATTTGATTAAACTTTCTACGTTTAATTTAATTTCTGGTCGAACCTTTGCGCCGAGATCATCAATACTTCTTGTTATAAACAACCTTACGATCGATAAAAAACAAACACGTTTAATTTGCGTTATTCGGCAGCATAATTGTCGGAGCTTTTAGAAAATAGCTGTGTGCGAAGCTGTACGCTGCCGAATAATGCAAATTCCGCCTCGTAAACGTGAAAACAAGACATCTTTACATTATTGAAAAAATCATCGCATCCTGCACCCTTGCAATCCATAGATTAAATCTTATTATATATAATTTTTTTTCTTATCTAGATACTATTATCATAAATGTCCTGAGTGTCTCACAGTTTCGTCCACCGATACAAAATCCCTCAGCTTCACACTGTGTGTACCTCATGGTCGCGCGACCTTTGTGCATTGTTGCAACCTGATCGTCTAACAGGCGTTATCCTGGCGTGCCCGCGCGGGCAGTCGTTTCGCAGTTCTACGTGACCGAGGCCGAGAACGAGTACGTGATTCGGGCGAACAGCGCGATCATGAAATGCAAAATACCGAGTTTCGTGTCCGAGTTCGTTCAGGTGGATCATTGGATAGCCGACGATGGAACGATATACACGGCCGGCGAGGAATACGGTAGGCGCAGAAGGACGTGCGACAACTTTCTCTCTCTCGAGATCGCCCATTCAACAATAGTTCTATGTTCCGTTTCTTCTCTCTCCCACCATTTATTTTTCATTTCTCCTCTCCCTCGAACGCGAGGCGAATCGTCAAGGGGACACACGGCCGCGTGGGAGTTAGCGACCATTACGCGACACGATGATACCGTTCCGTGTTTTTCTTCGTTACTGTACTACACTGCGTTGGTGTACGTTAAGGTCCATTCATACACGTCAGTTTCGAGCGTCCGTCGGAATGAAGTTACAGTATATTTTCTTTACGCGACAATCTCTACGCGATAGATGCGACCAAGAATATCCCCCAACTTAGTAATCTAATCTCCTTCTCCATGTTCTTCTCTACATTCAACTCGGCCTTTAATAAAAAAAATAACTACTCTGTGTACGATAGATGCGACCAAATTCCCTCGAGGCTGTCGCATCTATCGAAAATGCACTGTATCCAGGTTTAAGCGAACTATCTGCATCCGAGAATGATAAAACAAGGTTTTTATGGACCCCGCAACTCCTTAGGTAAACTGTCGGTAGCTCTCCTTTACAACATTATGAGAACAGGGTTCGGAAATGTACGAAAAATAGGGGCATTTATCGGAATGACGTGTGTGAATCGTCCTTTATACGGGCCGGTATCTTGTGGACTGTCTTCTGGGAATACGCGCGTTGCAGTGGTCCAGCAGTTCTACGAGACGAGGGTCATCGACGAGTTCGTCTTGCGCGGCAACACGGCTACCTTGAAGTGTCTCGTGCCCAGCTTTGTGGCGGATTTCGTAGACGTGATCGAGTGGCTGGCTGTCGAGGATGGGTCCACCTACTCCGCGAACAGCCAAGAAGAAAGGGGTACTTCTCACGTCTCGATTAAAAAGAATAAGGGGGACGAGAATATTTAGCGGGCCTCCGATGAGCACGAGCTTTCCCACCCTTCTGCGCTGCGCTGCCGGGTGCATGGGGTGTGTCGAAAATTGTGCTTCAATAGAGGAGCCTTTATGTGGAGGAATAAGTCCTTCATGGGGGAGAATAACATTTAACAAGTAGCCGTATCACACATAGAAGGGCGACGGAAATTATTTATTCAGATTTGAAAATGAATTTTTACAATATTAAATATCTTGCTTATATATATATATATATATATATATATATATTTTTGATGATTGGTAAAGAAATTGTCATCGAAGTTCTTTCAAGTGAGTATACATATTTTTATTATAACAGTTTTATAGGTTTTAAGAAGAAAATTCAACGATGTACTATTTGTTGATGTTACGTGAGCTTCAACAAGAAAATCATGTTTTTATGGGCAGACATTTTCGACACACCCTGTAAGACTTGCCAGATTCATTTGTAGAACACTGTCGTAAGACGTTCAGAGGTGCTCGAGTCGATCCTTCGGACGATGTTTATTAAAAATGAAGATTGCCATGCCATAATGTTAAAATAATAATTTCTGTTTTCTTGAGATTACTACCCCTATTACGAAAATATATTGCCTTTTTAATGCGATTACTGTTAAATTGTTTACGATGATGCAATTATTTTCTTATATTTGAAAATTAATTATTGTGTCAGTACATTGAACGTGTTGGTTGGGATTCGCAAGATATGAATAGGTTGACAGAGTAGTCTTTATGATTTGGCTTTCTCGTTTTGAAAAATCGATGTACATTAAAGCCTTAATCTAAGAATACGGGAATATCAGTGTGAATCACTACTAATCCAATTACAAAATTTGAATAATAACTAAGTGAATAAAATCTCTTCATATTTATAAAATATTTGAAACCAAAATGAAATCTGTAGTAACTAACTCTATTGTGAACCATGCGAAGAAGCAAACTAGCGATTTAATCAATAAGTACTCATTTCCTGAAAATACTCACCTACGGAGCCTCCGGCATCAGTGGTAGCTGTCTGCGATTAATGTGTCATGGGAAAGGCGTAAGGCTAACGCCATAAGTGTTCACGTATATTACAGTTGATAGTATACAGGGTGAATCATCTGAAAGTAGCTTCACTGTAACCTCGAGCAATGCTCAATGTTCATGCTCATTGAAAATACCGTGAGAAGGGCAACGATCACATTCGTTCAAATATATACACGACTCCATTTTCGAAAATGGTGGTGACCTCCAGTAATGAGCCAAAAAAATTATTTAAAATCGCATTGCTCGGAATTTCAATAGAAAAAATGAAGATTATGTAATTTTTAATTAATCTATTATTTTCTCAAGTCGTTTGATTTTCAAAGTGTATCCATTTTAATATCCCATTTTAGTATCTTGCAAGAGTCTCCGCAGATGCCTACACGTTCTGACTCACCCTGTAGATTCGTTTTGGGTGAATACTAGAAATGGCCGGGTACCCAAAAATTTGTATTTTTTGGAGACCCGAATGTCACAGATTTTCATGTTTCCCAACCAATCCGATCAGAGTATGAAAACCCTGCCCAGGTTCTAGTAGCTGCTCACCCCTATCAAATAGCTGTGAACAGGGGAAGCAATCTCGAGCAATCAAACAGACCTAGGACGACAAAAGGTATAATCGTGGAGGGATCGGCCGACAACAAAAACGGTTCTTCAGCCGTCGAGATCAGTTTCCGCAGCGCGGTCGAGCGGGCTGCGTTTAATTTTGCTAAACGAGTCCTGCTGGCGCGGCGCGGCGGTTTTAATGGAATTAATAAATTGAATCAGCATCGTGCTCATCCCTCGCGCGAACAGAGGCCGGTCTCGTTGCGCGCTTTGACGCGCCGGGTATTATTGTCGGTGTCTCAGGGTGCACAGGATGCACAAAGCAACCAGGAGGGAAAAGGAGAGAGAGAGTCGACGATGGCGGTCTGATAGAGTGGAACGCGCAATTTGCTCGTCTATGAGAAGCCAAGCTTGCCCATTCCGTCCGCCGATGATGCAAACGAGAAACCGAGGCAGAGCGTGCGGCTGGCAGTGGCCTTGATCCTCGTCGCGATCCTCGTCGCAGCGATGGGGATCATCCACGAGAGATGGGATTAATGGAGCACATAGATCCCATTAGCGTTCTCCGCGAACAGGGCCATCCAGTTTCGTTCGGTTGACCGGCGGCCGATGGTAACGCGTAATGGAATCTAATTCACGGTCAGTTAGTGGTTTAGCGCCCCGAAGGAAGCCGAAGTATCCATCACTGATCGATCGGATTAAACCATCCAATACCTGAATATCACAGACCGGACTCGCCGATTTGTTTGACCGGACAGAGAGATGTTACTTCATAGTTCTCACCAGGTGGTGGTCAACCTGATTACTAACGCTCACTAATGGTTCAAATTTTCATGGGGGGGGGGGGGGGTTTGTCTGATGCTGAAGAAGCTACTTCTCATTACCATTGCGGATTTATCACTCACTAACGGAACAGGTTAGAAGATTTCACTACAAATAGGGATACCAAAGTGGGTGGTAGGTATAGAAAGGTTGGCTACCCCTGGTCTACACGTGGGACGCGAGTAAACGCTATAAAACGGATCGTGGTAATATTTTCCCGGCAAATGTTTGACCGTTCGATCGGCGAGCGCGGCCGATTAAGTGGAGCAACGAATCGGGGTCGGCGGTCGTACCCGTTCGTGATTTCGGATTAGATTAAACCGGAGACTAATCAAACCGACGAGGAAATTGATGTCCGCTGGCTAGCTTAATTTCCATCCGAGCAAAGAGAGAGAGAGCGGGCGCGCGCCGCCGTGGAAACGACTCGCGCGCGAGCCAAGCGTGGTTCATTGAAATTTTAATCGACCGGATCAAAGCCCGAATAGCACAGCTCGTCGGATGTGTGGATATGTGTGTCGTCTGTGTGTAAGTGTTGTCTGTTTTATTTTATCGGAGCGGCCCACTTTGATTTTGCCACCTCTGTGTTCGGTTGATTGCAGTGGTCGCCCAATACTTCGAGATTCAGGTTTACGATCAGTTCGCGATCCGCGGGAACGCCGCGATATTCAAGTGTCAAGTCCCGTCGTTCGTCGCCGACCACGTGGACGTGGTGGGATGGGTCGATTCGAACGACGGCAGTTACATGGCCGATGGACAATCATACGGTACCAATCAGCATGCAGCACCAACGGATATCAACCATTCCCGGCGAAACTGAAGAACGGACGCCCCTCCGATTTTCTTTGTTTCTCAATATGTTATAAATCTCAACAGTTTGAACAACTTTTCTCTTTGGATTGTATACGCAAAAAAAATGTCGCCACTAGAACTCGATTCTCCTACAGTATCGCCAGGTCTTGTCTCCCACTTTGCCTCACCCCTGACTAACCCAGAAATGTCAGGGAGAGGGAATCTGTATTCCCCTGAATTTCCATCTTTGGCGACACTGCTCTCAGTTGGACGAAAAGCGTGGCATTATTCCCGTTATTATGCCACCTTCAAAATCGTAACTTTGTTTTTAATTAATCATAATGTAATTAATCTTTATAATTAATTATTTCGGAGATATTCGAGTGGCACATTTCAAATGGAACACCCTGTATCGGTAGGGTTCATTGTACTGATCGTCCATCGGGAGAGGTGTAGTGAAAAATTTGTAGGGACTTCCCGCCAGAAACTAACCATAAGGATGGGTGGGCGGTTCTGCAGCCTGGTGGGAAGAGTCGGGTCTCGCAACTACTCCTTCGCTCCTGATGTCTTTCCGATGGACGATCAGTAGTGGTGCAAATAGTTTTTCGCTGTAGGAAAAAGTTGTTCACTGGTGATTTCTACGACATATCTAAAATTCATGGAAATAGGAGGGTAGCTCCAGTTTCATCCCCATTCCCACTCTCTTTTTCCGTCGGGAGAGATTGCTGCTGCCGCGCGTTCAATTTCGCGTCGGTTGCTTCTTTGAGTCTCCGCAGTCGCGTGGGCGTACTTTCTCGAATTCGTGCTGAGTTTAACAGATGTTCGCGAAGAGATTTCCTCCTTGATGTTATTGCCGTGTTTAAGAGATTCTTGATCAGTTTTATGGGCGTACAGCCTAACGCAGCACTATTACCGCTCGGATGGTGAGATACTCTTGGTGAGGGTCTCTTCGAGATCTCACAGAAGTCTAAAATTATCATTTGTTTAGAGATTGTTGGGAAGACACTTTGAAGTTGTTTGTTTTAGTGTTTTAGTTGAAGGGCTCGGGGGGCGTGGAAATCACTTTTGAAACTATAAGTTTGGTGCTCTATGTTATACGAATCTTCGTAGTATTCTGTAGAATAAATTTTCGCTTTTGAAACTAATTGAATAAAATATTATTGGACTCTTTTTCAATTTTGATTATTATTATAATCATTTATTGTAAGAAGGACAGTGACGTATCATGCAAAAGTAGAAATGTAATTGACATTCATACGTTGCTATCAGTAGAACCTTCCTGGACATAATTGATAAACTTCATTATTTTTACTCTCTTGATCTTTTCTTATTATAGATCGAACTTCATAGTCCAGTTTAATAAAATATTAGTTGCCTCTAAAATATCCGAGACTTGATATGTAACGACCTACATACTCAATTTGCTTGAATACTTTGCACCAAGAAAAGTGTCAAAATTTTACTGTCTAGGAAATAAGAAATTAAAACAAAAATTTGCTTTTTGAGCTTCAGTAAATTAATAGTAGACACTGGGAAAATTCGAAGTTACGTTTGTCAGAAATCTCTTTTGTAGACAAGGTTACGATATCATACGAAATCAATCAGATTTTTACAGTCGATGCCAGTGCAAGTAAAATTCGGTGGTCAATTTAAATTATCATTCTGTTGGTTAATTTTTTCACGAAATGTGGTATTTCGCTGTTTCGCCCATTTCCATGAAAACACTTATGAATCTCTATCTTGTAAACTGCTTATTTAATTGAATAATAATACACATTTTTTTCATTGAGAAATCAATTTTGTTATACTAGAAAGAGTAGACAAATTTTTATTCTACATATTTCGTTACATATTGGAGATTTAACAATTTACACACGGCTATTAATACTTCCAAAATAAGTTCAGTAAAAAAATAATTGCACCAATCATTATATCATATTAGATCAAAATTTAACTTGAAATTAAACTCGACAAATAAATTCTGAAATTTAAATTCTATAATTCTGAAAGCTATATATTTCATAAAGAAATTGGCAACCAGCAAAGTGATGATTTAAACTCCCCATAATTTTTCCTGCACCACGTCATATATTATTTTGAGCAATGCCCAACGTGGAAAAGCGATCGATTCAGCCTGCAATCATTGACCCGCGATTAATCATTTTCGAGGGCGAGACTGTATACCGTTAGAATGAAAATAAGCCGGCACGAATTTTTGAACGTTCCCCAGCGCGATCGATCGCGGATACGAGTCTGTATGTAGATGTGCGGCTTATGGTAAAACCGGAAACCGGTGTCTGGTTGCAGTTGTCGGGCAGCGGTATGCAGTGAACGTGATGGACGAACACGTCCTTCGGGGGAACGCCGCAATTATCAAGTGTCACATACCGAGCTTCGTTGCCGAATTCGTCGAGGTTGACTCTTGGATCGAAGACGAGACCACTGAAATATATCCTAACTCCGATTACGGTACACACATATGCGCCCACGTGCTCGTTCCGCTCGCAGGAACAGGCGGACCGAGTGGAACAAATTTTCTAGAGGTGTGCGAGAACCTGAAACTATCGGGCTGGTCCGGGTCGGGTTCTCCAAAGTATAAATATGCGAGAACTCGAAACTACTTCGATTGTCCGATGCTAGGAGTTGTTTCAGTCGGATCGGGATTCTCGAAACTTCAATGCGAGCTTCGTTACAAAAGACCGCAAATTCAATGTTTTTTATCCTCGCACATAGGATCGTAGTTGCCGGAGACTGGGTTTCCTATTAGGCATCCATACTGATGAATATACTCAATGTATATATTGATTATGAATATAACATCCATACTGTTAATATTCAAAGAATGAACGACTAGTTTTTCTGAGTTGTTAGAAGGATTATTTCACTAGGTGATGCGTGAATCATTATTTTTTAAATTGCTAAGAGAAAAGTGAAGGTCACGATTTTTAATATGTGCTGTAAGTCGTCAACAATAAAGATATTAAAAATTGGTTGAAATAAAAATTACATCGTTTCTGGAGATCCAGAAAGCTGCGTCTAAATGTTTGTTGGAAAAGGTATTCTTTTTGGAAAATTGAATCGTGGAACGATTTTATCAAAAAAATTACGCTTTATAGAATTCTAGACACGGTATAACTTTTACTTTAACCATTCTTTAATAAAAGGATAAAAGGGTTGATATCTTCCTTAAAACGGACATGAACGAATTACGAAATATATAATTAATATTAAACGAATTCCTAATTACATACGTAGCTATCTTCTTAGATAAATTAATAAATATTTGTGCGAGTTTTCATAAAAATCTGAGTGCATCCTTTCCTGATGTCGCAGGAACAACTTCAAAAGATGAAAGTGCGATTTTCTGAACGGTCGAGTTTGATAGGCCTTCTATAAAAAATCCGTCGTTTAAGTTGAAAATCAGAGTGACTTGGATACACACGATACGTGGTTATGTTCACTAAAATTGACACAGTTCTCCAAATTTCGGGAATCCCGACCCGACGCAATTCAACCCCATATCGAGTGCCCGAAACTTTCGGGTTCTCGCACACCTCTGCACATGCGCCCACGTGCTCGTTCCGCTCGCAGAACAAACGGAGCGAGTGGAGCAAGTTGTCCCATTCATACATATACCGTAGATTTTTGTTCTCTCCTTTCTTACTGCTGTCTCGCCATGCCGTGGCCACGTCACAGCCACCGAACGCTTTTCCTTTTTTCGCGGTCGAAATGTCAGTAACACGCGGCTTGGTTACTCGCGCGTACACGCTCCATTTCGCCTGGGGCCCGCGACACGGTGTAAGCGGAAAAACGACCGAGCGATCATTCTCATTCATAACCCGCGCGACGAACATCGTTGTCGGCTTGGGACTCGAAAGCGTTTCAAGGATTCGAACGTTAAACCGATCGTTAAATCGTAACGAGCGATATCCTCTGCGATCCCGGGGCAGGAATCGTTCCATAGTAAACACGAAAGGAAGCACGCAACAGGTACGATCGTTGGTGTACAGGCTGCGAAATAATTGTTTGCCTTCCGATAAAGCGACCAGGGAATATCGGTGGTGCTCGATTAACACGTTCCCCGAACGGATCCAGCGGGTCTAACTGATATTTTTGCGAGAGTACCTAGAGCTTGGAACAAATATGCAATGTAACCATTAGACTGTGGATTTTGTGCATTTATCAGACAAAACCAGTTGGTGCAGTGTACGCTCTAAGAAAAACGACTATCCCCTCCACTGCGTCTCTGTGACATGTACCTTTTTCGTTTTGAAAGATTACTGTACAATAAAGCCTTCATCTAAAAAAAAAAACGAATATCCCCTCCACTGCGACTAGTCTCAGTAATATTGTCCCTTTATCGTTTTAAAAAATCGCTGAATTTGTTGAAAATCAAGAATCCAAGGAAACCTGTGTGAAGTCACTGCGAATGTATTTAACGATAATATTTAATCGATTTGTAATAATATAATAAATAAAACTGATATTTAACGGTAATATTTTATCGATTTTGGAGAATTTTGAAAAGTGCACAGATCTGTAGCCCGGATACGGCAAACAATTCTTCGCACCCTGCGTGTCGCAACGGCTTATCGTAGAGCAACAGAAAGAAATGGATTGGGATAGATGAGATTGCGAGGAAAGAAATATGGAATGGGATATCGATCAGCGAGATGGTTGAATCTATTTCCGTGCGTCTCGGCGTGTTTTTTTTCAGAGCGTGTTCGTTCCATCGGCTTCCGCTCGAACCTCGATCGTGCTTCTCAAAGATCGACCGGCATCGGAAACATGAATACTGGCGCGCCGATGAAATCGTTCGAAAGCCCGGATGCCCCTCGTTTCGGAAACGAAACGACGAACTATTCTTGAACTGTTCGTACGACGTTGACTGCCGCTGCTCGCGCTGTCCCAGACTTCCTTTTCTCCCTTCCGTCTCAACTTCGTCAGCAACCGCAAACTCTCTCGAACCTTTTCCTTTCCTGTGTCTTCACTAAACAGTGTACAGGTTGTGGATGCTTTTAGTCGATGTTGTTTGCATGCATCCGGCTCGTTCGTCCGTTGTTTGATAACCGGAAGCCGGTATGAATGGAATGCCATCAAATAATACGCGAAATTCACAATGAGTCGGACGTTGACCCAGACCTTACCAAGGGGTATTTCAATCAAATCTGTAGTTTTTTGAAAAATGTAAACACGTTTTTTTGGAATACGTATGGAGTATATTTTTGAGAATGCATTGAAATCGTGATCCAGAATTTTTACAATTTCGGGAAAGGCTCAAATTAATGAATAAACTCAGTAAAATAAATTTCCAAGTATGAAATAAACCAAATATGAAATATGAAATCATTTTTTAAGAGCTGTGGTCTTAAAGTACAAGTTTTATTAAATAATTAGTATTAAAATATTTGTGCATCTCTAATAAGCACATTCTATTTTGTAATTATTATATTCTGTTTTGTATGTGTTGTATTTCGTTTTTTTTTGTAATTATGTTGAAATAAATCTCATATGAGATTTTCTATTAAAAAAAAGAAATTTTGGGAAAATTGTGTTCGAATTGACACAAGGTACGGATGAGGGTTAAAAAAGATTAAGTGCCGAGTATCAAAATTTCGAACAAATACTTCGAGCGTGGTTCGATCCCATCGTTAGCGTGTCGCGCGGGGTTAGAAGGATTAAAAGGAACATCATGAGCGATCGGCTTCTTACATTTCACGGACATCGCCGGAACAATGCATCGGCCGTGTATTCGCGGGGTGTTGTTTGACGAACGAGCCGGAATAGAACCGATTCGTCGAACGGTGAAAGCGCGAGATAGACACAGAGTCCGTCGCTATTCAACGTTCAACGAACTTGGCCAAGGTAGTAGAAGGTAATAGAGTGCATGCGGGCCAATGTATTAATCAAGACAGCATTATACTCGTCGACACACGTTTGCATGTCCGTGTGTACGCGTGTTTGTGCAGAGGACGAGTATCATGCGGTCGCTCGGGATAATTGAATATTTCTGATCCCGGGTAACCATCGGCCGGCAAGCGTAAAATATCGTTCTTCTCGATTAAACTGTTTCAATATCGGCGGCCGGATCTGCTCTTTGATCAGTCAATTATCCCGAGGTAGAAAGTCGCGCGAGGAAAATCAGCAGCGAAATTAATCTCCGTCTTTCTCTGCCCCGATTGTCGGCCATCGTAGATGGAAAATACTTGGTACTGCCATCCGGAGAACTGCACATTCGCGACGTTGGACCCGAGGACGGATACAAGACCTATCAGTGCCGTACCAAGCATAGACTCACCGGTGAAACAAGACTATCTGCTACCAAGGGACGACTCGTCATTACCGGTAAGTGACTGAACACCAGCAAACTCTTCTGACACATTCATTAACATCGAAACTACGATTCCGATTCGATCGAGTTCGTCCTCTTAAGTGTTACCACTTCTTTCTCGTGATTAACCCGGGATTTTGCTGTCAGATAACATGTTTAACTAGACAAGAATCGGAATCGTGTTTCCCAGCTTCGAACCTCGACGAGGATTTCGTGTTCGAGTCATTTGTGAGATTTTTATTGTGATTGATATCTATTAATCACATTTCTTTTTCGCAATAATTGTGCAACGTCTAGCTTGAAAGCTTGGACATTCGAGTGGATGTAGGAAGTCAGCGTCTCGTGAATAGCTGTCTGGGTTCGAAGCTGTTGACCGAGGCAATTGATTCCCTGCGAGCCCGAGTGAAACGATTCAGGCACAGAATGTTCGCGTCTAATTACCTTGACAATCAAGTTATGCATCCTAACGGAGTACCTTGCAAAATCAATTGCTCTCGGCTAAGTAACCACGTCGATGTACGTGTGTAATCACATAGTCCAACGAGCTTGATATCGTAGCGTCGCATCATTGAAATTCGTTCGATCGTGGAGAAAAAATACTTTGATCTTCTAGATTCTCCAATTATAAAATTGTTGATAATTATGAGAAGAATGTTGGATCAAGCTCGTTGGCGAACCTGAATGCTGGGACAGGGTACCCCTGCGGGCACGCGCCACCGCCCGCCCATAATTGTTCACTCTTGGCATGATCGGTATCGGACGATTTCGAAGACTCGAGAGTCGTGTGAAAACGGAACATTGAACATTGAAAGCTAACGACAAGATCGCGCCGCGCCGACGCGCGTTGCGGCGCCATCACGCGATCTCCGGGCTCTGTCCTTCGCTCTCGCGTGGTAAGTTCAACGTCACTTCTACACAAGGGACGTCCGAAGACGTCCCAGACAGACTCTCGGCACACGTGGAATTGCACCTGCCGACTTTTAATGACACGTCGTCTCGCGAGCTCTCTCCACAGACCTGCGGAACGCGTTCTCGGGCTAGATCTAATTGCGAGAGTCTCGCGGATCTCTCTCGCGACGGGATTTACAGGGTCGTCGAAGTGGATCCGGAAATGTCATTGGGTAAAGAGGAACCGGTCCAGAAAATTGTCAATATATTCTTTCCCCAGATTATTTAAGTAATACAGTTTCGTTTCGATATAAAACGACGATAAAATCGATATCCCCACATCTTCTTACGAAGTTGTCCTTTGGAAGTCGGTTAGTCTGTGTGATTTTTATTTCGAAATAAGAAAATCGAACCCCTCTTCCTTTTTTTATGTTGTCTGCGTGATACAGCTTAGTCAGTGAGATGCTTCTTTCGAAATAAGAAAATCGCTACCTCTCTTCCCCTTTCTGGAGGGAGAGACATTAACCCGGATCTTGGGCGACTGGTGGGCCTGGTATACTCGCTAACTCCACCACGGTGACCATTCCTAAACTAACTGGAGAGGGGGACAAGATCTCAAAATCGAATGTCACTCGCTGCCCTTCCGCGTCAGAACGTCCTGTGAATTGTTCGGGATGCACTTGCCTCCCATTATTCCTCAGAATTTAGGAATTGCTTGGCTAGGTCGTAAACTTCCGGCTTCCTGTAGCCAAACCACGCAACGATTTCCGCTGGCGATTTTCCAGCACGAGCGATTCGAGTATCGACTCAGTTGTATTCTGGGGAAATTGAGGGGAATACAGTTGCCCCTTCTCTGCCATTGTTGGGTGAGTCACGACGCAGACATTTGACCAGTCATGTGATCGGCAGCGTAGAGATGCTTCTCGCCAATGAGGGAATGGCGTCTTAGGAGGGGTAAGGTAGACTGGGAGACAAATTTTAATCTGATGACACTGGTATTTATTTCGTGTTTAACATTTTCGCACTTGTTCATTTATTGATGGCTTATACAGCAAGTTAGTTTATACAGCAAGTTAGCTTATACAGCAAGTTAGCTTATACAGCAAGTCAGCTTATACAGCAAGTTAGTTTATCAACAATTGCTTTATTTATATTTGCCTTACTTATGTCTCGTGTATGAGACTGCCCAAGAACATTTAGGATTTATCTCGACGATCCTGTATTTGATCGAGGATTCGCATCGATTCGCGTAGTTGGAGGATGCTCGATGAGGATGCTCAGATTCGCACGATGTCCGCTGAGACGTGGTAACGAGAATCGTAGAGGGTCCGAACAGGGGACCCACATGCTCATGCACCACGGACCCCGCAGTCACAGACCACATGATCTGAAACAGACCCCGTGAGAAGCGTACGGCCGAAGTTTCCTTCGATGGACAACATAAACTCCAGCCGTGCGATCCCGATACCGTTTTATTGTTACAATATCTCTAATCACTGGCTAGTGGCAGAGATTATTGTTGCTTATTATGTTCGGAGGTGGGAAGAGGATTTTTTTAATTACTGTGCACGTTTCTGAGGCCGTATAACAATTCGGTCTGATTAAGTATATGTGGAGGAATTTCTCAATAGTGCATTATGGAATAGGTTAGAATTCGATGACGAGTATGTTCCTCTCTATGTGTGATACAGGGAGACATAATTTGTATTGTAGTCAGGATTTTGTACATTCATTAGAAAATTGAGTACTTCAGGTTCAAAACTGTGGGTATAAATATTTCAAGAATTAAAAATACTGTTGTACTATTGTATTTAAAATTTGTTAAGATTATCGAAGATTATTTTTGAATTTTCTTTTGCAATATTCATTTCTCAGGTAGACACGCGTAATATTTAGATTGTTGCAATGTACTATACTATATACATATACTATATACAGTTAGCAAATTGAAATGAAAAGAGGTGACAGATAGAATATCCCCCTCAGGGGTTACCTGTTCTCAAGTATCTTCAACCTATAGTCTATGAGCGTTGACTCGTGTATCCTTTAGAACCCGTGGGCAGCGTTCGTCCGAAGATTCCTTCAACGGACGACATTCGTGGATACAGGACGCCGGTGACCGGCTCACAGGCTTTGCTTTGTCCTGCACAGGGGTTCCCCGTTCCCTCAAACAGGTAGAGAAACAATTGTAATCATAAAAAATCGCGAAACAAAACTAGACTTTGCTTTGCTAGCTATGTACAGTTGATCCTCGATAACTCGGTCGTTTCGTTAATTCCCTTCCATATTCCATCTCGAGAATCTCAATATAGTCGAAGTGAAACTTACTTCAACACAAATTAGTTAGGTTCCATTAAATTGAATTTAGAATAATCACGAGCAAATTGAAGCTTACCTCTATTAGTCGGATATTTTAAATACATAATAACTAGACTGCGGATTTGATACATTTATGAAAAAAATGAGTATGTGTAATTTAAAATAGCAAACATATTTGGAAAATTTAAACATACTATTACATTATTTTCAACCTACTAAACATAACAGGGAAGAGAATAGAATTATATTTCACACCAGTTTGTTGCAATTCAAGTAATAAATTTTTATTTTGCATAATTCGCAGTCTAGTGATAACTATAGGACACGTCTGGACAATTGGTGCCATGACAGGTTGATTCGCGTGGAGCATCAGTTGTCCACACCTGCTATAAAGAATGTAGCACCTCTACGATAACTGTCGCTTGGCAGACCCGACGATAGGACAGTTACGGAGAGACTACAGTAACATCTTCCCTTGAAATTCGAATTACCGAGGTTCGACTGTACTATCAGTACCTGGAAACAGAAGTTCCTGTTTGATTGCATAATCAGAGCCAGTCGGCAGCGTGAGGCCAAAATTCCCGACCATCGATGACTCCAGAAGTTTCCGAACAGTCAAGGACGGCTCGGTTCCCCTTCTCTGTCCCGCTCAGGGGTTCCCTAGCCTCGTGTTCAAGTAAGTTCTACCTCGTTACGAACTTCGTTCTACGTTACACTTTTCTCCATACTTCTTCCGTACCCTCCACACGCAGAGCCTGTGGGAAGTGGCCACCCGAAATTGCGTTACGTCAGCAACATTAATCCTAGAACTCCCAAGGCTCGAACTGAGGACATTAGTACTCACAGTTCTTTTTAAATAGGGTGTCCTAAAAATGTTCTACTTTTTTGAAAAGATTGATTCCTAAAGAAATACCTTTGCGAAAATGTGCTTTGTTAAGCATTTATTAACGAAAAACACTGACCAATGAGAGCGCGAGTAGAGTCGGCGGATTCTGCCTCGGCCCAATGTCAACGTCACCGAGTCACCGGGTCGGAATCCGCGCAATTTTTGTTTGTTAAATTCGTTTTACTAAGAAATCTCGATAAATCGAAACTGATTTTTAGTATTATCTCCGTAATTGTCCAAATTTTATCCCCACCACTCGGAGGTATCCCGAGAAAGATGGCAACTTTTATAAATTCTTTTATAATTCGAATTACCAAGATTCGACAGTATTACCAGTGGTTGGAAACAGAAGTTCCTGTTTGATTGCATGATCAGAGCCAGTCGGCAGTGTGAGGCCGAAATTCCCGACCATCGCTGACTCCTGGAGTTTCCGAACGGTCAAGGACGGCTCGGTTACCCTTCTCTGTCCCGCTCAGGGGTTCCCTAGCCTCGTGTTCAAGTAAGTTCTACCTCGTTACGAACTACGGTTCTACGTTACACTTTTTTTCCATACTTCTTCCGGACACCCTAAACGCAGAACCTGTGGGAAGCGTCCGGCCGAAATTCCCTTCCGTCAGCAACATTAATGGTCTGACAGTCGTTAGGAACGGAATACTGCCCCTACTTTGTCCTGCACAAGGATTTCCGGTGCCGAGTCATAGGTACGATCTTGATACAGATTTTACGAAGGATAATGAATCTCTTAGAAATACAGAATTTCTTCTCGTGGAAATTCGTGGTTGAGATAACAGGTACATATTTTTTTATTAAACATTCATTGTAACAAAGGGTTTATCAAGGACATAAATCCGCGACCAACTGCGGTTTAGTGGGACCTTGATTTTATGTACGGGATAATCGGATGGTGGTATGAATCCGTAAATAATAGCTGCGTAATTTATAATTAATATTACAATAAAATTTGTAATGAGAATAATAGCCACATAACACATTACATGGTACACCCTAGGGTTTATAGTTGGCCAACGGTGGGGCGAGCTGGTTGGTATATGGCCGGTGGTTTTGTCTACAAATCCCCAACATTGAGCTTATGATGAAAATTACAATTTGCCAACCCATATCCAACGTTGGCCCTACAGTTATTATAGTTGGTTAATTAACAAGAGATTTATGTATGACAATACTATATTGAAGTCTCTAATACTCTCCGCTATCTTCGACGACGAAAACCATCGTGTCAAGGATAACCCTTGACCCTCGTTGACTAAGTAAGAATTTACACCACGGATTCGCGGGAAAACATTGACGTCTTCAAACCCCAGCGGGTCCCCTGTCCCCGTTTCCTGGAACATGACTGCAAATGTGTCGCCGTCGATCCTTACACGCTTCTTTCCCCCGGGACTTCTCGCAGAACCTGTGGGGAGCGTGCGACCGAAGTTCCCAACGATGGATAACTCTCGAGGATTCGTTTCCGCTCGTGGAGAGAGGATCACGCTGCTGTGTCCTGCTCAAGGGTTCCCAGTTCCTTCGCATAGGTGGGCTAACCTTGAAGTACAGTGATGTCTCTGTTACAACTGAACCACAATATTTTCAGACGTGTGTATTTTAGATCAGGTGACCTTGACAACACCCCTAGTAGCATTTATGGTTAGCCAACTGTTGGGAGTTGGTTGGGATATGGTTCAACATAGGACTTACGACGAAAAATGATAATTTGCTAACGAATGTCCAACATTGAACCTACAATTATTATAGTTAGTTAACCCTTAAATGTTGCCCCAACCAATGTTTACCAACAATTAAATATCGTACTCCTTACAAACGTTCGAAGCGTGGCTACATACAACTAAAAACTTGTTTTTATTATATACTAAAATTAATTTTTTTTTGCAATTTATTGCTGTCGTGCATTGGTTAGCCCACTCAAATTTTATCGTGTGCAGCGTTGGAATTTATTTATTTCTTTAATTTTTCTACTTTCCAGGGGTTTTGGTTTTCTCCAGAATGTGCACAACAAAATGCCAATCATCAATGCTGCTAGGGATATTTCAAGGTCATTAGAATAGGAAGTAGCACATCCACAAATGGATTTCATCAGAATGACGCCAATATATCTAAACCTCATTGAAATTTAAGGGGAGGACCCTTTTCTACAAGTTCACTTTATCTGTCCAAGTCTTTAAAAATTGTGATAAACTCTACCTGGACGTCGATCTACGACGCGGTTAGGTGTCGAGCTGTCAGTTATCTCTGACAGTTATCAATGCAAGGTTCACCTATCGCTAAAGGTGTGATCATTGATTATCTCGGGGACCAGTGGTTACCCTGTCCCTCCGTTCAACATTCGCGAATACGAACCCAATGATCACGTCGGGCTTTTTCCCTTCAGAGCCAGTCTCGAGCGCGAAACCGAAATTCCAGATGACAGAAAACTCGCGCACGTACACGGTCCACTGCGACCAGCCGCTCACTTTGATGTGTCCAGCTCAGGCTTTCCCCGTTCCAGCTTTCAGGTACAGAGAGCGAAGAATTTTTAAGAATAGAATCCCTCGAGGAAGATCGACACGAATTCGGCTTATCAAAGAAACCAAGGACGCGAAAAGAAATGCCATCAGCGATAGCTGAATCGATTCCATGTATATTTCTCGACGTCTACTTCTTGCATAGACAGACCGACTCGCGACTCCTTTTGCGAGGCACTCGCTCGGTTCGAGCATCAAAAAATCGTATCTCTTGTGCGTGGTTACTTTTTGCAGTGATTGCAGATAACGCCAGTCGAGGAATTTTCGAGACAGGTGGAAAATTATAGGAATTACACAGAATCGAAGCTGTCAGAGTTAGAGTACAGTGTTCTGGGATTCGATCGATGATTATCTCCAACATTATTCATTATTGAAGGGTATACAATGGAATTGCGATCTCTTAGATGAAGTTGTAACCTTTGGTGAATTTGTAGAAAAGTATCGTGCACTCAGATTTTAATTAGATTATTTACGTGACCCTTCCCTGCATGATTTCATAACGGCACTTTGGTGGTGCGATGACGCTGCAACGTCCTGCCCAAGGGTTTCCCGTCCGTCGTACATGCAGAGTCGCCAGATCAGAGAAATTGACTCGAATTGAGGGGAAACAGGTTACCCTTTCCCTTCCTACTTCCAGAAAAGTAGTGTGGGGAGACTTTATCTGGCGACTCTGCGCACAGATAACGCACATGTAGCTTCATTTCGCGAATCGCGTGATTTTATCGTCAGAGCCAGCATCCAGTGCTCGACCGCAAATATCTGGACCGACCGACCTTCTACGGTTCAGTGCATCTTCCTTGACGAGTGTCACCCTACTCTGCCCTGCGCAAGGATTTCCGCTTCCTGTTTATAGGTAGGCACCCAGTCAAAAGTTACCCTTGAGAGGCGAGAATTGTTTAGAATTTATTGAAAAAAAGATTGTTGGGATACTCATTTGACATTTTAGGTAGGTAGGTATCAAATATTCACAAGTAAAGTCGCAGCTAAGCGTATTCAAGTATCAAGTTTGTTCAATAATTTTATAAACGATGCCATGAAATATTTACAAGTATATATATACAAGAAAATATTTTTCTTAATATTGTACAGAATTATATATTTAAAATTTCTACATAATTGATTGAATACCCCACTGTGCGACGGTTTAGTGTCAAGACCAGAAACCACTAAAAGATAGAATAAATTCGACCCTTCAAACGGTAACACCCCCGAGTATCGAGGCTGCAAAGGTCCCGAAATGGTTCCACTCGAATTGAAAGCAGTCCCAAGGTTCCCGCCGTAGGGCCAGTCTACGGTTGTCTAGAAACGGTCTGTGAGTTAAATGCGGTACCGAAGGGCGATTGTTCAGCTATGCATAGGTGCTGTATTGACATAGCTAGCACATCTATGAGCCTGTATGGCAAAGGGGAGTCCCTATTCCAGCATATTCAAAGACTTCTTGCCAGCGTCCTCTTTACGCACGACCTTCGAGCCGTTCGTCTCGCGTTCTGTTTTTAGAACCCGCCTCGAGCAGCAAGCCACAGTTTCCATCTGTGAACGACGTCGGATTACGCGTAACGAAAGGCACAGGCTTTTCGTTGCTTTGTCCTGCACAGGCGTATCCAGTCGCCACGTTTAGGTAGGTCGATATATCCGTCGCTTCGGCTTCTCTCCGCAACCCGGTGAAAAATAAACGAATCTCTCACTTTCTCTCTCACTCTCTTATTCCATGTTTCACCCTGTCCCAGTATATTAGGCGCGCGGACCAACTAGAATTCCTGGATACCCTCCTCGAAACTGAGAGCGAGCGCCGAGGCGTCTCACGACACACTTGAGCAGCCGAGCTCACTTTCTTCCAGCTTGTTACGTCGGTCATAGTTAGTTACTCGAGAGAAACATCATTTTCCTTATAGAACCAGTCGGCTTTGCCAAGCCTAAGTTCGCGACCATGGACAAGAGCCGAACGTTCGAAGTCCCGGAAGCACATGGCGTTCCGGTTCTCTGTCCCGCACAGGCGTATCCTGTCCCAGTCTTCAAGTAAGTCCGGAAGGCGCGTAGGACCCTCTTTGAATGATCCCTTGTTCAGGATGGACCCTCGTTTCCCGCTATTGTGCTACGCTACTGGGTGTGAGCCTTCTTCAAACTGAAATTATACCTCGTACCTTGCAAATATTTCTGGCTAGCATTGCGGCTGACTTCATTAGGAGTCTATAGACGCGTCGATGCTAATGTGATAGATGTGCTCCTTATGTAGCCTGAGTATTACTGCATTGGAACATTGATCAATCAGGTGGAATTATTCAGGTCGAATGGCCTTCAAGTCTGCTGTCAGGTTCTTTCTTAATTTCTATTGCTTCCTTATATTTTCATTGGAGACGAGTAATCCTTTGTGTACGCAAACTTGCTTTTATTAGAACTGATGAACTGTATTTATACATTACGGAACGGTAGATGAATGTTACTATTCAAATGACAGTAATCTTTCATGGACAAAAGTTTTTCTTTTAAATATTAAATATATTTTTCTTCACCTCCAGTTAATTTGCACTCCGTTTTCTACACAACTGGTTACACGGAACTTTGTATGACTCCAATATAAATACATTTCTTAAGTGAAAACTTGTTTACGTTCCGAGGTGAAATGCTATTCGTGTAATAAAATAACTGCTTTATTGCAAAATAGATATTTGATAGTGTAGTTTTTTTATGCTTGAAACGTTAAATTTTAAATTTACCTGATGTCGCCATACAGTGACGTTTGTTTACAAGAGATTAATTATTATTTTCTGTGTAAATTAGAGGCATTCTTAAACACTGCTTACAAAATTGTATAACGTTCTTTATGTTTATGATAAAGATACGGAACTAACAAGGTTTTCAATTACCATAAAACATGCTATGATTTGCATCGGTAACGCTTGGTTATCGCGTGACGGTTCAACAGGAATTTTCTTGTACGCGAAAAAGGCTGGTACCGTTTACTTAAAACATGGTGCGCTTGGATCATGTTATAATATCAGATTTAAAAATATATTCAAAACAATATGCATATATTAAATTTTAATTATATCTCATCGACTTATTCTGCTCGTATATAATTCTGATATACCATGATCATTTGTTTAAGGTATTTCTCTTTTTGCAACATTGAGTTATTTATAATTAATCACATTTCTGGTTGCAAGAAAATCTTGCTCTAAAAATTCTAGAAAATTATGAAAGTTTCTTTTTTCGTTTTTAAATTGACTGATTATGTAAATTAATTATCGAATCAATGCTCCAGTGCAGTGAACACAGGGTCTATGTTCAGGTTGAATCACCTCTTTGTAGAGTGGAAACTGAAAATATCTCCGTTATTTATAATCGTATTAAAACAGCTCTTCGGGATAAAATTATATTCTTTTAAAAGTGACATGTGAAGCATCTCTTACCAGTTACATCTTGTAAAATTGAGTTAGGTAAAATTGAATGATAGTTTATGAAAGTAGAAGCTTTAAACATTTTATTGTCGTAATTAAAATTACGGAAAAAGGAAGGTTAATTAAAATAAAATAAAACAAAAAACAAGATCTGTTGATATCGTCATATTTCCTCATTTTGATCGTTTTCATTTCCCTTTCGGAACTTTCGTCTATCCTTCATACCAACAGAGAAATTTGGGTGTTCTATTTTTCGTGACTCTCACCCGTAAAATTACCAACAACAGTATTATTACGCATTCCTTGATGACGAGGTAAATTATACTCGTACATCTATAAAGGGAACTTATAGTGTCTCAAAAGAAATCGCAAAAATAGTGTTATTTTTAGCGGTTCCAAATCGGGCAGTTCTCTGAAAATACTGTACATGAGTTGGTCCTGACTTTTTCCAGCGATCATAAATAAGGGAGATATTTTCACTTTCCACATTCGGTGAGTCACCCTGCGCAAGGAGTAGATATATGTATTTCTATCCAGCCGCATGCAGGATCCTTTGTACACGGCTTACGCCCAAGAAGCTGGTACAATAACTCCGCGAACCCGAGTCGCGAAAGCCTGAAACACCTCTTTGGTTTCTCGTGTGACGCAGAACCAGTGTCGAGCTCTAAACCGAAATTAACCGCGCTGGACGTGAAATCGACGAATCCGAGAGCGATGCTCGGTACCATTACCACCCTACTGTGTCCCGTTCAAGGATTCCCCGTGCCAGCATTCAGGTAAATTCGTGGACTCCATGGTTCCCGTAGCTTGCGCCACGAGACGGTGAACTGGTAGGTAATTTGGCTAGGGTCGCGATCCACCTCGGGAGCAACGAGCAGCCAATGAAACAGCTTTTGTCCCGGCGGCGGTTCTTCCGCCAGCGTGAATAGTTTAATCGATATTTCACTCCTGCCGGTCTTTCTTTCCCTGAATTCGATGGTATCGCGATTCAATTGACCCGGAGTGCTGGCGAATCGATGCCGGCAATTAGCCGATCGCTATCGGAGGCCCTGTCCCAGTCACTCGGAGCAGACGCTGAAGCGAGATTGGCTTGTTCTTCTCGTAGAACCGGTGGGCAGCACCAAACCGAAATTCCCCATGACGGGAACCTCACGCACCTATACTGCTCATACTGTGCGACTGTCTTTGCCCTTGACACTGGCCTGCCCGGCGCAGGCGTTTCCGGTTCCAGCCTTCAGGTACTCCACAAGCTACTCGTCAATCTTCTTCCCCCTACTGAAACAGCTTCCAAGCGAATTATAGAGCAAACAGTTTTCGTAGACTTGATCTTGATCAGCATCAAGAAACCATTTAATTTTGTTGGTCAGAACCGGTGTCCAGCACTAAACCGAAATTATCTGTGACGGAAAATTCACGAATGCTGATGACATACACTGTGCGACCATCTCAACCTTTGGTACTACTTTGTCCGGCACAGGCGTTTCCGGTTCCAACGTTCAGGTACTTGATAAGCTAGATTTCAATCTTTCTCAGCCCTTGACACTGTCTTGCCTGGTGCAAGCGTTTCCGGTTCCAGCGTTCAGGTAGTCGACTAACCACACTTTAGTCTCGTCGCTGATCGAATAACTTCGACGAATATCGGAGGGCATAGAGCAAACTATTTCTATAG
Organism: Lasioglossum vierecki; assembly: GCA_028455595.1. Classification (NCBI taxonomy): domain Eukaryota; kingdom Metazoa; phylum Arthropoda; class Insecta; order Hymenoptera; family Halictidae; genus Lasioglossum; species Lasioglossum vierecki. The sequence goes on from CM052337.1 coordinate 13,383,404, forward strand.
ACTTCGTCTGGATAAAATTTCTAGTTAGAGTACCCAGCTCCAAAGATCTTGACCGTGAATATGTTGGCAAGGTCAATATTATGTTCAACTTTTAACTGTATGTGTATCTGTTGGATGATGGAGTTGACGTTCCTGATGAGTGTAATTTGGTTTAGATAAATGCACTTAGGACGACAGCGTTACCCTTAATGAGGTCAATATTTGAAGATTTGAGGTCGAATCAAGGTCAAAGTATAATAGGTAGTTGAACTCGTCTTTCTTGTTACTCATCTTTTTCGTTACTCATCTTTTTCGTTATGTGGTACCCTTTGCATATGTTTGGGGAATATATTTGTTCAGAACATTGACCTTGCCAGCAAAAAAAGTTCTTCGTAGCTGAATCCCCTAAACAGGAGTTCTCAGTAACTTCGACTAGCCTGTGATTTTTATCCGTTAGAACCGGTGTCCAGCGCTAAACCGAAATTCCCCGTGACGGAAAACTCCCGCACCTTGACCACGTACAGCGTGCGGCCATCTCGGCCCTTCACACTGTCCTGCCCGGCACAGGCGTTTCCGGTTCCAGCGTTCAGGTACTCAACAAGACTTCAATCTCTGTGGTGGCCAAAGTGGTTTGGACCGTACCGTGGTTCGGACGTAAAATAAAGAGGAAGACTTGAATCTTCGGAATAGGGTTAACAGAAATGAAAAACAGTTTTGAAAGATTTCATCTGAATCAGCTTCCGAGAGTCTTGTCACTTGATTCTGTTCGTTAGAACCGGTGTCCAGCGCGAAACCAAAGTTCACGAACGCGGACATTAAAGTGGTGAGGCCGACGCCAACCTCCAGCCAGGTGTCGATGACTTGTCCCGCTCAAGGGTTCCCTGTTCCTGTTACACGGTCAGTAACGGACTATGTAATCGATTTTCCTCTGTTGTCCGCCAGAGCCGACCTCTAGCCAAAAGCCAAAGCTACCGACCAATCGTAAAGTCGAATTCGTGGATACGAAGTCAGCCGCGACGGTCAGTTTGATGTGTCCGGTGCAAGGTTACCCTGTTCCACTTTCGAGGTGAGATGACATTTGATCGCACCAGCACATACGTACTCTACATCCAGACACCAGCTACATTTCCACCTGTGATCGATACAATTTCCCAATCCCCCCTCGTCCTCTGTCCCACACGCCGCTGGTTTCGAATGACCGGCACTCGGCTTTCGCGCCGAGTCCGACCCCGAAACCATTAATTCTAATTTTCTCTCTCTCACCGCTTCCCCATCGTGTCCCCAGGTCGAATCAAACGTAATTCGTCGACGTGCGGCAATATTTTTCGTAGACGTTAGTGGACTCGGTCGCCCTATTACGCCACCAACAATAAGTCCGTTATGTACACGGTGTTCAGGGGTATCGGAAAGTTCTACGCGTGCATCATTAACAATCTGACATCCTCTATACCAGCTACCAGGTAACGTCTCGCGTGATACTCGATAATATCGCACGGTACCGGGCCCGAACTGTTTACCATTTCCATCGGTGAGTGCAATCATTATCGGGTACCTCGGTAATTCAACCTCGTACCCCCCCGTTGAACGGGGATTCTCGTGTAACTGCTCCGCTAGCTGGCGATTTTCACGAACTTTGATTCGGGAAACTAGCAATCATGCCTGGCTAAACTGTCTTCGAGTGTAACGGATACGATGAAATTGTGTAGAAACGTCGGTTGATTTGATTTCTTGGCGAACTTTCTCGGGAGTATTAGAATATAGTCACTTTCTCGTGGAGGGGAACGGGACTTTAATCATTTTGTTGGAATGGAGGGTTGTTGAGTGTGGGATAAATTACGTTTGAGTTCAGTTTTAGGTCTGGATTAGGTCCTATATTTTTTGGGAAGCTGGAGCAATTAGTTTGCTACGGGATGTGAAATGTTTTGTGGATCTGTGTCAATTAGATAAAGTTAGACGCGTCAAACATCACCACGCATTTCAGAAATGTTGTTCAGAATGGCGACCTTTGCAGCATATTTCTTGGTCATTAAAATTGAAGAAGAGGTAGCACACCGACAGCTTAACTTTAAGACAATTGGATTAAAACGTAGTGGCAAACAGCTTACTTAAACAAAAGTGGTAATGGAAATAGTGACAGGTTAATGGTTGTTATTGGATACCTATAATCCCGAGGTACAGATATTTTGAAGGAAAAGATAATAGGGAAAATGTAGACTTTATGAGAACCAGGTACATAAAAGCATCTAATTAAGGTTTGCGCAGAAACAGGGACACCATAATGGAATAGAAAATTATTAGGTTAAAAGGGACAGTACAGGGCACGATGAAATTTAATAATAAATGGAACACTAAAGGGGATGCTAATAAAGCGACTGAAAGGTTTAGGTGGGAAGTTAACAGAATGAAACAAGATTTTTTTCTATAAGCTAGGACGGATGTTAGTGTGAAAGGAGAAATGCAAATTTTAAACGAATAAATGAGAAATTAAATACAAACCAATATTCGAATTGTACAAAACAATAGCTCAGAGTATTATTATAGTTCTCGATTCATTGAAATTCAACTCTTTTCCAATTTGTTACACGAGAATCTCCCTAAACAGCTCAAGGTTTATCCCCAAAGTGAGGGAAGTACAGTTTTTTATTTCGATATAAGACGACAAGTGTCTTTTAAAGAGACGTTTTTGATGTGACACCGCTCGAACCCATGTTGCCGTTATTCTCCAACGACCTTAGCCTTAGCGCTTACATGAGACGAATCGGCATAAGCGTGGTGCTCATGTACAACTTTCAGGGGTTCCCCGCGCCAATCAAGCAGGTAATTCTACCGCTTTAACAGTATTCCGAAGTGTTTCTGATCCTATTACGTCGCGAATAAGTGTTCTAACACGATCAACTCTTCGTCTCTCGAGTATACCGTCTTCCGTAGAACCGGTCGGACTGAAGTCACCGATTTTCTCCAACGATGATAGCCTGAGCAAATACGCGAGGCGCAAGGGCACGAGCGTGGTGTTAGCGTGCAGCGCTCAGGGATTCCCCGTGCCAACCACCAGGTAAATCTAGCGCCGGTCGCTTCCATCGGGTACAGCACTGTTGGAGCTACAAAAAATCAATTTTACATCCTTCTAACATCTCAAAAAAAAAAAAAAATTCAAGTAGTTTGGCTCAATTTTAACAAAGTTAGTCTTCAAAGGGCGTTCACTTAAGTTTGTCCCTGATTGTGCACTTCTGTCAAAAGTTTTTTTTGAAACTCTTTTTTATCAATAAATATACGTGAAAAATGTGTATTTTTTCGTTTAACTGGTGGAACTTACTTCTTTGTTTCTATTCAAAATCAACAAAAAGTTTTGGTTTCATTTTACCAAGAGTCAAGGTATTATAAAAAGAAATGGGTTTCAAAAAATCGTCTAAAATGAACCGTTAAATAAGTCGAAAATAAAAGCCATTTAACATGATTGAGGGGTAATAATGAATTTCTATGAAATTTAAATATTATTTTGGGGTAACATTGAATTCATATAAAATTTTAATTTTATTGGGGGTAGTAATGAATTTATATGAAATTTTAATATTAGTCAAGGGCAATATTGCATTTATATAGAAAATTTAAAATCTTAATAAACAGAATAGAGAGTAGTTAATTGTGGATTGGTTTTCGATAATTTTCTGACGAATGTGTCCACGAGAAGTGGTGGCGCGTTGATTTAAGCTATCCAATAGCGCTGTACCCTATTAAAGGATCGAACACGACACGATCGATTTCAGAGCCGGTCGGAGCGCGATCGCCCCGATTAATATCGGACGATCTGAGCCGCACGATCAGACGGGCCGAGGGTCAGCCGATTTCCATTTTTTGCGCCGCGCAGGGAAGCCCTGTGCCCACCACTAGGTAATGGATTCACTGTACCGGTTTATCGATGAAATTCCGACGCGGAAAAACCGAGGAGTCGTTGCTTGCACCCCGGTTAAACGGAGGGTGGAGGGGGAGAGGCGACGCGACGCGGGTTGTGTCGTTTGTCAACCGGCTTCCTGTTACCCGTATTCGGCAAACAAAACTCGCGCACCGCGGAATAATCGAACGTGAATTGTTGTTTAGAGCCTGTCGGGGGCAAGGCGCCAGGCTTTGCCGCGGACGCGAAACTATCTCTGTTGGTACGAAGAGTAAACACCCACGTTAGTCTGCCTTGCAACGCCCAGGGCCATCCGACGCCAGTCTATAGGTACGACAAAAAACTAGGTGACTCGGGTCCGAAAGAGAGTTTACAACGGTTCCCGAAAGGCAAACGTTACCGGCCAGCTATCGGTTTCGTTCGATGGCGTCATCGATTAAAAGTTCCCGGGGCACCCTGTCCCCGAAGGACTCCGGTAACGATGTCTCGACATTTCGAGCGGAATTTCTTCTTTTTGGTGAGAGAGGTCGAACGTTGTTGCTGAATCACATGGTAAAGCTAATTGATTAATTAACTCCCTCTAGGTATATTGATACTTGTAATTTCAAAGGCAGTTTTCTTGAAGCAATGTCTTATACAGTCACCCACAGTGAAAATCGTACACAGTTTTACAATTTTCTTTGAACATAAACGACAATGTTTTATTCGCAATAAAAAAATCCCGAGCCATCGTCTTATATCGAAATAAAACTGTATCAAGGTTGGGTTAGTTCCAGGTAACAGACAGAATACGGTTCGAGACTGATTAACTATTTCCGTGATTAAACAGTGGGAAAAAAATCGATATTTTTTATCAAAAAAAAGAAGAAATTCTGTCTTGATGACTTCGTGATTCCCTTGTCGCAGAGCCAATGGGGAGCAAAGCGCCCGCTTTCCTCGGCGACGTGAAATCGTTCTTCTTCCTCCGAGGAGAGGGGTCGCAAGTAAGCATGCCGTGCAATGCCCAGGGGCATCCTGTTCCCGTAACCAGGTACTAAATTACCCATTGAAAGGCATCGACTACCACGCAGGCTGTGAATCATTCTTGCAAGGTTTCTCAGCGGTCTTTGATCGAACGCACCGTGAAAGCCTCAGTCTTTGCGTTGGAGGGCATTGTGGCTAGATCACGGTAAAATGATTCGGAAAGTCCATTAAGGGGGCGCCAAACCCCCTGCTCCCACCGCAAGTATCGTGTTCGGTAACCCGACACAGTTAGGCCAGTGTCGACTCGTCCCACGAGCAATGCAATACCTCTCTACGTCTATTAAAATTAAAATACAGTGATCATTCATATAATTTTAAGTTTTCAAAATTTTTCTTTGTGTTTGCCTATTTTTTAATCCCTCTTTTGCAAAAGTTATTATTTTTTGCATAACCTCAGAACCATTATTTTTTTGCATATCATGCGAAATAATAAGCAAGTTTTTTAAATATTGATTTTAATGTATCTGTGATGTAAACGATTGCCCAGAAGCTAATCGTTGTTTTGGACGGTTAACGTTACGCAAACAATCCATTTTTTTTATCCGTCATTACAATGCTGTCCGAAACCAGTACACGTCTTTCACAAGGATGCAGATTGTGACAGTTTAGTGTCCTCTGGTATTGATATTATTGATCCTCATTGTATTCGCATTGCCAATGGGACGATCCGATCAAAAACATGATGCGCCAGTAGTCTTCAGTTTTATTTGGCTAATCCTGTAACAGAGCCAGTAGCCACGAAGAAGCCAAAGTTCTCGAGTGACTTGAAGCTGTCCGGGTACGATCGTGCCACCGGTCAAGACCTCACCCTGCTCTGTCCCGCTCAGGGGTTCCCGGTTCCATCATATAGGTACATATACATCCTAATCTAATCGTTGGCTACTAGTCGAAAATCTCTACTCGTTGCCACAACAGCCTGTCCCTACTGTCTCTCTGTATGATTCGCCAGAGCCGGTCGCAACGAAGAAGCCAAAATTCTCAAGCGACACAAAATTGTCTTCGTACGATCGCGCCTTTGGTCAAGATCTCACCCTGCTCTGTCTCGCTCAGGGGTTCCCGGTTCCAACGTATAGGTACATATTGCAAACTAGTCCCTAGTAGTCGAAGAGCTTTATTCGTCACCTTCGTTATCCTCTCTCTCTTTGCCATTACCGAGGTAGTACGCAACGCGAATTGGTGCGCGCGTTACGTCACGTGACCGGTTTTTAGATGTTCATCTCCGAGAAATAGGGAAATAGCGTCGTAGAAGGGTAAAGTTGGACACAAGTCATAATCTGGCGACACTGCTGCTCTGTCTCGCTCAGGGGTTCCCGGTTGCAACATTCGAGTAGTACATATTTTAAACTAGTCGTTATTAGTAAAACAGCTTTATTCGTCACCTGAACCGCTTGTCCCTATTCTCTGTCTGTATGATTTACTAGAACCGGTCGCAACGAAGAAGCCGAAATTCTCAATCGACGCAAAGTTATCGTCGTACGATCGCAACTTCGGCCACGATCTGACCCTGCACTGTCCCGCTCAGGGGTTCCCGGTTCCAACATATAGGTACATATTATAATCGCTATTAGTCTAGAAGCTTTCATCAGTTTGTCCCCTATTCTCTATCTGTGTGATTTGCCAGAGCCGGTCGCCACGAAGAAGCCTAAGTTCTCGACCGCCTCGAAGTTGTCTTCGTTCGATTGCGCCCGTGGCCAAGACCTGACTTTATACTGTCCCGCACAGGGGTTCCCAGTTCCAACTTACAAGTACATACCTATGCGTATAATGTGATGTTGGGTTATCGGGAAAGTTCGTAGCGATTTTTAAAGGAAATTACACAGAAAAGTTATTCAAAAATTCGTAGCCGTTTTTAAAAATATTTTTAACATGTTTACATTCACGTTACTGCTTTATTTTAACGTCAATCTGTCTACAGTGACAAAAGTAGAAAAATCCCGAATATGAGCTCTCTCACATCCTCTCTGCCTATATGTATACCGTCCTCAACTGTCTTTCAATATTCCGCTAGATAATATTTTCTAGTGGACTTAATCCCCTACCGGACCTAGTCCTCTACTTTACTAGTCTTCTAATGGATCTAGTTCCATAGTGGGCCTAGTCTTCTAACAGTCTTCTAGCGGACCTAGTCCTCTATCAGGCCTAGATCCAAACGTCCCTTTCCTCTTTCTTCTCCTCCACACAACATCATCAGCCGCCAAAAACCTAACATAAAATTTCACTATGAATGAAGTAAAGTAAGCAACGAGTCTGAACTCCGTACCCTATAGAAATTCTCCACGAACTTTCCGGACAGCGCAATACGACAGTTAGTTAGTAAAAGATCTCTGTTAGTCACAGCATGTCCCCGTTGTCTCTCTATGTGATCCGTTAGAGCCAGTGGCCACGAAGAAGCCGAAATTCGCGAGCGACGCGAAGAAGTCCTGGTACGACCGCGAGGTCGGCCAAGATCTGACCGTGTACTGTCCCGCGCAGGGGTTCCCAGTTCCAAGCTTTAGGTACAAGCGCCGCTTAATAGTTCGGTGTTGATCAAGGAGCGTCGTGCTCGCAGCATGCCACTGTTGTTGTCTCTCTGTGTGATTCGTTAGAGCCGGTCGGCAGCAAAGCGCCAACGTTGACGGGCAATTTAAAGGGTGGCTGGATGGAGAACAAAGCGGACTCCAACGTCGTGCTGTCCTGTCCCGCGCAAGGGTACCCCGTGCCTTCGTTTAGGTAACTGTCTGTTCACCCCTCGAAGTGTCACACGGCCTCCCCTCGGCTTCACACCGGTGTTAATCCTTCGCGGTGGTGGTCTGTCTGCTGGCGGTCGTACGGCTTTTTTGGCGTTACCTTCGGTTGACTCTTGGAAGTGCACGAGTCAAATCTGGGCAAAACTTGAGGATACGTAGACTACACTTTTATTTCGAACTGCCTCCTATATACAGGATGTTCCAAAATTGTCGGAGAACCTTGAAATGGGTGGTTCCTCAGGTTATTCGAATTACGTCACTTTTGCAATGAACGACTGTAAATCTCGACGCGTGCGCAAATATCCGCAGTCTGGTTACAAGAACCATGACTTCAAAGCTCCCAGTTACCTGTCGCCCTTCCCCGTTAATTGCTTGGTACCTTTGAACCCTTTCAAGTGTTCAAACACTTTAGGGTTGTCAAGATGGATAATATCTGAATAGGTTCTATCAACGATGTCGTTGTATTTGCTTCGCGAGAGTCTGACCACTAGAAGACGGCGAAAGGTTAACATCGACGATTTTTCCATGCCGCGGCACTCTTCGAATTCTGAAGACCTTCGGCTCAAGTAGCATCGGGGCAGCATTGTTCTCCAATCGGTGAAAACTGAAGAGCACTCAACGGTCCAATTTGTGTCCATTATGTTGCCTTGGCCTTCTTTCCTGTCCGATGCCGGCGTGCCCCCCTCTGCTAAAAGTAGAACAATTAATCGCGGTCCGTTCGCGTGTGTGCATTGTTAGAACCGGTCGGGAGTAAAGCACCGACGTTCACGGGAGACGTGAAGGGCGTGTGGATGGAAAAGGGATCAGGAGCCAGCTGCGTGATGCCGTGTCCGGCGCAAGGATATCCCGTTCCCTCCTTTAGGTAAACCTCTAGCAGTACAGCATTATCTCCGTAACTGTCGCGAACGTCTCTACTATAACTGTCAACGTTTTATCCCCACCACCCCGAACCAGTCAAGCGGTAAACAGGCTCCATCTTCTTGATTAATTACAATCAGTGTAACATGCGTGATTAGATAATGACAGAACAGCTAGCTAGCTTAGCTACAGTACTAGTTTATGTTTGTCGATTTTTAATAAAAAATAATATTATTGAAAAATAATATAATTTAGGAATATCGAAAGTAGGATGTCTCAATCTTTAAAATGGGCTCAGATAGAACATCCTGCAACTTTTTTCCACGAAGTTTCATCAGTTTCAGTTCCCGGTTCGGATAGTCGAGGATCGACTAAATCTTCAATTAAACAAGCAAATATGGTCGTAATTATATCATGTTTGGACTCATTTTAAACAGAAAAATCCTACAGATATTATACTGAATGTTTCACAAAAAGAATTAAATTAAATAATAATTGTTACTAGATTAGTATCGTCCCACCGTTATATATTTAGTCCCGTATCATGTTACACTTCTCAGCTTCTGGGGCATGTCGAATAATAATGGAAGTAAATTTTTAACGAATGACGTGCCCATCTCTTTCACGTTGCTGCGATTAAAAACCGCGAGTGATCGACCGCAACCTGCGATATCACATGATCTCGTTTCTTCGGGTACACTTTCTCCTGGAACTGTCTTTCTTCTCGCGTATTCCCTTCTGCGAAACGGGGTCCCCTGTTCCATCGAAGTAGATTGTGTGATCGCGCAATTTGGAGCGTACCAAGAGACATTTTGCTAGCTGACAGCTTCCTTGTTTTGCCTATGATCAGAGCCAGTTGGGAGCAAAGCGCCGGCGTTGATGGGGATCGTTAAAGGAATTATGTTGGAGGTCCCGTCACTGACTAACGTAGTGATATTTTGTCCAGCGCAGGGCTACCCCGTGCCTTCATTTAGGTAAACGATGCTTGACGAACTGTAACCGAATGCTGTAACATCACCCTACGCGCCTTCTAATCAATCTGTTTCGCACTGAATGTCGTGACTAAACACCGTTCGCTCTGAAATTCGTCTGTGTATTTTCGGATGAGCACAGGTCTCTACTAACATCTTTAAGCGGTCATTCTGGTGTGACTGTTGATCATTCGTACAACATTTAGACAGCTTTTTACAGTGAATACGACGATCAATAATGACGATTTTGAATTGGCTAATAAATATCCTTCGGGAAGTATTAAATCAGTTCTTAATAATTTTTCAATAATATTTTAAAGATTCGTAATAAACGAGATAATGATTTTTGCAGTTTTAAAAATTCTTATCGATTATTTATACGGTTTGCCTAAAAAATGTACTTTCTCGAAAAAGGTGATTTTTGAGATCAGGAACCACTCCCTTCAAAAGGGTAAGATTATGTAACTAGACTTTTAGAAATTTTTTTCTCCATTTATGATGAAACAATTGTTTGAATAAAAATAGTATACAATATACATATAGCTTTTTAAAATGTCAATTTATTTAAAGACTGGTAGAAATTATTGATTTTTTAATATGTTTTTCTTACAAATTGATGAGTTATTTTCGTAATAATTTATTAATATAAACTGGTATGAAACATACGCTTGTTTTGAAACTTTTAATGTCACCCCTCCATTAAAGTTGGAGTCGCCATAGTGAAACAATTTTCAGGCATCCGGAACTTCACTGATGCGCCGTGTGAACAGTTATGAAGTTCTACAGTATTTCAACTAATTATAGAGTGTCCTCCGCTCTTAACAAGACGTTGATTGCTAAAAATGATCAGTGTATGAAAAGTTTTGACAGTCAGAAATTATTTGAATATGATCCTCGTACAGTTGAAGGCAATGGTGAGTAGCTTAATCCATTAGTCTCTTTGCCTCTTACCTTCAAAGTTAGAAAAAAGATCATCAGTAATTTCATTAAATATGAATTCTTGCTTCGTTTCTGCGTCTGCACATCTAACGAGTTCGTAATTATCAATTAAATCGATCTAACTTTGTGAGAATTTCATTTCTTTTGCGTTCCAATTACTTAATCCACATCTCGTAATTGTATATCTCCGTGAAAATATCTATGTACAGAATATGCTAATGTTATTTACAATATTAGTATACTCGTATATATACAATTAATAATATTTAATATATTTTTTAAACAAATTGAAAAATATGTAATTCTTTGTCAAATAATTTCTTCTGAGAAGAATCTAGTCTTCGGAATATTAAAAAATCTTTTTTTGTTGCAAAAATTCAATGCTATTTTAAATCCTCAGATATAGATGACATAATGTAGTTGTACGAAACATTGGAATTTTTAGTTTACACAAAAATACATAGTTTAACGATGACAAATATGTCCATAAAAATTGTATAAACACACCTTAAAATGAAACCTAAAAAAAAGAAATAAAAAAGCAGTTTAACGTATTAAAAATATCAGCACACCAGAATGACAACTAAAAACGTAAACAGAACAGTAAAGCTTGAACGCATGACCACGTTGAACATTCCTAGAGCCAATTGGAACAAAACCTCCGACGCTCACGGGTGAATTGCGAGGTGGTTGGCTGAAGAAGAGAGCGAAGTCCAGCGCCGTTCTATCATGCCCGGCCCAGGGATATCCTGTGCCCGCTTTTAGGTAAACAATTCGTTAGAATCTCGCAGCTGCGTTCTATAAACGGTTTCCGAAATTCCGCTAGAACCGGTCGGAAGCAAAAAGCCAACCGTGACAGGTGACTTGAAGGGTGGCTGGAAGGAAAAGCTCCAGCATTCGACGGTCGTCCTATTCTGTCCGGCTCAGGGTTATCCCGTGCCCAGTTTTAGGTAAACGTGCATTGACCATTCAATATTTAGCCGGTTCACAAGGGTATATCCACTGTTTGTGTCGTTAGAGCCGGTTGGTAGCAAAGCGCCGGCACTGACGGGTGAATCGAAACGCGGTTGGAAGGAAGTGAGCACGCGGAGCAGTGTGGTGTTGACGTGTCCCGCTCAGGGATATCCTGTGCCCAATTATAGGTAACATTTTCAAGCGAGGCGCTCGTTTCTTTGCCTATTAGAACCGGTTGGTAGCAAAGCACCCTCGATTCTTGGCGAGAAAGGCAGTTTGATGGAAAGACGGACAGCCACGCATATCGTGATCACTTGCCAAGGCCAGGCATACCCTGTTCCAACCTTCAGGTAAATCGCCAACCCTCCACGGGTCCTCCGAAAATTCTTGTCGACATTAGCGTCCCCGTTAACGCCTCTCTGCATATTTTTCACTAAACAACTGGCAGGAAGTAAGACCACTTCTCATTTCTGACCACATAAAAACTGGAAACACGGTTTCGATAGAACATGGTACTTTGAAAATATGGAAGTATCCATTTAGATGAGGAAATGCTGAAAATACAAATCTCAATGTTAGGAATTCATTGGTTCGAAAGTTATAGGTGTTTAAAGTTCAGCAATTTTGAGCGTTTATGGCATGAGCATGGACGACGCCATGGTACGTACTTGCACATCGTCCACTGAGCGGAGTGTTTGTGGCCTAATCTACCTTATTGACATCAGATGCGTGCCTGTGGCACAGACGAGATATGGGAATAGACCTGAAACCTATTAATTTATAATTTGCTATTAAATCGGCTACAAATATTGTGCCCCTAGAAATAATAATAATACATATTTTTATTTCTAAAGAGGTGTTGAGTCTGTGCCTGTGGTACCACCTAGTTCAAGAACCCTTGAAATTATTCAACTTTCAGTACCCATAACTTTTGAACCAGTGTATTCCTAACATTAAAACTTGGATTTTTGTAATTTCCTTGTCAAAATCTACAGGGGTGTATAAATATAAAGCGAAGTTTAACCCTGGGGGTTATCCTGTGCCCAGTTATAGGTAAAATTGTGAACGTCTTTCAACAAGACGCTCGTTTCTTTGCCCGTTAGAACCGGTCGGTAGCAAAGCACCCTCGATTCTCGGCGAGGAGGGGAGTTGGATGAAAAGGCGGAGAGCTTCGGATATCGTGATCCTTTGCCAAGGCCAAGGCTACCCTGTTCCAATGTTCAGGTAAATCGTGGATTTCGTACTCGCGAGACATTCTTGTCGCAGTTCATGTGCTGCTCCTTGATAACATTCCTTCTCACGCGTTTGATTATTTTGTTGGCGAAGAACCGGTAGGAGGTAAGGCACCTTCCATTTCCGGCGACGCAAAACGATGGCAAACGACCAAAAACTCGATGGGATTCGCGATCCAGTGCCAAGCGCAGGGTCACCCGGTACCAGTGTTCAGGTACTCGAGACCAACCACCATCTTATCGATCCTCTTTAATGCCATTTACTTTCCTCGCGAGCAAACGAACTCCCCTTATGGCGGAGGAGCTTCGATTGAGCCACGCATTGCGGCCGTACACTGGCCCGGCCAAGTGAAAACACGATATTTAAATTGCCTTTGACAGTTCGTGATAATTCAGACATTCAGATATGGATTCGAAATTCTTCAGCAACGATCACCAATTCTTGTTTTCCTGCATTCGATGTTACTATAATAATTGAACTTGTTCAGATATTTCATAGATATGCAAGTCCTATGTACAGGATGTTCCAAAAATGTACTTCCTTAAGAGGGATGATTCCTGAAGTTGAACAAAGTTAGAACACTGTTGCTCACCTGATATTTTTAATCAACCTAAAATTTATTAATTTCATTAATATTAAATTATGAAATAATATGTGCAAATCTATATTGGGATAATAGAATTTTAGTAGTAAATCTTAACTATATTCCGTTAACTATAATCACTATTCGTATGCAAGGAAACTTTACTGTTGGCTGACTATTTCGATCGTTAATAATGATAGGGTTAACTCTGTACGTATAGGGACAGGCAAAACGAAGAACTATAGTCACAGTTAGTATAACACAGAAAGTTTACCTTGGCATATGACTATTTCCACTGTTAGTAGGGAGAGGGTTAAATCGTGTCTCTGCACTTACGGGTACGTGTAATATCAGGATGATAAACGTGCTAAACCCCTTAAGAAAATACCTTTTCATGAATCTCTAATTTACTCCACTTCTACGGATTAGTTACATTTATAAAATGAAATATCCACACATGAGGTCGCAGTAATATTTACCCCTTGTTAGAATTTTCTTAAAATGACTATAATTGTGATGATATTAGATTCCAGATGTTTGTGCAAAAGTTCTTTTTTGATAAACATAAAATAAATCTAGTGATGATACTCGAACAATTTTTACAATAACTGCATTTATAACGATGTATTTGTAGACAAATTTATAAAATCTAGATAAGTTTTTGGTATTTTAAAACTTTTAAGAAATATTAAAATTCATCATACTCTACATACTATTGTGTTTGTCACACTATGTATATCAACATTACTGTATATTACTGTACAATATTTGTTGATCACCCTGTATAACATAGAGACAAGTGGATGTAAACAACACACCACCAGACAACAGATCGATATACGAATATATTTATTCTATCAACGGATAATAAAGAAAAAGGGAATAATGTCAATGCTGTGACTGTTAATTCGTGTTTTCACAAACCGGACCACTGTTTCGACTGTTGCCAATTCACCTAAGCAATCCGCGTAATCGTTACATTGCCAGAGCCTTTGGGATCGAAAGGACCGAAATTTTCGAGCGACGATCGTGTCAACTCTTTCATACGTCCCTCGAAGGGCTCATCTGCGTTGCTTTGTCCCGCACAAGGGTTCCCAGTTCCGTCGTTCAGGTAAATCACAGAGATACGCTGGTAGAACTTTGTTCTTCGGTTTTTGTTCGATGTAGAACCGGTAGGATCCAAGGCGCCCAGTTTTCAAAGTGACGCGAAAAGCGTAACATACGTTCGTGCCGCGAAATCGTCGGTAGCAATCATCTGTGCCGCTCAGGGCTCACCGATCCCGACTCACAGGTAACTTTTCCGAATTAATTGCGTTTTCATCGAGTTGGAGATTCATGGCTAGTACAAGTCGGACTGGCATCTTTGTTTGAAGTTTCAGGGTGCAAACCGTGTGCGAGAGATATTTAGTCACCATTTAAATTGATTGATTGATTAATTATTTATTAGCTTTCCCAGCTACTTTGTTTTACATTTACAATATTACTTTACATTTATTATAATGATTTTATTAATGATATTGATGACATTGCTTATTATATTATTATATGACTTATGATATTATTAGTATTATGAAATACACAGTTATCACCCAGAATCCTCAACCGATGATGCCACTTAGTCACTCTCTAATTTGACTAAAAGAAAAGCACGTGTGAACGAGTTCGAACAAGAAATGGCGGCGGTGGCGCGTCGTGTCCTAGGTCTGAAGTACTCGCGAATCAATTAACATGCCAACTATTGTGACTGTCAGAGCCGGCAGGTCGGGTGTCTCCGAAATTCCCGAGGTCTGCGAAATCGGACTCGTTCGAGGTAGCGAGCGGCGCCAAGATCAGTTTGCTCTGCGACGCCCAGGCGTTCCCTGCTCCCACGTTTAGGTCAGTGTAGTCATCGATAGCTAGTCAGTCCACAGATTGAATTAATTCGAGAATTCTGTAGAGCCTGTGAACGGTGCCAAGCCTAGAGTCGCGTCCACTGCCAAGTACGACGTGCTAGTCAGCAACGTGAACAGCCCGGTAACGATGCTTTGCCCGGCGCAGGGTCACCCTCTTCCAGCTTATAGGTATATCTATTTGTGGTTCGATCTTGCGATAAGGAGAATGGTCGCCAGAGTCTAGACAGATAGACATCCAGAGATTTGTCGTTTCTCTATCCAGAGCCGGTCAGTGGCGCGGCACCCAAAGTACCACCCACGGCGAAAATAACAGTCCTCTCGCTACCCAGTGAAGCACCCATGGCCATGGTGTGCCAAGCTCAGGCGCATCCGTTGCCGATCTTCAGGTACGCTTGGACGGGCACGGGGAAAGCCTCTTCCGATTCATTCTGCAATTATCCTCCAGTAAGGTCGTCATCGTTCACGCAACAAACGATGGACCGTGCCTCTGGAACGGTCTCAGTTAACTGACCGCGACAAGTCCCTCGTTCTGCACGCGAAAACATCTCCACGCGGACACGCGTAGATGTCAACTACTATGCCGTCTTCCTTCGTTTTGCATTCTAGAGCCGGTCGGAAGTAGTCCTCCCCGGTTGCCGCCTAGATCCAAATTCGACGGAATGACTAAGACCCAGGGAGAAACGTTGACGTTGCTCTGCGAGGCTCAGGCGAGTCCGTCGCCTTTGTACAGGTGAGCGACTTACGAGGGATGTTAGCAGATCCGTGAATTCGCACTACTATGAAATTTTGTATGCGGATTCGATCATTTATCACGCGGTTTCATCGTTTGTTTAACTCGTAGTAGAATGCAGGTCTGGTAACTGGTCCACGACGTAGAATCGGCTAACATCACTATCGCCCTCGATATCCCGTATCAACGTGAGAAGGGAATACAATAAAACCTCGAATACTGTCTGGGGTTGTCATCCTAAATGTTGTCCAGTGCCTACTCATTCCACTGCCTGATTAAGGGGGTTAGGACTTTCTGTTAGGATCCCTTAAGGGGGTAAAACGACACCTATTCTAGGGTATTTATCAGTGTTACCAACCTCTGTGCTAGAATCTGAAGGTGGTTTTCTCGATTGGGGGTTTGAGAGTGGTTTCCCCTACTTTGTGGACGCCCATATTATTAGATATAAACATAATCTCGGTAAATCATGAGCTCGGCGCTCTGCGATACACCTCCCTCTTTAGAATCAGCCCACACACAGCTCAAAGCATGCTCGTATTTGAGGTTTTACTGTACCAGCTCGCCGTAAGGCAAGTAAGACGAGCTTTGACGAATTCTATTTTTCAAAGTTTCATATGTTCCAAAATCCCCGGATTCTCTAACTCCTCTCGTCAGACGAGAACCTCGATTAGTTACCACCCTTCGCTACTTCCGTTCGCGATCGGCCTCTATCTTCACGTGTCTTGGTTTCTTTGAGATGTTAACGACGTGTTCGACAACGACGACGAGTCCCATCCCCAGTTCTTGCGGTCTTACAGAGCCACGGGGTAGTGTACGTCCGAACGTACGGGACAAGGACATCAATGGATTGAAGAGGGCTATTCTAATTGGTCGAACGGCGGGTCTAGCATGTCCTGTTCAAGGTTACCCGGCGCCAACGTTCAGGTACGGGATCGTAGGGTATGGTGCCAGTGTCGCCAGATGAAGACATGTATCCCACTCTACCCTGTCTCCTCTGTGTCATTACTCTCCCATTTAGGCGAACATCCCCACGCTTAATTAGTGATCTGAGGCTTTCACAGCCCGGCATCATACAATTTTTGTTGCTGAGGTTATCGGGTGTAAGCCGTGTCCTAAAGGAAAAAATTTACCAACGTTTTGCAAGCATTGCAGCTAGCTTCATCGGGGATGCGAAGACACACTGATACTGAAACGTTGGGAAATTTCTACCTTTAGAACACGTCTTTCACCCGAAAGCTTCAACAACCAAAAATTATATCCCTATGCTTCCACACGGCTCAATCACGTGACGCGTTTCGATTCCACTGTGCATGTGTTACTTGTCACGTGACTGATCTGATACCAGAGAGAGAGAGATAGAGGGTAGCTGTATTCGTTATAATTACCCTGGTCTGGCGACTCTGATTGGAGCAATGGGATTCACGTCAGGCGGTGGCGATCCTGCTCGGGTGTTCGGTCATGTTCTAGATCATTTTCTAGATCATTACCTCTTAAACACCATGCGTCGGTTCTTGCCCCCTGTTTTCAGAGCCGACGGGTAATGTCAGACCGCGTATCGCGGGCGAACGTTACGAAGGTTTCAAACTTGTTGACGTTCCGAGGACGATGGTGGCAGCCCTGGATTGTTCCATTCAAGGATTTCCTGTCCCAGTGACAAGGTACACGTCGCCTAACGACCGGTTCTCTCACTGTGAATCGCGTTTCAGAGGGCACCAGCAAAGAAGTTCGAATGAGAAGTGGTTTTGCGTACTGGAGGTTAGAATATAGCGTTGAGTCACTCGTTTCAGGGATGTACCTTATCCCTTATCCTTATGTCACGTGACTAATCCGATTATGACAGAGAGTACCTGTGTTCCCTTCAATTTTCTGTTCTGGCGGCACTGATTGGAGCAATGGGATTCACGTCAGGCGGTGGCGATCCTGCTCCGGTGTTCGGTCATGTTCTAGATAATTTTCTAGATCGTTGCCTCTTAAAAACCACGCGTCGGTTCTTGACCCCTGTTTTCAGAGCCGACGGGTAATGTCGGGCCGCGTATCGCGGGCGAACGTTACGAAGGTGGCAAACTCATTGACGTCCGACGGACGATGGTGGCAGCCCTGGATTGTTCCACTCAGGGATTTCCTGTCCCAGTGACAAGGTACACGTCGCGTAACGACTGGTTCCCTCACTGCGAATCGCGTTTCAGAGGGCACCAGCAAGATAGCTCCGCGGTCTTCGGGCAAGAAGTTCGAAAGAGAAGTGGTTCTGGCTGCTGGAGGTCAGAATATCGCGTTGAGTCACTCGTTTCAGGGATTCCCCATGCCCGTGACAAGGTAGACGATATACCTTAACCCCTTTCGCTCCTTGGTTTCTCTTTTCTCGTCGTCGTCGTCGTCGTCGTGGTCGTCCTCGTCGTCGATGAGTCGAATCAGTTGATTATCGCTTTCGATCGATATACCATGGATCGACAATTTATCAGGTAAGTTGCATGTTATAATTACACGTGTACTCAGGATTCTGGATATTGAGGAGGATGATGAGGTATGTAATTTTGTTATACTTCTCGCGACGAAGCGTTCTCATTGGTTACCAGCTCAGATTATTTTTCGTTCGATTTACTAGGTAGTGAATATGACTGAGATTGTTAGTGTTTTATGAAAATAGTAACATTGCGTTCATTAAAATTTTGTGTAATAATTGATATAATTAATTTCAAATTAATATAATTTCAATTAATATAAAGATTTTTAAAATTAAAATAAATTTCTTCTGCCTGGGCAATTGGTGCTCCGAGAGTCAATGATACCATCGACTTTTATAGCCGTAAAGTATTGATAAAGTTGACAATTTGTCTTCTTTCTTCAAATAAAATTTCTCATAAAACTGAGGGTGAAAGAAGATGAGCGACCTCAGTTTTCATTTTTGTATTCAACGTCTGGAACACTATAAGAATCGTTAATGGCTTGGTAACATGCAAAAGAAAATTTTTAATTTGTCGATCAATGTAATATAATAGTTTACATATTTGAAATCAGTCATTCCTACTATAGTCCAGTGGTTCTAGTATTATTAACAGATAAAATGAAGTAATAATTGAGGGTGTGAGCACAAAATCAATTGGGAACGCTTTCGCCGCGAGAAAGGTCGTTGCAACGATTCAACAGCTGACCGGCGACTCTGATTACCGATACACATATAATAATACAAGCCAAAGCGAACGATAAAGGGACGATATAGTCATTCCGGGCAATAAATAATATCGTTCCAGAACCGTCCGGTCGTACTGCCCCAAAAGGGACTGGAGACGGCCTTAATAAGTACCGCGGGGTAGAGGGCGAGTCTCTGGCGCTGGCGTGTGCGGCACAAGGCTTTCCTGCCCCGATCTCTAGGTACACAAAAAGAGTTCCGTATAGCTTCTCTATTTTTTTCTCTTTTGTTTGGTCGTTTATCTTGCTCCGCAGAGCACGGATCCTATTTTCGAAGCGTTCCATCCTTACCCTCTACCCCGGATCGGGTGGCGGTACCGCAAAATCCGAGAAGTTGGACGTTTGACAGAGGCTAATCAAAAAAAAGAGCGAGTCTAAACAGAAACGAAAAAGGGGAAGGCAGGGAGGGAGGGGCGGAAGGGTGAAAGCTAAACGAGAAACAGTAGTCGGGGTAGAAAGAAAAGAGACAACGGTCGATTGCCAAGCGTACAAAGATAGGGGATGGCGGGCACAAAGGTGGCCTCGAATGAAAGCGAGGGAAATAGCGCTGATCCAAGATCCCAACGACCGTCGCTGTCGTAGAGACAGCTATAACAGCGGCGGATCGGCGAGTTAACAGTCGAATAAGAACGTCGTATCTTGCGCTCGTAGAACTTGGATATCTCTCTGTTCGTGGTTCAGCCTTGTGTGTTGTCTTGTCTCGGTTTAAGTTGAAGCGGGCTCTCGAGAAACCGCAACGATTAGAGATAGCCTCACCGGGAGCGAAGGGAGAGGATAGGCAGAATAACTATAAAGTTAACTAAGAAGTAAAGCGTTCTCGTGTATCCGGGGCCAATCGGACGTGTTGGTTTTCAGTGCCAACAGGAGCCCCGTGACGCAACCCTGAGATAGGTGACACGGAAGCGCGACTCCGAAATGGATGATGCGGGCCCTCTTCTCCTTCGGTAACCTCGGTGCTGATCAGGGTGGTCCGAGAGAGTGTCACCCGATCAATGGGGCGAACAATGTTGCCCTGCACCTGCACACCTCCAATAAGTCCCACGATATCTGGCTGGTAAGTCCTCGCCACCTTCGTACCTCATCCGTTTCGTGTTTTTCACCCCCCTCCACGTTCCGACCTCCCTTTCTCTCACTCGCTAGAAATGTTGAAAGTGTTTCACCCCGTGTCCCAGGCATTGTCCAATCGCATCACCGTCGCCATCAAACCCCTCCCCCTCAAGCTCTCCACCAATTCGAGTCCCGATCGAAACAGCGACGGGTTCGTTCGTTCGTCGTGAAAGCTTATTTTGATTTCAAGCAATTTTTATCTTGGTTCCACCCCCTCAGGTTCCTAGTCTCCCGGTGTAATAGAAATCGTTCGAGAAAGTGTCACGCGAGCCTGTGCGTGTCTCGAGAATCGAGAGTGGAATCGGCACCGCTCTGTCGTTGTTGCTCTCCCCCATGAACGCCTCTCACTTTCTCCCTTAGGTGTACCGTTTTCGAATCGTTTGTCAGAGCACACGTGCAGACAGCAGTGCTTCTCTCTATATATCTCACTCATTCATTCACTTTTTCTCTTTTTCTTTCTCTCTCTTTCCATCCCGCGAAGCACTTTTTATTTCCGATCGTGACGAACTTGCCGCTGCCAGCCTCCTCACCCTCCACCGTTTCCCGACCTGCTCTGCTTTTATGACCGCTGTATGCTCCAGATGCGTTGAAGCTCTCCTTCTTTCTGATTAAATTTGCGCAAGAGACACGTGCTAATGAGCCGGCAGTAGAGACAGAAGCCCAGAGACGCCCAAAGCCCTGCATACACACTGCCGTCTACGAGACACCGGACACTTGCTGATTTCAGCGCGAACGGAGATTCTTTCGTTGTGTTTCGTTTTTGTTCGAGACTGCGGACAAAGATTTCTGGGTTACAGTAACCGAAAGTAATATTCGGATACTCTTTGCTATAACTTTGCTATGAGAATTTTTTTTTAAAAGAACTTTGCGTTGTTAAGTCTGAGTTGTTAAGGAGCTGAAGGATCAGTTTATGAGACGATACATGAATATAGTAGTTCTGCTTTGGCTAAACTTCACTTTAGGTACCCAGGAATTTGTAACCTTTTTTTATACAATCTTGTAGATTTTGGTGAAACAATGCCGACGATTCAAGTTTCAATGTTAGGAATTCATTGGTTCAAAAGTTATGGGTGTTCAAAGTTTCTTTCAGGTATAGGCGCCGCCATGTTGGTACGTACTGAGCGTCAACGTTCACGCGGTGAACTTTAGACACGTTTACTTTTTGAACCAGTGGATTCCTAACACTGTGATCATTCGGGAGTAACGCCAATTCTAGAATCTGCAAAGTGTCTGGTGACTTGTGAACACAAGAGTACTTACGAAGCTAAGAAACGATATCAGCATGAATCGAAGCAGCCACAAACACTGTTAATAATTTATCAATGTATTGTCTGCCTCTTTAAAAAGATCAAACAATAGAGTTTGATTTTGAAATAAATCTCATATGAGATTTTCTATAAAATAAAGTTCGATTGGCTTCGATTCATGCGACTATACAATGCTCCCTTTCAGCGACCAGCCCACGAAACCCCGTTGTCCTCTCGTTGCAGATGGTACAAGTTCATCGAAGGCTCAACTCGTCGTCAACCAGTCCAACTGAACGAACGCGTTCGTCAAGTCAGCGGAACACTGATCATTCGTGAGGCTCGCGTAGAGGATTCCGGCAAGTACCTGTGCATCGTGAACAACTCCGTTGGCGGTGAAAGCGTGGAAACAGTTTTGACAGTGACTGCCCCATTGGCCGCTGAGATCGAACCCAGCACCCAGACCATCGACTTCGGAAGACCTGCTACCTTCACCTGCAACGTTCGCGGAAATCCCATCAAGACTATCTCGTGGCTGAAGGACGGCAAACCCCTTGGCTTGGAAGACCATGTGCTCAGAATCGAAAGCGTCAAGAAAGAGGACAAGGGAATGTACCAGTGCTTCGTTAGAAATGATCAGGAGAGCGCCCAGGCAACTGCTGAACTCAAACTTGGTGGAAGATGTAAGTATATCTCCGAAAAATGTTGAAATATCAATTGACTAAGGAGCAAATCTTTTTTAAAAATTATTACTAGAAAGTTAATCTCTATTGAACCTAGTAAACATTATTCTAGATTAGTGCAGATTGGAACATCTGTTCAATGGATAGATTCAATTTCTTTGAGAATCAGTATCGCAAATTCAACCCTTACTGAATCTGAATCAATGAAAATAGATTCAGATTGAAGGGTGGTTCCGTTTAAAAAAAAATGAAGGCGACCTTGAGCCTCTAGAAGCAAATATTGTTATATATTTATTTTGAAGACATTTGAGGTCTAAATGTTAGACGACTCACTCTGAATACAAGTGAGTCCACATAGATCCTGGATAGCCCAGGATCCTGCAGAATGTCCCATTCAATGATTTCAATAGCAGGTCCAGACTTGTTCAATTGTTCCTGACCCTCAGGATCTAGAAGATGATACTAATCCAGAGCAACTCTTTTTACATCCACAGTCGAACCCCCGCAGATCCGTCACGCCTTCCGTGAAGAGACCCTGCAGCCCGGACCCAGCATGTTCTTGAAGTGTGTAGCCAGCGGAAACCCAACACCTGAAATCACCTGGGAACTTGACGGCAAACGGTTATCCAACACAGAGAGGCTCCAAGTCGGCCAGTACGTTACAGTAAACGGCGACGTGGTTTCTCATTTGAACATCTCCAGCATTCACACCAACGACGGAGGACTCTACAAGTGTATCGCTGCGTCGAAGGTGACCGTGATTCTTTCTTTTCATTTTCTTGGTCTGTTGTTGGTAGAGAAGAAAGGTAACAACGGTCCCGTGGATCTCGTGATTACAGGTTGGATCCGCGGAACACTCGGCTCGGTTGAACGTTTACGGTCTTCCCTTCATCCGCCACATGGACAAAAAGGCTATCGTCGCTGGTGAGACTCTTCGCGTGACCTGCCCCGTCGCCGGATATCCGATCGAAAGCATCGTATGGGAACGGGACACGAGAGTTCTGCCGATCAACAGGAAACAGAAGGTCTTCCCCAATGGCACGCTGATCATCGAGAACGTCGAGAGAATGAGCGATCAGGCTACCTACACGTGTGTCGCACGCAACGCCCAAGGTTATAGCGCAAGAGGAACACTCGAAGTACAAGTCATGGGTAAGTTTCATACTTCTTTTCTTCACTATCTTTAGATATCAATGTTGATCGCGTATCGTTAATCGTAAATCGCGCGTGCAAAAATTTTCTTGTCCCCTTTTAACGAGTTACGTCCAATTGATCAGTTCTTCCATGTCGATGCCAGGGAGTCCATTGAAAATATGTGCTGGCACTTTAAATCAGCCGTGTTTAAATAATATTAGTTTTGAACTAGTTTGAATAAAATTTTAAATTGTAGGAAAGTGTAAAAAATTTAAAGAAATCACTGTATCATTTTTTTGTCTATTAAAATCAGTAAGGGAAAAAATAATATTTAATTTGGTATCTATTTGTTGCAGTCAATGTAGACAATTTTTATTTTTGATATGCGGGTTAAAGTAATTCGATTGGATATATCATCATTTTTAAAGATTAATTACCATGATGCCTCTGGGATTCATGTAATTTAATTAAATAGTGTCAGTCACGTTCAATGTCTTTTGTGTAGGTTCTGGTTTCACAATTTTTCAGTTCCATTTTTTAAAGAAAGTATCAGAGACCAGTAGTGGTTGATGAAACTCTTTCGTGGATATGGATGAGACTCGGTGAGATGAGTACGAAACCTGTCGATATTGTTTTTAGGCCACATTGAAGGTAATATGAAGTATGAGAGGGCCGCAATACATGAGTGCTGCGGCTGCTCGCTTACCTGAAATGGGGCACACCGGATCTTTAGCAGTTCATTATGACGCGACGTTCATTTTAAAGACTCCACCGTCAGATAAGTCTCGTGAGCAGAAATTCAAATTTCGTGTACGAAATGTTATTTCAAAGATTTCCTTGGTTGATATTAATTTTGAACAATTTTTAAACAATTACATATATTGAAAACAACTAAATACATAACATATAGTGAATAAAATAGAATTTTATTTAAAATGTATTTTCTTGAATGGTATCAGTTTCAAACAATTTTTTTTACTAATTATATTGGAAGTCGTGAAATAGATGTATCTACATTTTTCACTAGTTATAAATAAACAAAAAATAATATTATAAGACGTAATGCATGTTGAAACTGGTAATTTGAAACTGTCACATTTTTCATAAAAGTGCAAAGTATATCCTCTAGAAGAAACATCAACAAAATATATTTTCTTCTTTCTTTGTACTTTGGAAAACCTTTCAGATTAAAATTAAAAATAAATTCATACATTCATATCTTATAAACAAATTTGAAACCAGCAAAGTCATGAATTAATCACCCCCTAAATCTCTTGCATCGACATCAAAAACCGATCAATTTGATGTGAAACGACAATCCAATAAATATTTTTAAAAATCTGTATTAATTATACTACGCGGGGTTACACTTAGGAAACCAAAAATGTTTAACTTTTCTAATATAATCCCATAGATTTCTACAAAAGTTGCCAAGAATCCAAATTTTAATGTTAGAAATTCACTGGTTCAAAAATTATGTTTGTTCGAGGGATTCTACGCGTTTCTTGCAGGCAAGGACGCCGCCATGTTGGTACGTACCTAAGTCGATGTCCGCGTACATACCAAAATGGCGGCGCTCTTATCTACAAGAAGCGCTTAGAATTGCTTAACTTTATATACCCATAACTTTTGAACCAGTGAATTCCTACCATTAAATTTTAGATTTCTGACATATCCTCGTTAAAATCTACGAGATGATTTAAAAGAGTTAAAAATTTTTGGCGTCCGAAAGAGAAGTTTAGTCCGATCAGGTATCGATTGAACGTATTTTTGATTGGCAAAACGAATTATAAGATCCCACCTGACCAGATGTGTAATTGGAATGAACGCGAATCGTCAACGGGATCCTGCGTAAACTGTTCTTTACAGGTATTCAGCCGTTAGATCCAGCGAATGTTTCACGATACGTAGCATTCAACGTTCTATTGCAGCTGTAACGATTCTTCCAGCGAGTCCTGGCCCATTTCGACAGTGTCGATCGGGCCAGTTACGTCACGTCCTGTCGAATATCACGGTCGAACCGAGAGCCGCGTGAAAAATCGTGTGTACACAACGACCGATACCGCGCGTGAATTCGCGAGCCGAGAATCCGCGAATGCAAAAACGGACACGGACACGGACGCACACGGACGACGACCCCGTTGCAGATTTTACGAACACTAGCTCACGTGGCGCGAGAACGCCTCGGAAAGAGGCTCGAGAGCGCTCTCGTTGGAATGTTGGAAGTTGGTATGGCGGTGACCGACGATCGACCGTAAGAAATCTGGTGCATTCTTGTCAGAATTGTTCTCTCTTCGCGCGTCCACCATTCGTAGTAACCGTTGCTCCACAGAGTTACCGTGTCTCTGTATATAATACATATCGTCAGCCAATGAGTCGGCTGCGGCACTTCCAAGTTTTGCCTTCTTGGAACGTACTTTCTCGTGAATGCAGTTTTCACCCCCGTACTGCCGCGTTTCACTGAGCTACGGTATTGTCTCCGTAACTGTCGCGAAGATCTTTAATCGTAACTGTCAAAGTTGCAGCCTTGCTACTAGAGCGAACCCTCTTCTATATAGTCGGAAGTATGACGCAGTAAAATATAACTTTCTAATTTTTTTTAAACGAAATTTCTTACATTGTATTCGTCTTGTTTTGTAATTAAAAGGACACCAAACATCTCTACTATAACTGCAGATATGACGATACGACTGTTACGGAGATACTACTGCATTTAGTATTGTATTTCTATCGGAAAAATTAAAGGAGTTCAGGAATATTGACATACCAGTTCCAACTTGCTAAAATTATTAACGAAAAAATGTTTATTTTAGATAAAGATCTGGTCTGATCATATAAACACAGGCTCAAAATTGTTCTATTAAAAAAGCTATAAAAAAGATGTGAATTAACAGCAGATTAGTTCAGTAACTTCTAAGAACGAACTGCCAGAATGTTAATTTAAAGATTGAATTACTACATCGTGAACGGTTGAGATTTTAATTAAAGTAGAATCTGAAGTGGCACTGTTTTGCGAAAAAAAGTAAACTCGAGATAAAATTCTAAAATAGCTGAAATTTTGAAGTGTCATCAATTGATGTAAAAAAAAAATTTGTTCAAAATATGAAACTTAAAAAATTCAATTTTGGCCACTGCCAATAGAAAACTTCAGCCAATAAAAGTGCAGAATATGTCACTCGTACTGCTCCCTAGCATCTCGAGTGTCTAAGTAGCTACGCGAAATTACAGAGGAGAGGTGGATTCGTGAAAAATGAAATCCACTGATCGTCTAGATGAGGGTGTAGGCAGTGATCGAATCCGAAATTGGTCGGCCAGTAATCCGGTGATAGACGCAGCCGACTCATCGACGTCAACTCGATCACACGACGTTACGACACGAACACGCTCACGAACATATCAACATATACGCTCGCGACCTATCATCAATACGTCCATACATCGATCCTCCACCCTCAGTGCCGCCCACGATACAGCAGTTCTCGTTCACGAAGCTACCCATGAACGCCGGGGAGTTCGAAAACCTGCAGTGTATCGTACCGACCGGTGACCTGCCTTTGAACATACGCTGGAGCTATCCCGGAGAAGAGATGGGCGGTTCCTCCGGCGTACTTGCGAAGAAGGTCGCGGATCGCGTTAGCATGCTCATGATTTCTGTCATCACCGCGCGACACGCGGGGGAGTACGTTTGCACCGCTGAAAACGCGGCTGGAACGGCGTCTCACTCGACCACGCTCACCGTCAATGGTTCGGGCCAATGATCCGTTCCTAGAGGATAATACAATTTCTCATTTTATTCTTTCGTTATTTCAAATCTTTCATTTCAATACGTTCTATTTTCGTTTCGTTAATGCACAAAATCCCGGCAAAGCGCACCGTAGCGAACCTCATTACATACAGCCACACATACACACATTCTCCTGGCCCGAGACGTCCCGCCAATCGAGAAACCCTGAATCGACTCCGTCACGCGTCCATCCAGTGTCGCCTGACCAGGGGAATCGAGGGAATACATAATATAATATAATAATATTATATTATATATTATATATATATATTATATTATATTATATTATTATATTATATTTATATTGTATTATATTATATTATATTATATATGTTATATAATTATATTATATTATATTATATTATATTATATTATATAATATTATACAATACATATACAATATAATATTACAGAATAGATATACAATATACATATATTCGTTATGTGAGCGATCTTTTACCAGTGTGTGAATTTGAAACCGAGGGATAGATTGGGTTCCTGAAATGAAGGACATATGAGGGTTAATCTGGCGACACTGGTGGGGATGCTCGCCGCTGGGGACCGTTGGGGAATGGGAGAAGGCGTCGTAGAAGGGTTAAAGTGGGAGAGAAGTCTTAATCTGGCGACACTGGTCCATCGTCGCATACAACCCGCAGTACCGACCGGACCGAAACGTTTTCACTCGATCTCACTAGATCTCTGTCTCGACAAATGTCCTGTGATACGTTGTTGTACAGTCGGGCCGCAGCTCCTACCGATCGCATTCAATGCCGAGGTGGCCAACTCGGGAGACTCCGTATCCGTGTCGTGCTCGATCTTGAAGGGTGACATGCCCATGGACATAGAGTGGGCGTTCAACGGCGTGCCGATCGACAAGTCGAAAGACACTAGTATTACGATGACCAGAATAAGCAAACACCTGAGCACCCTTAGCATCGACGGCGTCTCGGCAAGACACGCCGGAGAGTACGCTTGCTCCGCATCGAATCTTGCCGGTTCCGTCAGTCGGTCATCAACCTTAACGGTGAACGGTACGACTTCTCCCCACCACCAGATGCCTGTTATTAGTCCTTCTTTATCCATACTAGCTTTTTATATCACCTAACACGTTCCACCATCGATATCAACAGCTCCCCTATCCTTGCCCCCAAGGTGTCCAATGGTGTCTCTTCTCCTTGCTGCGTGCTAGTCATTTCTTCGCCGCCATACCAACCTCGCCGTTCTCCACTCGCGGAAGTTTGTGCAGGTGGTCACGTAGTTTGAGTTTTCAATAATGTTCAGCTCATATGTAATGCGAATTTAATTTTATATATTTCCAGTTGAAGTACGAAAGTATTATCGCAATCATTTTTTCATTCGTTATATAGAAATTATAAAATAGTTTGCAGGACAGCAATGGTTGTGACTATGCTTCGGTGTTTCACCGTTGAAAAATATGGAAGAATATTTTCGCATTATGTATGGGACGGGTGACGAACTGGCGGCTCGCGAGCTAGTTATTATTTGGTTCATCATTGGAAGTGCGAGTTATCTGGCTCTCAGCTGAGAGGTTCGTCACCCCTGATTTGTGGGATGACCGAATATTTGAAAAAATGAAGGAGGTAAAATTTTCTGTTTTTTATTAGCAACATAATATGTATATTATTTCCCGGAGAGGTCATAGATGGCCTCTTTAATTTTTTAAATGAAATATACCTTTTTGTATATTGTTCGGAAGTACATAATGTCAAGTATAGGATTTGTTCAATAATTTACGATAAAATAATTAAGATCGTACAGGTCGAAACGTGTTTGTTTTTATTACTTTTTCTACTGGCATTTCTGTATTATTTTGTAAATTAGGGAGTGACTATTTGGAGTAATGTAACCTTGCTTGTATTAACAATACATAAAAATTAGTTTCTTTTTCTCGTAAAATGAGGGGAACTTTTATTCAATTTTCTTACTAAAAAATTTAATATAGAAAGCTGAAAATTGATTTTTGTGTTGCCTATGAAAACAGTAAATATCTATCTCATACATTTCCGTCAAATATGTGCTATTAATTAGAAAAAAAACTGGTTCGTACCTGCGTGTTCACCCTATAGAATTTATACAGGATGCCCCATGCAGCTGGGACAAGGTATATCTTTAGAACAGTTATAGATAGAAAAAGAGTAGTAAAATGAAGGGGAGTCGTTTGAGATGAAGTGCCTCTCGAAAATAAGTTGATGCATAAACATGCATCGTTGCACCGGAAAAATACACTATGTAACTTGTACCTTTGTTTTAAATAATGCAGCCTTGTTTAAGAATGCAATTACTGATAAATATTTTCAGTTAAATATACATTTTTCAACTTTTAAAATTTTTCATATACAGGAAGTAATTCGGGAATGTAAAATAGAAATGCATTAATTTATTTACAGAGGGAGCTCTACCTCAAATTATCCAACTTCTTTTTATAACACTGGTCACGCGATAAATTTCATCACAAAAACATTTTCAAAAATTCTTATATATTTTCTTCCAATTTTTGGGAAATATAATTTTATAGAAAAAGTCAAATCGTCAATTGCAAAAGTTCTTTTCGTTTAAACCGCGCACGAATGAATTCTCGTATAATAACTCCGTCTATTCTCCGAAACAGAACAATATATTTTTTGTAATATATACACTTGAAGATGTTTAAGCAATATTTAAAGAGAGCAAGTCGCCTTTAATGCCTCAATTTTCTCGAGCAAGAGTGTCAGCCAAAATCTAATATGCATCACGCGATGAAGCCAACCTTCTTCCTGCGGAAACTGTCAATAAACATTACAACTCATATTTCATTTTCGAGTGATCGAATAAAATATTTCCGCAAGAGACAATTAGGGTATCAACGACCTTAACGTCAGTGAACCTCAACGCCTAGTCTAGTGGTCCTAAAAATTTAATTTCGTAGACCAGTGTAATCTTTGACTATCTTTAACCGCTACAAAGATATGTAATACAGGGTGTTCGCGATAAATTGAACTAGCATTTTCCTCGTAAATAGCATTCCTCGCAAATGTCTGTGTCAAGTTTAATTGGAATGCTATATGTTTTTTAATGTCATGATAATGTCATAAAAGCGTGAGTCAAAACAAGTTTACTAATTTGTAACACAATATAAGTTCATCATCCTCCATTTTTCGAGATGCTAACTATTTACAAGAAAAATGCTCGTCCGGCCGCGAATACCCTGTAAATTGTCAGTTGCGTCAGTATCGCTAGATGAGGGGAGGGAACATGAACTGAGAAGAAAAGGTTACCCCCTCTCAGCCAGTATCGAACACGACAGTGACGAAAACGTCTCACGTGGCCGGATGGAAGTAGGGGAGTAGCGTTGTAGAAGGGGAAGATAGAGTGGGGTCACAGAACCAGTGTTACGATTACAACCAGCGTTTTCCGCGCATGCACAGCGATATCAGCCTCAATGACGTAACCTTCTCGATAAAATGGGGTACCTCGAGCACCCCGCAGACTTATAAAAAAATATTAATACGTACATGTGAAAAGGCAAGGGGTTAAGCTACCCTTAAAACGTTATGAATTAAGTGTCAAGACGAAACACTCGTCCCACTAAAATATGTAGATAAGCTATTTTTTTGGCCGTACACATGCGAAAAACAATGGCTGTAATCGGAACACAGTGCTAGCGACGCTGAGTCGCGTGGGGCGTCTGTCAATAGAATCGGTATCTCGAAACGTCGTACGTGATCGACACTCGCTCCCTCCTCCGTTTCGACTCTTCTAGTCGTTGGTTCCAGTCGCCCCGCAAATACTACCCTTCACATTCGGCGACGAGCCGGCCAGCTGGGGCGAGCTGGTCTCCGTGACTTGCTCCGTGGCGAAGGGCGATCAGCCTCTCGAGATATCGTGGGCTTTTAACGGGACTCCGATCGACAGCCACCATGGATCCGATGTTGTCGTCGCGAGCACGAACAAGAAAAACAGCGTTCTGACTATCGAGTCGGTCGCGGCTAGACACGCAGGCGACTATACGTGCTCGGCGTCGAATCGTGCCGGCGCCACATCGCACTCGGCTCAGCTGACCGTGAACGGTACACATGCGTAGATCATTCTGTCTCCCTTGACTGTCACTCTCGTTTCTTCCTTGTATGACAGACTTCTTTCTCACACTTTCTCTCTCACTTTCTTTCTCACTCACACGCATACCATCCTCCATACAACGCATCCGAATCCCAGCGATCGTCATCCCCTTCCACGGTCGGTTCTCGATCTCCCGTCGACTTTTCTACAGAGAGAATCGAGACTATCTCGTACGATCGACGCTCGGATCTGTGAGTTCGCGGCTGCGATTCTGAGGGTCTCGTCAACGCTGTAACGACCCCAACTGAACACCAACGACACCCTCCATTCGTTATATCACTGCGCCACAATTAACCCTTGGATGGCGGACGTTCTTGGCTAGTTATGCCAGCCATACTTTCATTCAAATTCCTACAAATCAATTTTTTTCCACACATTTTTCAATCCATTTCATTCAAAGCTTTATCAAGAGTTTTATTTAGATGTAAGACAACTTTCATCCGTAATAGGTCGAAAGCAGCCCAGAGCCATCGTCTTATATCGAAAGAGAACTATACTCAAAAGTCTAGAAATTAGGTGGAGCGTTTGTAACTCAAAGTTAACATGGATTCGATACTCGCCATCCGAGGGCTGATCCTTCAGGGACGATATTTATACTTGGTTCAATTTAGACACCCAGAAGTTTTTACCTTTGCTTTAATCCTGTGGATTATATCGAGAAAACGTCGAAAATCCAAGTTTCAATGTTAGGAATCTACTGGTTCAAAAGTTATGCGTGTTTAAAGTTGAGCGATTCTAAACGTCTTACGTTGAAACTCTCAGGACTTTAAACATGCATAACTTTTTAACCAGTGGATTGCTAACTGTGAAACTTGGGTTCTCAGATTTTTCTCACTATAATCTACAGGACTGTATGAAGAATTTCTAGGTTCCTAAAGTGGAGCGTAGCCACCTTTTAATCCTCTGGTGTTAGACTCTTGGTGTTAGAGAAGTATGGTTGATAGCGATGGGTCGTTATAGCGTTAAGCTCGCGTCGCATCTTCCTCGGGTTAGCATGACAGTTTCTCACCGTTTGGTCCATGCTGGCGTGCCGGTCACGCAGTCGCGCCACAGATCCTCCAGTTCTCTTTCGGCGACGATCCCCTGAATTCCGGCGAGATGCTGTCGGTATCTTGCACGATCGTCAAGGGCGACTTCCCGGTGAACTTGACATGGACGTTCGACGACACCCCGATAGACTCGAGCAGGCCGGACGTAAATATCATAACTAATAAGAGGGTCAGCTTCTTGAGCATCGACAGTGTGGCGGCGAGGCACGCCGGAAGATACAAGTGCACCGCGTCGAATGCCGCTGGATCTGACAGTCACATCGCCGTGCTCTCGGTCAACGGTACACCCAAAATCCCCTCTCGTACACGAGTTGATTGTCTTTGCGGTTGTGCCAGGCCATTAAAAAACGCGTCGACGATCGGAGGAAAAAAGGAAAGCAACCGCGGGGATACACCGATCGGAGGAACGTGGGATGAGGGCTTTCAGCGAATGAGGGATGCGTCGTCCGCAAAGCGTATACTGGGCGTCCCAAGAATCTTGTTTCTCCTTCAGAGAGGCAATTCCTGACGTGATTTAAAGCAACTTTTCCCTTTGCGGAAATCTTCTCCGTGGTTTTGTTCAGGAGTTATAAACGAAAATACGAACGAAGGGCGTGGCCACGAATCGCTCCGCCCAGCCGCGTTCTGATTGGACCAACGTTTTTCGTTAATAACTCCTTAACAAGGCCTCGGAAAACATTTCCGCAAAGGGAAAAGTTGCTTCGAATCACCTCAGGAATCGCCTATCGCAAGGGGGTACAACGTTCATGGGACACCCTGTACAAAACGCAGTAACGATTCACGGACCAGCATTTCCTGAAGCGGGTTGTTTCACACGCTTCGCTAAATATTCGCTCACCCCCCTACCCCCCTATCCACCCTGCAAACCGAAGCGGATCGATCGGCGCGTTTTTCAATCGCTTTCTCTACTCTCAGTATCATCCCTTCTCGTAAACTTCTTGTTTTCCGCAGTAATCTTCATAGTGTATAATCTCTGTATGGAAAGGCTACTGCCGTCGTCGTGCCGATGATCGAACACGCTTAAACGTATGTCGATCCTCGTGTACTACCGTTCGGGAAGGTAAGATTATCGTCAGAGACGACGGCAGGTAAGGGACACGGTCCATCCCGCGGATGCAGCGAGACGATGGTCCATGTTTTCTTTTCGTTTCACGTTATTTTATATCGCTTTTTCTTTTTACCACTTTTCTGTTTCTACATCCTATCGTATCCCGACATCCCCGAGTTACTCTTCGATCTTCTATCCACGGTCAGGCTCGAGCTACCCTAACCCCACTCCGTTATTCGCCAGCTCCAGCGCGTCGTTCGTGGTTCGTGGTTCGCCGTGCGCGCATCGAGCGTCGTGCGCTGCATCGTGGTGCGAAAGACCGTTTCAGCGCTCAAAAACCGATTGTTTTAGCTGGACATTTAAACAAATACATCCTTTTTATTTTCACGAAGCAATCACTTTTACTACTCCCTGGATTTGGTATCAAGATTGGCAATGTTTAACACCAAACTTACCATTAAATGTGAATGATTTATTATGTCGCTTTATAAGAATGACACGATTTCATTTATTTATTTTTATTGTAATGCATGCTTGGAGTAAAGAAGCATGTTTAATCATTTCCAGTGCGAGCATGTTTATCATTTCAATGATTTCGAATTGGAGAATCTGAAACCAGTCATTTGATCGACGGTGGTAGGTTTAGTGTTAAAATTCCATTTGGCTGAATAAAATAATTGATGTGCATTGCAAAGCTAATCATAAATCACTGGAGAAATATATTATAGAAAATTTAGAAACAACTGCCCAACGACCCAATGCGTTGGGTCTCTCTCGTTGATTGCTTTTTCCAAAATTCTAATTCTTTATAAACATTCAGATATGTGAGGCTTATAATAAATTCTATTTACCAACGAAATTGTTGAATTCTAGCTGAAAATACATGCAAGAATTCAAGCGATCACAAGACAAAAAATATTAATACAAAGGCCTGTTGTAAGAAATAATTTCCAGAACGAGCACAAAATGAGTCGACTCTTGATCGCTGAAACGGTATTTGGTCCCGCTGAGTGCAGTGGGCGTAGAATAGCGG
This sequence comes from Lasioglossum vierecki, assembly GCA_028455595.1. Classification (NCBI taxonomy): domain Eukaryota; kingdom Metazoa; phylum Arthropoda; class Insecta; order Hymenoptera; family Halictidae; genus Lasioglossum; species Lasioglossum vierecki. Next base: position 13,417,565 of record CM052337.1, read on the forward strand.
CGCTGCGTCCCTCTCTGGAAGCTCCGGCGCGCGATTCAAAGCACTTTTCAAAATTCCAGTCGGCCCGCAATTGGCGCCATTCTCGTTTGGCGAAGAAGCGGCGAACGCCGGAGAGATGGCTACCGTTCAGTGCGCCGTGATCAAGGGTGATCTACCCTTGAAGATCATCTGGTCACTGAACGGTCAGCCAATCGAGGCCGGACGCGTATCCGGTGACCACGGTTACAACAGTCCAGATATCGTCGTGAGCAGAGGTAGCAAACGGATCAGCACACTGACGATAGACTCGGTAGCGGCAAGACACGCGGGCGAGTATAAGTGCGCCGCGACCAACGCAGCCGGATCCACCTCGCACACTTCGGTTCTGTCAGTGAACGGTACGGTTTGATTAGTCCTGAAACGATTCGGTGAGCCGAGATTGGATGGTTGGTGGCGATCAGCTGGCTATCAAAGTATTCTCCTTATCGCTTCGAGTTCTCTTCCAACAAACGCTTTCTTTTTAGTTTCAAGAATATCCGACACGACGAGACTCATCGTGACGGCGATTTGAACGCCCATATCGCCGGAGGTTGGTCGGCCGCGCGCTGTTGCCGGGGGTATGCGACGTTATTGGGGGCTGACCTGCGATTATAGGGGTAAAGAGCGTGCCTCAGAGGGTGGAGGTAACGGTGAACGACATTCTTCGATCGTCCGGTTCGACTTCATAGATCCCTCTGCTACATTTATTTAATTCCAACATGATGGCGGATATACCTGTCTGACTTTACGTACTGTTACGTCCCTGGACGTGTTCGTTCAACCCAGATTCGAGCGGAACGAGGGGCAGGCCATTTGCTGGTATTTTTTCTCGCAAGATCTCGTTTCTAGGTCCTCTTCGTAGAAATATAGGTCTCAGAGTTCAACCATGTATGTTTGAAAAAGTAGTCCAGGTTGGAGACTCCAGGGATCAATATTTAGGGTATATTGGGGAACGCAGGTTGCAATGCAGCCAGACGTAGTGACCAGCCTCCATTTCTTCGTGAAAAGTGGAACAACTAAATACTTTCTGGGTTGCTGAGATAGACAAAATTCTCAGTTTTCATTATTAAACCCTACAGAGATACCAACAATCATATTCTAAATGCACGGTCGCGAAGGAATTATTACAGCCTAGGGCTGTTACAAAAACAAGATTCATTATCTCTAACGCAAACACTGTATCCCTCCTCTAAAACTTAACCTAAAATTGTTAGATATATAATTAACCGGTACCCCAATATAATCAGCCTTATCCTGAGATATCCCAGACGTGGAACTCCACTATATAGGCCTCGGTTAGCTCCACTCAGGATTTAATTATTATTCCAGACGTAACAGTACATTATTTCCACCGAACGATTGTATTAGCTACATACACACATAGTCCATAGCGTTGTTGTTAACGTCGACAGTACCGCCGCGCATAGCCCCGTTCGAAATGGCGGACGAGGCTGTGAACTGGGGTGACTCCGTCTCGGCAGTCTGCACCATAGTCAGCGGGGATTCCCCGCTCGAGATCAGCTGGGCGTTGAACGAAAACCCCATCGACCAGAGTCATCGGATATCCGTGACTACCACCAAAAGGAACAGCCTGCTGTCCATTGACTCTGCGAGTCCGAATCACGCGGGCACGTATACTTGCGTTGCTTCGAACGCAGCCGGCGCAACCAGCTATTCGGCGGAGTTGACAGTGAACGGTACCTAGAGTAGATCCTTCGAGTGTTAACAGATACCACAATACTCCCGTACTTTCACTCCTTTCAGCTTCATACAATCCCATCTCTCTTTCTCCACGAAAGGTGTCGGATAAACTCATCATCGGGTTTCTCATTCGCGATCGATCTTCTCAGTCGCGCCGCAGATAGCCCCGTTCGTGATCGCCGAGGAGCCGGCGAATTGGGGCGATTCGATTTCCGTGGTCTGCGCCATTATCAAGGGCGATCTACCGATCGAGATATCCTGGGCGTTGAACGGCGAGCCGATCGAGCGAAAACGCTGGGACATTAACATCCTGGCGACCACGAAAAAGAACAGCATCCTCAGCATCGAGTCCGTCGCCGCGAGACACGCGGGAGAGTACACTTGCTCGGCGTCCAACAAAGCTGGGGCGACCAGTCACTCGGCCACTCTGGTTGTGAACGGTACTTCTGTCTGCTTTGGTAGAGACGTCCTCTGACATTTCCCTGTTCGCACATCCCTTGTCTACCGCCCAGTGTTGCACCCAGGAGAGGGGCCAGGGGGGTAAGCCGCCGCCTCCAAGAAAAAGGAAATAGAACAGATATGTTTGCTAAAAAAAAAAGATCATTCATCGTATTATATTTTGTTATCATATAAAGATTAAATCCTGGGTGCATCACTGCTATCACCACAGTCTCTCCCATACCGTCGGTGGTTGAAGCTTGAGGTCGTAGGGTTCTTCTGGCTCTCGTGGTTCTTGGTTCGACTGTAGCCTGGCTCCAGTATATTCTAATTCGTCGTGAACCGGCCACTGGTCGCAAGGACTAGTCGATAACGACAGGATTGTTTGTTCGTTGCCTAGTCGCCCCCGAGATAGCTCAGTTCGAGGTCAGCGAGGAGCCGGCGAACTGGGGCGACTCGATTTCAGTGGTCTGCGCCATTCTTAAGGGCGATCTGCCGATCGAGATATCCTGGGCGTTGAACGGCGAGCCGATCGAGCGAAAACGCTTGGACATTAACATCGTGGCGACCACGAAAAAGAACAGCATCCTCAGCATCGAATCCGTTGCCGCGAGACACGCCGGCCTGTACACGTGCTCGGCGTCCAACAAGGCTGGAGCGACCAGTCACTCGGCTACTTTGGCTGTGAACGGTACTTCTGTCTGTTTTGGTAGAGACGTCCTCTGACATATCCCTAATCGCACATCCTTTGTCACAGTCTTTCCAATACAGTCGGTGGTTGAAGCTCGGTCTCGCAAGGCTCTTCTAGATAGTGGTTCTTGGTTCAGGTGTGGCCTTTTTTTATATCGTAACGAAGTAACGCTCTCTCGAAATAAATAGACACTTCAAATAATAATAGTTTTTTAATCTTCGGAGGAAGGTAACTCTTTGTCGCCTTTAATCGAAAAGGACGTCCGTGTCTGTCTCCAGACTCATTCGTTCCAGCGCTGTTTTCATAACAACGTTGTAACCAACCTGAATTTCCACCGATTACCAACTCCATACAACGGGCATATGGGCAGACCCGTAACAATATTAAAGATGTGGTTCAAACCGGGTGAACCCGTAAACACCCACACCCGGGACAACCAATCTGTCGCTCCTTCACTAAATTGGCCAAAGATTTAACAGACCTTAGTACTCACTTTTCTTAGTACTCTCGGATCTCTGCCGATATAATGAAACTATCGAATTAGTAGAAATAGTCTCGTACACTACTGGGTGGTATAATCATCATCATTAATGGTTCAGCTGTAGCCTGATTAGTCGATAAGGATAGGATTGTTTGTTCGTTGCCTAGTCGCCCCCGAGATAACTCCCTTTGAGGTCAGTGAGGAGCCGGCGAACTGGGGCGACTCGGTCTCCGTGATGTGCGCCATTATCAAGGGCGATCTGCCGATCGAGATCACGTGGGCGTTGAACGGAGAGCCGATCGAACGCAAACGCTTGGACATTAACATCCTGGCGACCACGAAAAAGAACAGTATCCTCAGCATCGAATCCGTTGCCGCGAGACACGCCGGCCTGTACACGTGCACGGCGTCCAACAAGGCTGGGGCGACCAGTCACTCGGCTACTCTGGCCGTGAACGGTACTTCTGTGTGTTTTCATAGAGACGTCCTCTGACATTTCCTTGCTTGCACATTCCTTGTCTATCGCCACAGTCTTTTCCCATACCGTCGGTGATTGAAGTTTGGTCTCGTAGGGTTCTTCTAGCTTCGGTGGTTCCTGGTTGAGCTGTAGCCGGTCGTGTTCCGTGGTCGGTCACTGGTTTCAAGGACTACCGGAAAGCGGGGGAAATTATAATTTCCATAGCCCCTTGTTTAGTGGTTAAATTTATGTTCTTGACAAGTGTGTTGTTCTTAAAGTTGTGTTCCTAACGGCGAGTACACCTGTGAGGCGATCAACCAGACCGGTGAAATGAGCTTCACAACAACGTTGACCTTGAAGTTGGCCTACAACACATGTTCCCTTCCCCGAGCGGTTTGTTTTGATGCTCTCGATGCATGCGCGACACTCGTCCCGGACAACTTTCCATCGAAAACAAACAAAGTTCGACTCAAGGTGTATCTTGTTGACGACGACGCTGTCAGGTAGTCCTCGGACGGTCACGTGTTGTTCCTCGATCCTAGTTTCCGAAGGTGAACGTGTTCGTTCTGTTCTACTTGATCCCTAGTTGCACCGGAGATCTCGCCGTTCGTGATCGGAGAGGGGCCAGCGAATTGGGGGGACACAGTGACAGCGACGTGCACAGTATTGAAAGGGGACTACCCGATCGAAATCGAGTGGGCTCTGAACGGCGAACCGATTTCTCGCGATCAATACGACATATCGATTGTAAAGACCAGCAAGCGCGTCAGCGTGCTGACGATCGACGGCGTGACGGCGACGCACGCGGGGGAGTACACGTGCTCCGTGAGCAACGCAGCCGGTGGGACCAGTTATTCGGCATCTCTCGCCGTCAACGGTACAGACACCTTCCCTTTAGTCTCGATCCCTTAGAGCCTTCGATAGTTTCTTTATTCTCTGTCATGCATGCGCGCAACAACTTGTCACTACTACCCGTCGCCCATCCCCCACGACACTCCCGAGCAATCGAAGAGGACAAGCGACGTGTGCTCGCGACACCGGGACAGCATCGTCGAATCTATTTTCAGTCGAGCAGTGCCTGATAAATTGTTGGTCGCCGGGTGGATCCAAGACAGTCGCCGGATCGTTAAAGTTGAATGCATCGATTAATCAAGCGAATGTTGCGGCTGTATCGTGGAGTTCTAAAACGCAGTTTCGATTGTCGTTGTAGTTGCGCCGCATATAGGACCGTTCGCGATCAGCGACGGACCGGCTAACTCGGGAGACATGGTCTCGGCGACTTGTTCCATTATGAAAGGCGACTTTCCGGTAGAGATCGTTTGGAAGTTTAACGGTAGAACGATAGGCTTCAACGATCCGGACGTGACGATCACGAGGATCAATAAACATATGAGCGCACTGAGCATCGAGTCCGTGGCAGCGAGACACGCGGGCGAGTATACGTGCGTCGCGACGAACCGAGCTGGAAACGTCAGCCACTCGACCACTCTGGCCGTCAACGGTACCTAACTATCTCAAGAAGCACGCTTGCACGTCAAACGAGTTCTGCACAAGCATCGCCTTCAAACCGAGAGAATTATTACATCCCTGGCATTGCCGTTCCTCGCGTCGCTCTCGACGACACTCTAAGCCTTTCGCTTCATTCTGTGAATCCTTTCCCCGATACACCTCCCTCGAACGATGTATCATCCGTGGAAAACCGTCGCGTACTCGGTTCGATTGTATTCGCGACTCGTGATTCACTTATCGCTACGGCGGAACGCGCGCGTTTTACAGCGAGCTGCATCACTCAAATGTAACACGTCGATTTTAACGAGACTATGGTGAGACTGTTTTTAGAAATGATTTCTGACACGTATTTTTATCTGCAATTAGTCCTAACTAGGGAGTGAACATTTTATTCGATGAAAGAGAAGAGGCAATTCGAAATACTTATAGATGACCAGGATTAAACTTCAACTTACGGGAGAACACATTTTGGACTGTGTGATATACAAGCTTGTAGACTTTAACGAGAAACCGAAGTTTTAATGATAGGCATTCACTGGTTCAAAAGTTGTGCGTGTTTAAAGCTCAACGATTATGCAAGAAATGCTTGAAATCGCTCAACTCTAAACACCCATAACTTTTGAACAAATAGAAGCCTGCAATTAAAACTTAAATTTTTAACATTTTCTCGTCGACGACTACGGGATTATATTTAAAGAAGCTTTAAACTGTTTGGTCCCATAAGGTGAAGTTTTCGATTATTCCGATACATTTTCCTTAATATATAAAAAATTGTACATTTTAGAAAAATTCTTTTTCTTTACTACAAATTTGTCTACGCAAGTGTTCCAAAATATCAATTTAAATAATCGTCGGACGTTTCTCAATGTGCAAATGCATCCATTAATTTTTGATGACTATAAAACGATTAGTTTTGTTATGTCTCGGTTGTGAAACGTTCTTCTTTAAAACGTGTTTTATATAGTTTTGTTGTAATTGTCTGTATATTTTTTTATTAAAAAAGTGACATTGACAGAGAGCGGTTTACGAGATTCTCCCGCTGGGGTAAAAATAAAACCATTGAGACGTGATATCTGTCGATATTATTGTTCAACCATGTTGGAGGTACGTGTTCTATGGGGTATAACAAGTGGTGCGACAGTTGACCGTAATAATGGAGTTCGCTTACCTGAATTGGGACGCGCACCGGACATTTATGCTCGTTATATCATTAATTTTAACGTCTCCATCCTATGTTGTGATGTAGGTAGAACGTCAAAGAATAAACTCGTTCGTTTTCATTTTTAGATTTTCAATCTCCATATAAAGAATTTATTTACAATTTTCAATGTGACAAAAATTAATTTTTAGTTGAAATTTTAGTTGAATTTTTAGATGAAAAATCATACAAATACATCAACTTAAATTAAATTAAAAATCATTTTCAGAAACAGAATGAAACAATATTTTGCGTATTTTTATTAAATCCAACGCGTCCATATTTTGTACATAACTTCGAAACGCCATTACATTTCATTTCGCACAAAATCCTTTGTGCAGCTACATTCATGGCAACAGGTGATTCATTTGGTATAAAATAATGCTACTGCAATGTCAACTTTATTAAAAATTTAAAATATATTTCAATTACACTGTGTACTTAATAGACCAGGGATTTTATGCATTCATGGAAAAATCAACAGACATAATAAAACAATTCAAGGATGTTGACACGTTATTTAATTAAAACCTTTTTAGTAACAAAGAATTAATAACTCTCCATATATCTTCACCATAAATTATATTTCAATTTATTGTAATCATAATTTTCATATAATTCATTAATATTTTAGAATATTTCTTACGTAGTCAAATCCACCATGATAAAATACAAAGCTTTGTGTGAAAAGGGTTTAAAACATTTTGTAGAACTTCATTCCCATATAGGATTGCAGTTAAAAAGAACACGTGTAAACTATTAATAAGAGTGTTCGTACAGTTTCTACTCTTGAGGCTTTCGTAACCCATTTTGGGATTATTTTCCCAACATTCTGCAAACATAGCAGCTAGCTTCATTAGGGGTTAGAAAACGCGCTAATACTGGTGCGTGTCACATGGTATAATAAGTGTCATGTGGTGCTCCAGGAAGCTCCACCAATATAGTGTTACACGCCACAACAGACACCAGTATTAGTGTGTCTTGTACGACCTTAACAGAGCTAGTTGCAAAGCTCCCGAGACGTTGAGAAAACAGTTACGACATAACACAGGTCTCGAAAGGCTCACCAGTATATCCGTGCGATCTGAAACCGATCTCATAAGCATCAGAAACAGTTGACCAAACAAAAAAAAATCGATATCTTACACCGGAGTGATGGCTCCTTGTCAGTTGCACCGCAGATCTTCCCGTTCTCGTTCGGCGACGAGCCAGTGAACTCGGGCGAAGCGATCTCGGCTACCTGCTCGATCCTGAAGGGAGACTTCCCGATGGACATATCGTGGGCGTTCAACAGCGTGCCGATCGATTCCGAGAGCACCGATCAGTACACGATCACGAAAAACAAACGGCTGAGCGTGTTGGCGATCGATGCCGTGGCCGCCAGACACGCGGGAGAGTACACTTGCACCGCGTCGAACAGAGCTGGAGCCTCGAGCCACACGGCGTCGTTAGCCGTCAACGGTAATAACGTACGCATGTGTGTAGACACCGGGAGCTGTTGAGTTTCCGTGTAGCCATCGGGAAAGCTGGGAAAAGCCTCCTCCATCTAATCCCACATCTCTCTTGCACATCAATCCACATCTTTGCATTAAACATGTCAATTCAAACCTGTCCCGGATTCCGTGGACACACGGGGGTTTACGTGTGTGTGCTTATGGAAATTCCGACACCGAGAGAATACCTGGAGACACGATCTCGGTCGACTCCGTGGATCGTTCGCCGCGTGATTCCTGTGGTTGCTGAGACTAGGTCGACGAGAATGGTTGTGGATCGTAGAATTGGATCGCGAGCTGATCGAGTTTTGCGTAACACGTTTTCAGTCGCGCCGCAGATCGCGCCGTTCTCGATCGGCGACGAGCCTGCGAATTGGGGAGAAGCGGTCTCGGCGGTCTGCACGGTCGTTAAAGGCGACCTGCCCATCGAAGTGGCCTGGGCTCTGAACGGGGAGCCCATCACCGTCAAGAATCACGGCGATATCTCGATATCGAGCACCGGGAAACGAGTCAGTCTAATGACCATCGAGGCGGTCAGCGCGAGGCACGCCGGGGAATACACGTGCACAGCCTCGAACGCAGCTGGAGCGACCAGCTATTCGGCTACCTTGGCCGTAAACGGTACAGAAATGCACGAATCGCGAGCTGTGCCATAGACACGAATCCTAGATTAACACCATATGCCCACCGGTCACTCGAGACTCATCTACCTCCCCGTTGATCGACACGTTGGCTACCAGCCACCATAGAACATCACATTGACCCTCTTACGTTCCTCAGTCGTTAACCTGACCACTTACCTAGTTCATACCTGGGACAATTGTTGTATTTGATAGAACGCTACAGCTACGTGAGGCTGTTCCGAAAACTAGCGCTGGTAGCTAACGCGTTGGACTCTTCTCCTCGAGACTCATCTACCTCCCCGTTGATCGACACGTTGGCTACCAGCGTCAGCCACCATAGAACATTACTTTAAACCTTTTACCTAGTTCATACCTGGGACAATTGTTGTATTCGATAGAACGTTTCTAGCGCTGGTAGCTAACGCGTTGGACTCTTCTCTGTTCCTTCTACATTGTGTCTAACACCACTTTCCCTATCCCCTTCTCGCCCAAGTTCTCACACGACTGACGTACAAAGACCGAGCACACCGGGGATCATTGAACAACTCTGGGGCATTGTTTCCAGTCACTCCGCAGATCGCGCCGTTCTCAATCAGCGAGGAACCGGCCAATTGGGGCGAACAGATCTCCGCAATGTGTAGCATCTTGAAAGGCGACTCACCCATCGAGATACGGTGGAGTTTTAACGGGGAACCGATCACCCGCGACACCCATCCGGACATAACGATCACGAAAACCGGGAAAAAGAACTCGGTACTGATCATCGACTCGGTGACCGCGCGCCACGCCGGCGAGTACACGTGCGTCGCGAGCAACTTGGTCGGATCTGTCAGCCGTTCCGCGGAGTTGTCGGTGAACGGTACTTGCCCAAAGCTAATACACCATTTAGCCATATCTCTCGCACGACCTCCCACTTGATAATCTCCCATGAAATCGATTCCTTTACACTCCACGAATCTCACGAGACAGAGGACAACACCCGGACGACCCCATCTCGTCCATCCTGTTCTTTAATTTGAAACGTCGTCGTCGCAGTCTCCACTCGTCTAGACGGGAACCACGCTGCATCCTGAACGTCTTCCAATGAAAAGTCTCTATCTGGTTGTTCGTCTGATAGTCTCTCCGCAGATAGCGCCCATTTCCTTTGGCGACGAGCCTGTGAACGCTGGAGACTTGGTCTCGGTACAGTGCGTCGTCACCAAAGGCGACTCCCCTCTGGAGATCACCTGGACCTTCGATAGCCAGCCTATTAAACCCGATCGAATGGACGTGATCGTATCGAACTCCGGGAAACGCGTCAAGCAACTGACCATTGAGTCCGTAGCTGCGAGACACGCCGGGGAGTACACCTGCGTTGCGTCGAACGCGGCTGGATCGACCTCGCACTCGGCCAAATTGGACGTCAACGGTACACCGATCTTCTTCACGACACATGGATCGATGACTTATACATTTAGACAACCTACTCCTATCGTTCCTTACCGCCCACCATCACTAGAACCTGCATCAAACCCCTCCACTCACTTCCCCGTACTCCTGCATCGGATCCTCGACGTTTCTTTTCTTTCGTTCGTTTTAAGCAATTGGGTTTCCTTTTAGCTTCGGTTACCTTGGTTTCTTCTTTGTTTTCTAGTCGGTCGCGGATGTTCACGTATGGTTGATTAATTTTGGGATTGGAAAGGGTTTCCGGATGTTTTATGGACCTTGAGGAGTTTTGTACGACAAATGGTTTTGGAAAGATGATGTATTTGGTTGTTTGAAAACTTGGGCACATTGTGGAATTTCAAATAACATGTAAAATGATTAAACTTCATCTTAGGGACACCCAGATGTTTTTAACTTTCGTTTATACGATCTTGTAGATTTTGACGAAAAAAAAATATTCAGACTGCTGGCATTTGTGGCAGTAATATCGTAATATTTTCTTCACGCCAGCAGTCTGAAGATCGATATCGAGGATTTGAATGGTTAAAAAGTTTCGCGTGTTTAAAGTTGAACGATTTTAAGCGTTCTCGACCTGAATGAAACGCTTGAAATCGTTGGTTTTCATTTTAATTGAACGAATAGACTTCGAACAGTCTATAGGATTATATTTAAAGAGCTAAAAATTTCTGGCTTGCTAAAGTGAAGTTTAACTCGGAATAATATTTAGAGGACTTTCGCCGCAGTTGATGCGTGGTAAAATAAACAAAATTAAAAACGAATATAATCAGGGGATACTGTTCCAGAGTTTATTTTAACCAAGGGGTTGAAAGTCATAATCTAATTATTTGAAACGACATCTGTTCTATTAAGAATGACTTCTGTCGATTTTAATTTTAGACCAACGTATCTAAAAGAACTATTTCAAAACATACTTTTAAATAACAAACAAATTAGAATTGTAATGGTCCTACTTTCAATGTGAAGCTGTGAAGTGTCTTGTGTCGGACACTCTTGATATTGAATCACAGTAAAAAATTGAATAGAAAATGTTCATAAAACGTCCAGAATCTTTGCCCTTCATATTTAACTACCGAAAATTTGTCTGGTGTACGTGGTCTTCCGTGATCGATAACGAATTTCCTTGAGTTTCGTCGCGTTGCAGTTGAAAGGGATGTTGGCCGGCCCGTGGCGCGGGAATTCAAACGAAGCGGAGGCTCCCTCGATAGCGTTGTGGCCGAGCAGGCTCGCGCGTAGCCCGGCGTTGGTCGCCGAGCTTTTAGTTCGTTTCAGTTTCCCTCTGCTTTCTCTTTTCAGTAATTCCGAAATTATTGCCGTTTGCGTTCGGCGATAAACCGCTTAACTCCGGTCAGGTAGTAACGGTACCGTGCGCAGTGGTCGAGGGCGATCAACCCTTGAAGCTCCGCTGGACGTTAAACGGTTATCCGATTTCGCCCCACTCTGGAATCTCGATCGTGGATCTCGGCGGACGGGGCGCCATACTCAGCATAGGATCCGTCCGGGCGACGCACGCTGGAACGTACACGTGTATCGCGGAAAACCTTGCCGGAAGGCACGAGCTCTCGGCCGATCTGATTGTCAACGGTGCTTAAATGATAAACAATGCTCGACAACAACAACAACAACAAAAAGTCTCGAACGCCACAATTATTGTCTTGTCCTTTACAAGTTTCTCCCGACACTCCCGTAGCATCCTCTGCTTCAGTAACGTTCGACCCTTTTGCTCCTTGTTTCGATGATTTCCAAATTACGATTCGAGTCCCCTTTTGATTTCGTGTGTCCAACCCCACGATACCACACACGAGCCACTGTTATCGCGAGAAACACGTTCCGCTGGTCGATTCGAGAAGACGAAGAAGAGATCCCAAGGCAATTCGCTCTGGAAAACAAAACGTCTGTCGCGGTTAAATCGCGACCAACCCCTTTGCCCCCCTGCCGGTTAAACGAAACGTGTATTTTGCTAGCTGCTCCTCTGTATAACTGTTGTGCCTGCCAGTGACTCTGAGCCTCTCTGTCTCTATCTCTCGGCAGTCGCTCCGCATCTGCAGCCGTTCTCGTTCGACGAGGCCAACTCCGGCGATCTGATAATCGTCCATTGCGCGGTCGTAAAGGGGGACACGCCGATTTCGCTCAAGTGGTTGTTCGAGGGACGCCATTTAGAAGTAGGCGACGGAGTGGGTATCACCGCGTTGGGGGATAGAGTGTCCGCACTGACGATACCCGCCGTCAGGGGAGAACACGCCGGAGAGTATGCTTGCGTCGCCGATAATCCAGCCGGTCGTGCTAGGCACAGCGCCCATCTCAAAGTGAACGGTACAGAAACGTGATTATAAGTCATGCGCACACTGGTAAAACACGATAACAACGAGCCGAAGACCAGGCGAACGTGTTACTGGAAAAAAAACAATAAAAAAAAAACAAAGAACACAGAGAACGAAACGAAACCGGCATGATGATGTACAAAACAAAACAAGGCGTGTACGCGTAGCTCGAAGCCAGACTGAAAACGGTTGTGTATATGCGTGTTGCGTTACGTTGAGATCGGCCAAATGATGATGTTGTCTATATTTATATACATATACATATATACTAGAATCGGTCTTGTTGCGGTTCGTAGTTCGAGTAGTAGTCGTAATACATATTTATTGAAAGAACGAACGACGTGTCTCCGCTGTCTGCTATTGATTGTTGTGATAGCGTATATATACATATATATATAAATATGTTTCGAAGAGTCTGCATCCGCTCGACTGTCCATCTTTCTTTCTTATCATACATATATAATTATTCCCCCCGCATCAATCAGTTTGTTTCGAAGCATCATCGTTTAGGTAGGTCGCTCGGCCGAGTGTAGCTTTTGGACCACAGTCCCATCTCTCGTTATCCTTCGACTACCACGATCAAAGGTAATTCGTCCGTAGAGTTCGGGACGAGCTCGACTTCCCACAATCTGAACCCGCCCAACCGATTTCTCTTCTCTTTCTCTCTCTCTCTATCTTTCTCTTTTAATCTACACATCAAAGACACGAAAAACACTCGTACACTCTTTCCATTCTATTCCTGCATCTTTCTTTCTCTCTCTCTTCTCGAACCCTTTCTCGGTGCATCGAGTCTCATTAGCGAACGAAGAGCAACCTATAGCGTCTCGATACGCATCGCGACGGCCACCGGGACGCCTTCAAGTAGGTTTTTCGGATCGGAAGTGGAGGAGAGCACCACGCAGAGAGATCGGCCGAAAGACGAGAGCCGTGAGAGTCTCTCGCGGCTCGGAGGGGAGCAACGAACCTCGATGATGAATATCGACGATGCACAACGGTGGCCAACACGAAAGACTGTCCAGTCTACCACGAAGATCGGAGTGAGATTGAAGTGTATCAAGGATCTAGCTAGATCCCTATCATTCCAGTCCTGCCGCGGATCAGTCCGTTCGATTTCGGGGATCAACCGATCTATGCGGGGCAGGCCGCCCAATTGGCGTGCATGGTGCTGCTTGGCGACACTCCCATCAATATTACGTGGACCCACGAGGAACAGCCTCTCTCGCAATACAAGGGGTACAGCATCGGGAAACTTGGCCCTCGGACCAGTCTCATGCTGATCGAGACGGTAACACCGGAGCACGCTGGACGATACACTTGTATCGCTAGTAATCCGTCGGGGATGGCGGTGCACGAGGCGATCTTACGAGTTCACGGTTAGGGCCAGACTAATGGGAGCATTAGAATGATATATATTATATATGATATGATATAAATGATTTGAACGATGATTTGACTAACGTTCGGAATGAATGAACAAAGCAACCGCCGCGAACCCGGGGCCCATCAGAGTATTTGATTGCAGGCTTGAGTTGATGCATCTTCGTCGTTGCCGAAGCTGTCGTGTTACCTTGCGGAAGCTTTCTGGATTTCAGTTCTCAGCGGAAGAGTTTCACGTACACAGTGCGTTGCTTTCGTCGCCGGGGACGACTCTCTTGCGCGCCGTTCCTTATCTCTGTTTCCCTCTTTCTATTTCTGTTTCTATACTTTTGTCGCTCCCTGGTCATTTCTCTATACAGGGCGAGCCACCTGAGACAGGCCACCCGAATAACTCGACTGTTATTGTTAAGAAATAATGTATCCGATGGAATTACTTCGTTTCGAGTGGGCATTAAGATGATGTCAGTAGCTCTTTTAGTAGGTGGACTTCTGTTATATGAAGGTCGCTACTTTTTTTTACGCAGAATTTTGTGGTCCATCCGAGTTCGAACAAAAATATTTGACATTCTATTTAAAAAACATTAAAAGTGTCCACCTACAGAAATGCTTATTAACTATAGATTATAATGGCCCCTCGAAACCAAGCAAGTTCCATCTGATGCATATTTTGCCGATAGCAGGCGAGTATATTGAGGTGGCCTGTTTCAGGTGGCTCACCCTGTATATTTCTTTCTTTCGTGTCTTTCTACAAGCCCTTGTCTGGTTCCGCCTGTGTTTATCAGCCGAATAGCAAACGCAAAGTCACACAGCCCAGAGTCCCACGTGTCCCCCCGACAAACCCCACAGCAAGTTGGTTGAGCTTGAACCGCTACACGTATATTTTCTGGCTGTGACAATAAGTATCTCGCCTCGATTGATCTCCCTTGTCTCGTTGTCATGCTCATCGTCGCTAATGTCTTCGACGAACATCTATTTTCGTTGGCTTTCGAACATCGTCTAGCCGCGGCAAACAGTAGATCCAGGTACCCCGGGTAGGCCACACAACCACATCGTTCTTTGTTCGTACGCGACTCCGCGTCGCAACCACTCACTCTATCTCTATCTATCTCACTTTCTCTACCCGTCTATCTATCTGTCTCTCTATCTATCTGTCTCTCCTATCGATCACGATATACTCTTCACCGTGCGAACAGTCGTTGGATCGTGTCGCGATCACTCGGCGAGACTCTTCAGGGTCCTACGATCGAGCTGTGTCTTTCGTGAGATTACATTCGAGTGTCGATTTCTAGTACCTCACCGTACCCCCGTCGCGCTACAACGTGTCCTTGATCCAAGATGACCGACCGACCATCCAATCACCCTCTGAGAATCACCCTTTCGACCTGCCCTTCAATCACCGTTTGAATAATCACCTGTTTCACCATGAACACCTAGACCCCCACCCCCGCCCCTCACACCCTCAGCCCACGCCTCTCACCACACGTCTCGCCTCGTTCATTTTGTGTACATGCATTCGTAGAGGTAGTCGATATTTTCTAACAAGCATGTCTCTTTTCTATCTCACTCTGTTTCTCTATTTCTCAGTCTCTCTCTATCTCTCACTCACTCACTCACTCACTCTTTCTCTATTTCTCTTCATCCTGTCAGAGCAAACCGTAGATCACTTCTCAAGCGGTACAGCATGATGGACCGTGCTCGAGTATCATGGTAGCGTTTCTACTTGCATGTGCGGACATGAGCTCCTTCAGAGCTCGCGACCGCAATCTTCTCTATCTGCCTGACGACCTTCTTTCTTTCTGTTCGTGCAGTAGTCACCCGCATAATCATCTCGAATTCCCGCATGTCGAATTAATCGCAGTGTTTGTCGCAGTTGCGGGGGAGAGTCGCGTTTCGCTCAGCATGCCGCGAAACGGATTGTCGTGGCCTCCAGTCGGCTATCGTTGATATTACGGACTCGATTGTCTCGTTGAAATGATTTTGCGATCGGTTACAACGTTTCGGAGACTGGAGACCACCGATGCGACTCGCTCCCGGGTTAACTGCCAATTGGTGGATGCGCCCGGAGGACATTTTGAATAACCCCCTCGTTCTGTAACAGTACCACCACGCTGGATCCTGGAACCCACCGATAAGGCATTCGCTCAAGGCTCTGACGCACGCGTTGAATGCAAAGCCGACGGTTTCCCTAAGCCTCAAGTCACCTGGAAGAGAGCTGCTGGTACGTATTTTTTACAGGTTGTCGAATCTTTGAAATATTTCTGTTCGGATTTGTTACAGTATGAAACAATTAAAAGTGAAAATTATGATTTTTAATTTTTTTATTTGTAGCTGTAATGAAAATTTAAAATATGCCGTTTGTAGATTTAATTCAGTTACGTACATGCGCCAAGTTTCATCGAAATTGGTTATCCCAAAAAATGGTTAAATATTATCGTCGGGATCTAGAAATTTTTAATTTTTGTTTATATAATTCCTTACATTTTTACTAGAAAATGCCGAAAATCCAAGTTTTAATGCTAGCGAGTCACTGGTTCAAAAGTAATGGGTGTTTAATGTTCTACGATTTTTATGGTAAAGCGTCTTAGCTTTTAAAAAACGTATGTATATTTGAAATATTTCTCGTGTCATATTTAACATTATGACAATTGATGAGACGAATTCGTAGAAGTGTCTTTAATAAATGTTGCGTTTGCGAGCTCCCAAGGAGCCAACTAAATCTAAATCGCTGTGGTTGATAGCTATCATACTCATTTCATTTACGATTCTCTTACAACGGATGGCCTAATAGGAGACAACAAACGATCTAGTCTTACTTGGCTCTCTAGGAGTGCATGCTATT
The DNA here is from genome assembly GCA_028455595.1 of Lasioglossum vierecki. Taxonomy (NCBI): domain Eukaryota; kingdom Metazoa; phylum Arthropoda; class Insecta; order Hymenoptera; family Halictidae; genus Lasioglossum; species Lasioglossum vierecki. The sequence goes on from CM052337.1 coordinate 13,434,154, forward strand.
TTACAATAACAAATGACCTCATAAGGCACCTCGCTCAACTCGGTTCAACAAGTGGCATTGTATTAAGAAGAGAGATATATAAGTACATTGTTCCATTTAAGAAGTATTTTATATAAGTCTTTTTAATAGTTTGAATGCTAACTGAAGGACAGTTGGAATCTATCGTGACAACTTTGTGATTTCGATTTTCTCATCACAGGGGATACACCGGGCGATTACACCGACTTGAAATTGAGCAACCCTGACATTAGCGTAGAAGATGGAACCCTGTCTATCAACAACATCCAGAAGACAAACGAAGGCTACTATCTTTGCGAAGCTGTTAATGGAATTGGCTCAGGACTCTCGGCTGTCATTCTCATCTCCGTTCAAGGTAAGTTCATGCCAAGTCTTCCTATGCCAAATGTATTTCCATGCCAAATCGATCACTTTTTACCATTGAAACTTTCTTTGAAATGAAATACAGTACGGAAAGCATAAATTTCGAGGAAGTTTACATCATAGTTTCATTAATTTCCAATTTATTTATAAAATATCAACCTTTGAATTTTCTAATTTTCGTGAATTTTTGAATTCATCCAAATGTTTCGATTTCAATCTACAAGATTTATCATACCAATTTCTTCCATTGAAAAATTAATTTTTTAATCATTCAGTAGATGATAGAAAATGGTTGGGCTTTTTTTTATATAATCCTATATAAATACATATTGTTCACAGTATAGAAATAATATCATTAACAATAACGACTCTATTTGCAGCACCACCCCACTTTGAGATCAAACTGAAGAACCAGACTGCACGACGAGGAGAACCAGCTGTACTGCAATGCGAGGCGCAAGGCGAGAAACCGATTGGTATTTTGTGGAACATGAACAACAAGAGACTGGACCCGAAGAGCGATCCTCGTTACACCATCCGAGAGGAGATCCTGGCTAATGGAGTACTGTCTGACCTGAGTATCAAGAGAACCGAGAGGAGCGACTCTGCACTGTTCACCTGCGTTGCCACCAATGCCTTTGGAAGCGATGACACTAGCATCAACATGATTGTTCAAGGTATGTACACGCCCAAGTAATTTGTTCAACAGTCATGTGCTCAATTTTGACGGAGGTCTTTCTTTTAAAAGCACTAATCAATTAAATATTTTTACAGAGGTTCCCGAAGTACCATACGGCCTGAAAGTATTAGACAAATCCGGACGTTCCGTTCAATTATCCTGGGCAGCACCCTATGACGGAAACAGCCCTATCACACGCTACGTCATCGAATACAAGATCAGCAAAGGCTCCTGGGAAACTGACATCGATAGAGTATTGGTTCCTGGATCGCAACAAAACGTCGCTAGAGTATTCAATCTGAGACCTGCCACTACTTACCACCTGAGAATCGTTGCTGAGAATGAAATTGGTGCTTCCCGTCCCTCTGATACCGTTACCATCATCACTGCCGAAGAAGTACCATCTGGACCACCAAACAATGTTCGAGTTGACGCTGTTGACCAGCACACATTGAAGGTAACGCAACCAATTGGAATCAAATAATTGAATAGATAAATAATAGACTGCAGACCTTTATGCCACGTGCAGGACTGTCATTTTGATTTCATGTAATAATTTGGAGAATACTAATAATAATCGTAATTTGGAATAGGTAACATGGAAACCACCCGCGCGTGAGGATTGGAACGGAGAGATTCTGGGATACTACGTTGGCTACAAACTCACGTCCTCCGACAAACTCTACACCTACGAAACTGTGGACTTCTCTATGGAAGATGGCAAGGAACATCATTTACAGATCACGAACCTGAAAACCTACACTCAATACAGCGTCGTTGTCCAGGCTTTCAACAAGGTTGGCTCAGGAGCTATGAGTGACGTGAGAAGACAACATACCGCCGAAGGCGTGCCCGAGGAACCTCCGCATGATACCACTTGCACAACGCTCACATCTCAGACCATCAGAGTTTCATGGATGTCACCTCCTCTGAGCGCTGCTAATGGTGTAATCACTGGATACAAAGTTAGTAAGCGTTATTGGAATCGAAGGTCCTAGCAGAGTCTACAGTTATTCTTTACAGGTTATTTATGGACCATCCGACACCTGGTACGATGAAAATACCAAAGACACCAAGATCACTCCATCAGGCGAAACGATTTTGCACGGATTGAAGAAATACACTAACTACAGCATGCAAGTTTTGGCGTTCACTTCTGGCGGCGACGGCGTAAAATCTGCACCCATCCATTGTCAAACGGAACAAGACGGTATGCAACAGTTTCCATGATTTTTCTTGATATAATTAATATTGATTGTGAAAGAAAAATACAACTTGAATTTTCTTCATTTCATTTAACTGGGACAGACCCATCTATCTGGATTAGCTATTTAATCTGGCTATTAATGTTTTAATAGGTATAACAATTACGATCATGGACCAAAAAGTCACTTCTAACAACATGATGTAATAATATCTTTATGAAGAATATGTTTAAGCACCCTTATTACAGTTTTTTCAATTCATACGATTGAACTTCTGATAGTTAAAGTGCTAAGTTGAAGAATGGAGTTTAATTTGCTTTAATTATTTTCCAGCCCCCGAAGCCCCAACCGCAATCAAAGCCCTGGTGATGTCTCCCGAGTCGATACTTGTTTCATGGCGCCCACCAAGCCAGCCAAATGGAGTAATCGCACAGTACACAGTTTATACCAAAGCTGATAACGCAGACGAACCGAGCAGCCAGAAAGTACCACCTAATCAATTGACTCATGAGGCTTCCAAATTAGATAAACAACGCAGATATGACTTTTGGGTAACCGCAAGCACCAACATTGGAGAGGGCCAGGCATCCAAAATTGTTTCGTTAGCAGCCAGTGTTCGAGGTACTGTTCCATTTTTATTTACCAGGGGTCGAAAGAGTTCTAAAATTTCCTAATAGGCTTTACTTAAAATACAGAATGTAAAGTTAAAGAAATTCGTGGGGATAACAACAAATAATTATTCGCTTCGATCTCGGTTATTTACAATGGCTTCTGTAACTGTGTTCTCTTCTTGAATTTTAGTACCAGCAAAGGTGGCATCATTCGATGACAAATTCACTGCAACTTACAAAGAAGATGTTAAACTGCCTTGCCTTGCCGTTGGAGTACCTGCTCCAGAAGTGATCTGGAAAGTACGAGGTGTGGTCCTGCAATCGAGTGACAGACTGCGACAGTTGCCGGAAGGATCTCTATTCATCAAGGAAGTTGACCGAGTCGATGCTGGAGAATATTCGTGTTACGTCGAGAACTCGTATGGCCATGACACCGTCACTCATCAGCTTGTCGTCCATGGTGAGATACGTGGCTCCTCCATATTCGGACCCTAGGTCTTCTTTTCCCATTTATTTAAATAGTAAAAATTATTTTGTTCTAGACCATATTTTAATATATATAAATGGCTCGTAATATTTTCGGAGGCTAATATATTTAAAATGTATAGGCACATATTTTTTATAAACATGAAAAGTCTTCTACATCTAACAGACATTTAGGACTTGCAGTTAAGGCTTCCATAATAAATTTTAGAAACATACAGTACATACTACAATGATACAGTACATGGTGTTAAGTGCTTAAAAATTCTTGATGTTCTACAGCTCCACCACACTCGCCGCAAGTTACCCTCACTGCCACAACCACTAATTCGCTGACAATGAAACTCCGACCTCATCCGACTGACAACGCTCCGATCCACGGCTACACAATTCATTACAAACCTGAATTTGGCGACTGGGATACCGTACAGATCAGCTCCACAGATCAGATCTACACATTGGAGAACTTGTGGTGTGGCTCGAGATACCAGATCTATGTCACGGCTTACAATGGGTAAGGAAGACCTATTTATACTACCTTTAACTGAATCAAACTTTGAATCTCTAATGTTTTTAACTTTGCTGTGTTCGGAGATAATAATGTATTTCTATATATACATAGAATCATCAATTCGTTCGGCCACATCCTCTGTATACTTAATATAAATGACCCCATATTTGATGACATTGTATGTAGTCAATAGTGGTCCACTATTGTGAACGTCCACTATATGAAAGATATAGGTCCTTGCCAAAACTTCATGGAAAATAAACGTTTTTATAGAATTGGCACCGGCGATCCCTCCGACATGCTCAACATCCGCACCAAAGGCTCGAAACCGATTATTCCCGAAGCGGCACGATTCATTGAAGTATCCACGAACAGCATCACCCTTCACCTGAGCGCCTGGTCTGATGGTGGCTGCCCCATGCTCTATTTCGTCGTTGAACACAAGAAGAAGTAAGATAAGATCGTTGAAAGGAGTATTCTGTTTCGAACGACGCCATTTCTTTATCAATTTTCAGGAATTCTTTCCGAAAAATTATTATACATTGTACCATAAATTTTGCACACACGTTTGTAGGTACTTGAGTACGTTAATTATTTTCGTGAAGTAAAAACAATAGTTCAGGACCGAGCGTAATATTGAACTTGAGAAAATAATGGTAACCGGTTCGCACAATTCAGGCACCAACAAGAATGGAACCAAGTCTCGAACAACGTGAAACCCGGCGGCAACAACTTCGTCGTTTTGGACCTGGACCCTGCTAGCTGGTATCACTTGAGAGTGACTGCACACAATAACGCTGGTTTCGCGGTAGCCGAGTATGAGTTCGCAACACTGACCGTAACCGGAGGTAAGTATGGGAAGACATAGGAAAAGGGCAACGGCACTCGTAGCCGGTGCTAATGGTGGCTGGATTGAATGGTCGCCGTGTTTTTTGTTCCAGGCACCATTGCACCGGCTCGCGAGCTACCTGACGTGAACGGTGGTGGCAACGAAGAAGATCCGATGAAAATTTTCAAAGCAAACATATATCTGGTAGTACCGGTGGTAACCGCTATTGTCGTGATAATCGTTGCCGTCATCGTGATCTGTGTTCTGAGAGGGAAGGGCCATGGTAGCGATAAAGGTAACTCAGAGACTTGTTTCTTTTCCCGTTGTTTGAACGAACAGGTACGATCGCACCGCCCGTACGCAACGGAGGTAACGACAACACCGATGTCAGGCGTTATTTCCCCTGGCTGCCCGGTTGGCTTGACGTAAACGTGGTGGTGCCGGTCGGAGCTACGGTTGTAGTAATTATTGTAGGCATAGTGGTGATTTGCGTCGCACTGTCGAGGAGAACTCGAGGTCCGGAACAAACGCGGCTGCGAGGTATCTCATCAGCCGACGAGAAATATTACGAGGGACAATGTATACCAACCTTTTTTTTATTTTTTTAAACTTGCTAAGTCACTGAACCGTTGGATCATTATCAGCAAGATAATTTCTCTGTAGAACAAACAGAGAAAGGCGGATTCGCCCTGGTACATTCGTCTACAGCAGTGCACGGTTACATTTACATTAGTCAGCCCCTACCTCACTCTTCTCTCGACACTCGGTGTCTTGTGCTTGACGAAGCTACTTGAATAGACAATAATTTCTAATATACATATTCTTAAACATTAAGGAATCTGTATTCACGTACTTTTCTACGTGGTACTACATTCATGCACATCATCTTCCCAGGTAAATCATATTATATAGTGCACCGCTGTATTACAAGATGAAGAAGTTATTTTTCTGACGATCGATCCAGACGTACGCCGCCCTACTTTCGGAAAATAATCTTTCGGCTGAATTTTCCTGTTGTAGGTGTCGGTGCACCGACAGTGCAATCAAGTACCATGTAACCGTCTGTTCGATCTCGTACTCATTCATCCGGATCGATTACTTTCAGATGACGTGGTCTACCAGCAAACTGGAGTTGGCGGAGCTACCCTCGACAAACGCAGACCCGACCTTCGTGACGAACTCGGCTACATCGCACCACCGAATCGCAAGCTGCCACCCGTACCCGGATCCAACTATAACACATGCGATCGCATCAAGCGAGGTACAGTGATAAGTAAGCCACAACTGCCAACAATATGATTTTTTTTAGCTAACTTCCAACTATAATTGTTTAGATGTTGTCGCATCGGCACGATAGTCTTTACCGTTCTTTTATTTGACGTGACACGATCGGACCGCACAAAAAACATTGTTAGTCTTCACCATTGCCGGACAGCTTCGAAACCGATTTCGAGCTACACACAGATAACGGGCGGAAAAGGTATCGAATGTTGTACAAAAGAAAGTGTTGTTCATCCCCCAGCGACGAAGATCGCGTTTTTACTATTTTCTTCATACTGAAGTATTGAATGTTTGTTGTGAACTTGAAGTAGTTCAGCAATTTTAAGGGACCTTTAGAAAAGAGTAAAAGAAGATTTTTAAATTTATATCAACGTCAAGTTTAACTACTATGATCTGCAGGAAATGGAGAAAATAGTTGAAATTATTGTTAGCACGTTCATGCACTTCCATGATGGATTATGTAATCAATTTTTAAGTACCCTGATCTTTTTAAACACCCTATGAATATGTTAAAAGACGCATTTTCGTAATAATTCGTTTCGAACAATCAATATTCAATTTTCAAAATATCTCATTATACTAACATTAAATCTAATACATTTTTCAAAAAAGTTTTCTATACAGTAAAAGACAAGATTCGTTTATTACCGATGTACAGTTCTTTGCACTGCAGATTTATTAACATGTAAATTTTGCACTCGTTTGCAGATTATATTCACCTTTTTGCACATCATATTCACCCTTTTGCAAATCCAGTTTCGCTTCAAGTTCGTTTTCTAAAAATATTGTGATAAAAATAAAATTCAATATGAATTTATTGTTCCGAAATCAAAATTTTGTTGCATGTAGTAATGAACGTAAAATACACACACTGCTTCGTTTATAATGATTCTCCTGCTACTGCTTCTAATTATTTTTCATACAAACATTACATATACGTAGATTTTTTAGAATTCATATAATACTTGTGACCGAATAATTAATAACTTCCATCGAATGTTCATGATTCAAATGATACGCCAGAATATCTCTTGCATCTCTCTTAACCAAGGGAGTAGTACATACATTGTGTTATTTCAACTGCTAATTTTCCAAATCGACTGCCACCTTCAAGTTCGAAAAGATGAAGACATACAGATACATACTAGATTCTAAGCTGATGGTTTCAACATTCGCCATACCTCTTCCACCCGCTAGAAACCCAAACACCATACCCACACGCGTTCATCATAGACTTTGCCAGTTCTGTTTCATTGTCTGCCTCGCTTAAAAATATGTTTTTTCTCTACAAGTAATCGAGATGTATTGTCCTACGAGGACGACTATTTTTCTCCCTTATTTGCGCTTATCACACAAGTGTCAAGTCACGTGCGTGTTACGGTGCGCCGCCGGTGTGACCCCAGTATCCCAAGCGAACGATACAATCTCACCCGAAATGGCAGCGAGCCAAACCCCGAATCTCGGTAAGCGTTAGCCAGTCGTACCACCTTTGTAGTATATGTTCGATAGGTGGAACAGGTTCGATAAGGAGTCACTCGACGTGGGATCCGAGGCGGCATATGTACGAGGAGTTGAATCATTGCGCGCCGAACCGAAGATGTCCACCGCCGCCGCGTATGGGCAGTGCCGAGGCTCTATCCCACAGAGGTTGGTAAAAGTAGTTAAAGACCCGAACGAAGCGCTCTTACAACCTCCGTCTTCCCCGAAGACGAGGCCCTTCGTCTAACGCGAGACTGCGAACGGTGTACGGCACACAGCTGTTGCAGCCGGTCTTCGTAAGTCCTCTTCGTTCCACGGTTTTCAAGACCCCTTTTCGTCTTGCACGCCCAAAGCATGCTTGCGCTGGTACCCGTTTATTTCGCAAACAGAAAACACGTCGCACTCATAGGATACACCTCTTTCGATCCATTCGATTTTCTTCTGTGTTCGGTCCAACCGTCCACTCGTGCCTCCAATCAATCACCGATACTCAGACCTGTGTGGACTGTGATCTAAGAAAAAATGTCTTCTGTATCTTCTGTGATTGATTGAGAAGCTAGAGTCGACTGGGACCAGTGCACCTCCGTAATCGTAAAACTGACGTGCATGATGTTATTTTCCCGTCTGAATGTTTCTCCTCGAGCAGTAGGAGAGAAGAGGAAGACGTAGGAATAAGATACGTAGGTATTATGGTTGTAGTTTATGTGACTGCATACGTCTCGAAACACACACAACCCGCTCAGATAGTCTCGTGTTTACAGCGGCGTTCCGCCGAAAAGGAGCGACTATAACGCCCTCGATGCACCGAGATGATCTTTTTTTTACCATGAATAGAGTAGTTTGACTACGACCAGAATGACAGTGTCTACCCTGAGTGATCGTTTTTTTCAGGCATGGACGATGAGATCTGTCCGTACGCCACGTTCCACCTTCTTGGATTCCGCGAGGAAATGGACCCCAGCAAGGCTATGCAATTCCAGACCTTCCCACACCCTGGCAATGGACACTCCGGCACGATGGGACCACCCGTTGGACACCCTACTAACGTTTCTGCTCACAGCCGCTCTGGATCTCAGTCTATGGTAACTGGATCTTATGTTACTGCCAAGACATACATGCATGGAACAGGATTTAACCCTTTGCACTCGGAGCTATTTTAACTCGAAAATCAAACGTTTCTGCCGACCTAGAATATTTCCATTCTGTGATCTTTTAAATTTGGTAGATATGAAGTTGATATAATACCTCACACAAGACGTAAATCTTTAGTAATTAGTTAGATACCGACATATCTGATAATGTAAACAATATTTTAAATACTAGTACAGGAATTTTAAGGTTTAATATGAAATATATCAGCGTTCTTATATTGAGAGGTTATATAATGACGCAAGAGGGCGCAGCGGGCGGAGTCGAGGAGCTGCGAGCGTCGAGCGTTGGATGAGAGGAGTTTTGTCTTGGACCGCGTGAGAGTATAACAGAGAGTGATATTCAAAGAGTGAACATTTAACTTCTTGTTTAAATACATATACATTTGTTCTTTAAATTACCCGGCTCCTTTCTTATTCTACCAACATATATCTGTAATATGAAATACATCAGCATTCCCATATCTGTTACAGCCACGTCAAAACGGACGCTACTCCCGAGTCCCATCCCAAGGAGGCGGCAGCGGCACCCACAACGTTTTCTCTCCCGAATACGACGACCCGGCTAACTGTGCTCCCGAGGAAGACCAATACGGACAATACGGCGCTCCCTACGACCATTACGGATCTCGTGGCTCTGTCGGACGTCGCAGCGTAGGATCGGCTCGCAACATTCCCGTCTCTGGATCACCGGAACCGCCACCACCCCCACCAAGAAACCACGACCAGAACAACTCGAGCTTCAACGACAGCAAGGAGAGCAACGAGATCAGCGAGGCAGAGTGTGATCGCGATCAACTCGTGAACCGCAACTACGGCGGTCAGTACAGAGAACCGTGATCGAGTAGGGGGGCAAAAGGGTTGAACACCGAGAAAAATACAAATTGATCATGCGTCAACCGGAAACGTTCGAAATCGAGGGTTTCCGGTTGATGGGAATCTATGACGGTCTTCGACTCGTTCTGTTCGCTCTGGACCTCCCCTCCCGTTGCTCGTTCCTATGCAGTAGACGAATAATAGGCATGTCGAGCGAGTCATAATTGTACAAGAATGAACGGGACTCGCTCCGGAGTCTGTGTACCTAATCGTTTTAGCTTCCACGAATTGCATGCTACGTGTCGTCATAGTAGTTTACCGTTGTGTCAATCGTGCCGTGTGTTTTTCTATTTCAGTGAATGCTCGCGGCAAGGACGGCATGACCACCGAGGAGATGCGTAAACTCATAGAGAGGTCAGTAGAGATCGAGTGAGTTTGGTTAACGGCGATCGGTTCGCGAGAACCGTGCCGCCGTTCCTGCCGCTGTGTCTCGAGCGATTTCTTTGCCTCGAGAACCTAAGTCATTGACTTTCTCGAAACTAAATTGGCCGACTCTCCGTTTCAGTCGCTTCGACTCTCGCTATTCACGATAACTACTGATCGTTTCGTAATTCTTTGCTGGATCTTTCCTTTGCGTAAATTGCACTGTCCAATAACCATTCTCCACTCTAACAACAATCAGCTGTTCATTATTAGAAGACAAAAGAAAGTAAACTTGGACAGTGTTATTTTAGCTTGTTGATTGCTGGTATCGAGTCTGTTGAATTGGAATTTCAAGTACTTGCGTACAGTCGTGGGTGTACCTATGAAAATGATAGTGGTGATCGAGTGCACGGTGGTTCCGCTAAGAACCCTTGAACAATCTTTCGACAATCTGCCTAACGTTACTCTGACTTTTTCTTGTTTCATGACTCTTTACGCAGGAAGCCGTAAGTTCGTTAGACAATATAATCAATAACTACAAACGCAGGGTGCACACCCGCAACCGACAGTCGCGTTAGAGACTGATCTTGAGAGGCTTTAGAAGCTGCGTTAACTCTGTTTTTTAGTTAGTGTTTTATTGTGGCCACGAGAATAGGTCAGTCAATGCTTCGGCAGCGAAACATGCTTCTCCGTACCAACAAGATCTCTACCTGGGTCCGAATTACCGCTTATTTTTAATCATCATGTGTTTGCATGCGATTATATCGATGATAAACTGCTAATTTACATGTGATATCCGTAGTTGATACTAATACTTTCCCAGATGACGTCGAAGGTATAACTAAGAACGATATCAAAAGTTTCTTTCCGCCGCAAATTCCCGTTATCGCTACAGATCCTGCCGCCATTGCCGCTGGTGCTACTAACCATTATCCATCGCTACCAACAACAAAAAGAATAAACTTTTTTATTGTTGTATTTATTAACGCTACATCTGGTCTTATTAATATGTGTTCGCGTGTGCCGCTAGTTTGCATGACTTTGTCGCTGTGCCACGTGCAGAGTCTTTTAGTTGCTGTTGTTTAGATGCCATGCAGTCACTCGTCCATAATGCCAGAGCGTCTGCACGTGGATAGAGCTTAAGCTTGATTCGCGGTTTAAGAATGCTCGCACCACGCTCACTTGAGTTTCTGTTCACGCTGAATGTGATGCAACGTATAATGCACTCGGAAAAGTGCATGTAGGAATCTCTTCACCTTAAATTGGAAGACAGACTTAATTTTAAGTACCAAAAACTATATTCAACAAAAACTACGATAATTTATATTATTGTATAATTTCATGATTCATTTTGCCTTCTTAAACAGGGTGTTCCAAAAATGTTTGAATTCCTTGAAAGTGGAGGTCCCCAAGGTCGTTGAAGCGACATTTTCATTTACAAAAACGTGGTAAAAATGTCCGCCTCGGCTTAGTTAAGGAGTTGTTAAACAAAGAGCGACCTCAGCGGTAGGTTTCGCTGGTTTACAGGATGTTTTTGTTGACAGCAAGGAATTTTATCAGTGAAAACGAGGAAAGAACAGAAGAGACAAAGCGTGATAGAAGCATCACGTATGGTACATCAGCATGAGCGTAGTGCGAGCACGTTTTCACCGTGGATCAATGTGTTTTAGATTAACTGTGACTGTTTGAATACCAGGGACAACGATGTCGCCCACCGAGTCTATGTCGAATATTAAAAATGCGTACTGCATGTTGCAGAAACGAAGCCCCCGGCCGGCAAACCGGCGCCTCCCACGGCGGTCACGGGGGACTCCTCACACCCTACGATACTGTGGCAGTGTAACCTGTAAATCATCATCTTCCGTGGTCTTCCGTCTCTCTCGTCGCCAGCGGCCGAAGACTCGAGAGAAGCGGAACGAATGCGCAAGCTAACTCTTCCCCCGGTGCTGTCGTCGGTCCAATTTGCAACGATTTACCATTTAAATGAATTAGCCGCGTCGTCGCGAGTTAGGTAGATACGGTCCTTGTCGCACGCCGAACGTTTTCGACCGGCGGATCTGGTTCTCGATGGATCGACGCTCGGACGATCGACCAATGGTAACGGTCGCCCCATGAGAAAGGGGACCTATGTTCCATCTTCGTCCGCGACCATATCGTTTTACACCGGTTCTTGGCCTTTCTATCTTTGTTCGATCTCGCGTTATCTTCTTACAAATCGTTCGATCGCTCATTTTCTCGTTGCTCAATCGTCGACAAGGCCAGATGACGAAACTGCCAAATTCAATTGACTGCCGTACTTGGACGGGGAGGGGAAGGGAACATTTATTCGCGGGGCACAATACTGCCGCGTCGATCCGAGCGATCTACGATCCCACGATCCGTTGCGAGCGAGAACGATCCCTTAGGGATGGCGAACAGACCCGGCATGTTCGTCGATAGGTGCGACAGATGGATTCGAACCGCGACGCGTGTTCTCAGCGACGATGGACTTCGCGGTCTACAACAAAACAAACAAATACACACACGTACAACACCCTCACACTCACACAGACACACAACACGCAAACACACATGCACGGGGGTTCTTCGCGAGTTGTCCTAGGTTACGATTGTCGCTTCCAAGCGCCACGAGTCACGGGAAAATCCAACACGAGAATAATATATTAGTTACTCGCTTTTTTAAGTCATGGTTGTGCCACACTGCCGCTCCCCGCAGGCATTATGATATTATACATACATACATACATAACGTATATAAATTATGATATTATACATATACATACGGTATATACGATTTATAATTTCGTAACGAAGGTTGTGTCCCCCTTTTTCGGTGAGAGATCAACGATCTTGAGTCTCGACGGTCGCGGAGAGCAAAAGCAAATGTTCTGGTAGCGCTGCTATTTGCGACAGTGTCGTTGTTTGTCGTCGTAGCAGAAGTAGTTCGAGAGGAACACGAGGAACATTCCTTCCTTCGCCGCGAGTTTTTTTCAACTCAAGATTCTCGCCGAACATCCGTTCGAAGGAAGAACCGCGCAGAACGCGATTACACGCTCCAGCGGAGAACACACGGATCGAAACTCGCCGGTCAACCGCGAGCGAAACGAAAGCAAATATTCACGCTAGCAAGCAAGGACACACGTAAACACTCTCTCACACATACACACACACGGACACACACACGTGCGCGAACACACAATCACACTGGAAACACACACGCTCGCTGTTGATTTTTAATCGTCCTATATGATATTTAGTCCGCTGTACACACACATATATTCCCGCAAGCTAATCTCGATCAATTAACGTGAGTTTAAACGATAATGCGACGATGATATAACGTGTAAGCAATTCGAGCAACAAGTACCGATTTAAATCATAAGTAAGTAGCTCTTAAGTCGGACGGATATGGTCGCGAGACGCGCCGTTTTGAATTCGTTGAACGGTGACGCGTCGAGCTTCCGAATTAAACGATAATTAGTATCCACGTAGAGACCACGTTAAGCAGAAAAAAAGAAGAATCTGAAAGAAATAGGTGAAGAGAGTGAGAGAGAGTGGAAAGAGAGAAGAATGATTTTCGACAGGCACCTGATCCTCTGTTTGCTCGACGCGTGCGCTGGAATGCAGTTGCGGCGCGTGTCTCATAGCTCTCGTTTTTATGATAACACTATTTAGATATATACAAATATATATATAAATATATATATATGTATACATTGACGTTCATACACATACGTTGTAAGTAGGTATGTCTAGGTGTCGCATTTATTTGCCGAGGCGATGCTCGAGTGGTACACCAGTCGCGAGAGAAAGAGAAAGAGCGTCACGGTCGAAGACGATGCCTCGTCGTTGACGACGATGGGCAGTGCCGGGGAAGCTTTGCCCGTGACCGCTGATTCTATTGTATTATTGTCGGACTATTTCGCGCGTATTTTCTCGACCGAGAGGAGTCTCGCAACCCCTCATCCTACCCTCGTAACACGTGATTGATTATATCGCTGGGCTGCGACTCGGCTCGCCGACGCACTTTTTACTCATCGATGTGATTTTAAAGGCTGCGCAAAGTCTCGTGTCTCGTGTATGTGTTACGATCGCGCTCTACCACACTTTAAATGTAGCCATTATCCAAGTCACCTTTTACTACCTATGTAATGTCACGTTTTAAAAAACTCGCGCGCGACACGCGACGCGCGGAGCTTTTCGCTTTTGAAGCTTTTCTCCGGAATTCTACGCGATTTAAAGGAAAACAAAATCATTCAGAGGTGAGATAGGACGTATAAGAGAAAACCGACAGATATTTAACTTATTCGATATTAATCCATGCGATGATTAAACTAAGAAACGATATAAAGACGAATCGAAAACGTGATGTCCGCGCGACACGTCGCCATTAATAGCTGTTTCTTCTATATTTATCCACTCGGGAGTTAAACCACGTATACACTCGTTTTATATATGTCGTTATGGTTTTGTGTGATCGATCTGGAATCGTTTTTTACTTCGCAAAGGTTCAACGTTACTGTTTTTTTTTCTCGTTTCGTGATGCTGTGAACATAAACGGTCGGTGCCGCCGTCCGCGTTATTACGTATATATTATTATTATTGTATACATATATAACTATCGTATGATTATGCTTGGTCGTCATTGGAAATAATCGATGTTCGTTTCGTGCAAACAGCGAGGCGGTTCTTCGAGCTTCACACCTTCGGCGGGGCGCGTATCGTTCTCTGTTTCGGTTGCAAGCAGACTCGAGACGTTACGTATTTTCTACTAATTCCGTTGGCCCTCTGTGCTCGCCTTTCAATTGGCCGTAAGTTCGCATTCACATACAACGATACACGTATCTCTCCGCGTTCGTAGGGACTCGAGGATCCGCTCGCAGTACACCGTTTCCTCAGTACCACTGTTTTATGTTTTTGTACCAAAGTCGTAGCGTCTAACTTTACGTTAAATAAACAAAACCAAAAAAAAAAGACGGACGAGGTCAATTGATTCCTCTTCCAATTCGCGTTAAACAACAATAGGACATGGACATTATAAAATGATTTCCTATAGATTTTGGTGTGAAAATGCCGGAGATCCAAGTTTTATGTTAAGAATTCACTGATTCAAAAGTTATGCGGGTTTAAAGTTGAGCGATTTTAAGCGTCCATGGATTTTAGACCACCAATGCATTGGAGGTCTATTTTGGTCTATAATATTATAAAATTGAAGAACCACTCAATTAATTTATTTGAAATTGTTTCCATATCTTTTAATGGAACCTTTTTATCTAACATTTGATTCATTAAATATGTGTCAACAACATTACTTAGAAGAACTTTGATATTTTTAAAAAATAATTTATATACAATACTGCAATTAATATGTCCATCTCATAAAATCTTTAACCAGAAATTCATCAAATAAGTAATTATATCTTCTCAGATACTGAATCATTTGAGCTAAAAATTATTTTACATATTCTCCAAGATGCGATCGAAACTCAGTAAAAATTCCATAAATTAAATATCCACTGTGTCAGTTATTAACAATTTGTAAAGGAACATATTTTTGAATCAATCGTCTGAGCGTAGATTCATAAATAATTTAATTAACTCTGAGAATAATACTTGGGACACGTTCAACATACGGTCAGGGTCTACGGAAGCTTCTTCAACGATACTACGAAAGCAACGAATTGTTTGTTCGTGCGTTTATGAGCGCCGGAGTATTTTTTGCGAAGATAAGGAGTGGGCATCGAGCGTTTGGTAACATTTGAATAGCGCTCGGTGCAGTGATAAATCGCCGTAGTTGGTAGCAGCATTTGTTTGCACGATGGCGTCCGGCGGTGGTAGGTATCCGTTTATTTTGCTTTTTATAGTTTAATAGGTACCGTTCAGCGATACGTTTCGAGCGAGAACACATAGCACCGGCGATGCTAATTAATTTGTTAATCTCGTAACGGCAGAGAACACAACTGAGGAAAGAACCGAGCCAGCAACGCCTGCACAACCCCTCCCCAATGTCTTGAGCGAAGCAGCGCAAGTGAGTCGGATAACCTACAAATCTATACGTATCCTCATCCTCTTATTTCATCATAATTTATTCGCACTTCGAATATATCGAAATACGTCGACGCAAACTTATGCTCATAATGCAAAATTAATTCCACGAGAAGCTATCCGAAAATTGTCATTTCTTCCGTGTCCATTTAAAATTATTCTAACATTTCCCGCCAGTCAACTGGACAGCTGTTATGTTAAAATATCAGTTTATTTATACCGATACTCTGTGTATGTGTCATTCGCGCGATCAAGATTATTTATTTTTTGATTATCGGAAGTGTTTCACACTTTTATGGAGTGGTATGTAGATCTAGGATGTTTATACAATTTCTAGGTTTCAATAACAAACTACCAATGATTGTCAGCCAATAGAAACTTCTTTTTTAATAAAGCTTGTTGAAAATTAGTGTTGTATTCATACTTCTGGGCTCGCAATACAATTGCCAGTTGAGAAATGAATTTTTGATAATATTTCTGTTTTCTATGAATTAATGTCTAAAATTTTTCATTTGCATCAAGAGTTTCAACCCCTTGCACAAAGATTCTGAACAAAGTCTAACAAATGTGAACGCTAAGCCTTTCTTTTTAACTGAAACAAAATTTGATTGGTCTGTAATCAATATTTAATCATTCAAATCAATGTAGCCATGTACAAAATCTAAATTTTCAAATATTAAATTTGTAAGTACTATAATTATAAAGAAAATGGTATTGCAAGGGGTAAATCTAGCGGTAACCCGTACAGAAAGAACTAGCATAAGAGAAACTAATTGAAATATGTCGATAATTTTTACTAGTTGTATATGTTTGTTTGTTTCAGAGACTACTAGCAATGAATAAAGATTCTGATTTGAGTGGTGTAGCACCAAAGAAGTCGCGTGTCGAAGTGCAATCTCTACCAACAAGGCAATACTTAGATCAAACGGTAGTGCCCATTTTGCTACAAGCGCTCTCCAGTCTAGCCAAGGAGAGACCGGCCGATCCTATAAACTTTCTAGCTGGATATTTGCTAAGGAATAAGAGTCAATACGATAATGGTGAATCTCCGCCGACTAGTCAATGAACTGCCTAAGCGTTTATAAATATGCAGTGAAGATCTGAGAATCATTTTTGAAACAACATTTTTACAGACCTTTGTTAGGAAAGTATTCGCGTTCGGTAAGGTGTATTTGTAATTTCGGATTAAGTAAAACAAAATGTATTAGCCTATTACAACATGGTCTTTTTCGAAGATTAAGCAACCAGTCTGCAGCAAATGTACTAAATTTTCGTAAATGTTCTCTTCTGTGTTCATTGATTATTACCCATTGACAACGAGTGCGGAAATTAATGTTCTTGTTAATACGTTCAATATTTATCGTAATCTATAACGTAATCTCGCCGACGATACAGCGCATCAAATTATTCCTGTGAAATAATATTGTTGACCGTTCGTACATTAACCAGGAAAAACCGAAACGATTGTTACCGCCGGTTCAATAAATCGTAATGAGTTCTCCATGCTTTCATCGATTTTAATTGGAACGGTGATTTAATTGGACACAATTAAATGTAATTTGTGCAATGAATCAGCCTGAAATTTATTATATGGTCTGACTGTGCAAATATTCCGAACGAGAGGCGTAATCATCGGAACCCGTTTTTCCAAATTTCGTTTTGCAACAAGTCAAGAATAAGGTTCTGTTATTAGATTTATCAGAAAGGGTACATATCGTGGAATTGATTTTCTATATTTCAAGCTACAAAAAGAAGATATTTTAGATATTTTATTGCCAATTTAAAAAATCTGATAATGAGAAAGGACGGTTTTACGACTTGTATGTTTCAATGAAGTTCCATTTTGAATATTTTAGGTACTATCGGCAATAGAACAAATTGTTACAGGATAACATGATTAGTAGACTGCGAATCTTTATGCAAAGTCGGAAAGTTCTGCATCAATTGTAGTCAACAGGGCCTAAATATAAATGTTTAATAATTTTTGTAAATTAAAAATAATAGATCGCAATATTCATGAATTTTTAAAATCTTTATATTGTTTCAAATTACATCTACACATTATGTTATAAATGCATATAATCCTCAGTATGATGATTTAATGGGGCAAACAATATAAAAAGCAAAAATAATTTTAGAATCTTCATATGTCCTTTATGTAAGAATCAATGAAGATAGACACAGTTAAGAAATATCTCTCTAAGGAAACTTTATTTTAGCAGATATTCAAAGTGACACTTATTAACTTGGACACATTCTAAACGTCAAGCGAATGATACAAAAATAAGTATTGTTATTGATTTCTTGCTTTGTCCAAATTTAAGTATGGTTTCCTCCAATATTTCGTTTATCAACGATAAACAAGATATTTAAGTTATTCCAGTTAGAGAATTGAAATAATGTACATATATTAGCAGACTGCGAGTTTTATTGTACAACGAAAATGTGCAGCTGCAATTTGAAACAGACACGATCAAAAGAGTTTAAGGGTATCGATATACACGGTGGCTCAGAAGTTGTCATTGAAAATTTGATTTTGTTCATAGAGGAATACATATGAATTTTTAAAAAGCAAAACACTTTCGTTTTAAGATGTCTGGCAATTTGAAGCGCCTTGCATTTCTCTCAACTTGCTAAACTGATGAAAGAAAGAAGGAAAGTATTGTGGCTCCTATTCCGCAACAGATGCGGAAAATTTTAATTTTGTACCAAGATTCGCAGTTGTTTATTGTAACGAGAAGGTGCAGATAATGGTGTAAAATAATAAAACGGCGAGCGTAATGTCTGTGAAACACGATATTCGAAACTGAACAGAACTTTCCGGTAGACCTAATATAAGGTGCGAAATTTTGCGCGCGCGATGCGCAATAGTTATGACCGGTGGGTCCGGTTGCTGGTTCGTTTCGCGCAGTGTTTTGTGTTAACGGTTTAACTGTCACTGCAAGACCGTAACGAACCCGATGAAAGAAAATTCGCGCGGACACAGATAACGCTGCAGTACCGTACAAAACAACGGCGAGATATCGGGGGTAATTCCGTGGCGAACAATTCGCGCGGCAGCATCATCGTACCAAGTCCAATTAACGAGGTGGGATCCTATCCGACTCCCAGTATATTACCTCGATTCCTTGATACCATTGCACTGTGCATTTACCAGACCCCCGCGTTCCGTTTTATTTCCTACCTGGTCTATCAAGTTTTAAAGTAGACATTCTCCAATAAATAACGAATACTATTTTACCACCCTTATATTAGCTTGCCGAGTTGTCGTTGTTGTAAGCGTCAAATCTTGAAATCGAATTTTAAACCACTCCCGGATGAGCTAGAGACTTGAAATGTTCAACAAAGCTCAGAACTGGATGACAATGCAATATTCAAAAATATTTTTTTTAAAAAGACTGCGTTTAGGATTTAAACAATATTTTGAAATATTCCAATGGACATGTTCGGCTCCTGGACAGCGGGGTTTTAGTGGGTATATCCTATCCTTAGTTTTTATTTCGGATAGATGGGCCCTACACTACCCCCTCGATCATCATTGGGGAGGGGGTGTGCGTAAAATGCATTTCCCCGCTGTCCTTAATTAAAAAAAGGCAATGATCGAGTTGGGTTGTGTCGAATTATAAATTCAAGTAATTTTATAGAAAATTTTTTAGAATATTTACGTACATTCCACACGAGAGAGTAAAGTTTCTTATTGCAAACAATTCTAGAGGAATTTTCAGAGGCTACAGGTCATATTTTATTTTCGATACAGAACAAAATAGTTTGGCAAAACGTTCGACACCGACGGTAATACTGAACGTTAGTTTTGTAAATCTATTTCGTTCCTCCACTGAAAACAGACCATGATTTGTAACTTTCATTGATCCATCTGTAGTATAAAAGTTCACTCTATTCTATCGCGTAATTAAATTGTATCCCACACTCTTAGTTCTCGAAATGAATTGAACTATATTGGAGAAGTGGCGAGTTTTCGGTGCAGCATTCACTTTGATTAAAAAAAAGTTATGCGGTTTTATTCGACAGAATTCGTACAATCCTTTTACGTGAAATCAACCGCATAACTATTAGCATCAAAGTGCGAAACAAAATATCATTTTTTCATAAAACGGAACAAATTTATGTGGACGTCTTATCCGGAAACGGAAGACTACGACAAAAGCTCGAACTTATTACCACGTTTTTATTAGCTCGCTTTCTTGTTTGTCTGTTTGTTCGGTGGCAAATTTTGCAATTGATTTTAAACTAATTTCCTGATGAGCTGGAGACTTGAAATTGCACACATGGCTCAGAACTGGATGACAATGCATTATTCAAAAAAATTTTTTTGAAAAGTCTTACCGTTTCGGAGAAAATAACAATTAAATATTTATCTTTTCATCCCCCCGCGAACTACGTCATCGCGTTCAGCGATCCCCACTTCGTTCGACAACCCCCTCTACTTTACTATGCGTGCACACTCCGACTCGTCCCCACTTCACGGACCCATTTCGCCCCGACGCGCGAACCATCGGTAGTGTAGTACATCATCGCGCGACGATCGTGACCGGTAGTGCATCATCGCTTTCTTTACCAAGTGAAATTTACAGTAAGCTTAGTGAGTATACAAAGTATTAATAAAGAGTGATAGAAGTATTAACACAAGACTAAAAAGCAGAAAATAATTATTTAAATAAAAATAAATTTTTAAAAATACCACGTTTTTAAAAACGGACTAAAAAGTATAAAATAATTTTTCCTAGTACCATACAGATTCCTAACCCCGTACAGATAGACCTGAAAATTTTTGATTGTGAATTTTGAATAGCTGTGAAAATAAGATTTAAAACGAAAAACGTGGGGCGAAAAATGCATCAATTATCCATCGCATGCGCCCCACGTTTTTCGTTTTAAATCTCACAAGTATTTTCACAGCTATTCAAAATTCACAATCACAAATTTTCAGGACTATCTGTACGAAGTTAGGAATCTGTATGGCACTAGGAAAAATTATTTTATACTTTTTAGTCCGTTTTTAAATTTTATCGTGGAATTTACATGTTGCCAGAGATTGCTCGTGCAATCATCCAAAATAAACGAATATTTTCTGGTAAACAATTCCTGAAAACACACATTTATAATGAATTTTTCTACGAATTAAATATAAAAATGTAATAATCTGACAGACCGCTACATTGAATCGGAAGCAATTCGTGACTAGCCCGCGTACCTAGCATAAATGCTACAAGAGCAACGGTCCGCCATTGCTGCCGAATAACCGGGCTCTTTATTTTCCATTTATCCCGGAGATTTGCAATTCCGCATTCGCAATCCCGTGCATACAGTAATTTAATTGCGACATGCATTTCCTTTGTGTCTTTCTATTATATTTAAACATAAACGTTGAAATCGTCGCGCGCGCCGGGTTTCCCGGAAAGCGTGCTGCTTCAGATGGCTTCAGACGGTGCAGTGCATAAAGAAGCGAAGCGAAGTAAAGCGTGCGCTATAGTTAATGGCTAAATCGTGTCACGGGTTTCGTCGTGCGCGCACAATCTGCAGATTCACGCCCGCACGGCCACATTGCGCCTCGGTTCAATTGGCACGCATATTGGAATTCTATTAGCGAGATTACCGACAGTAATTGCTCGGTTTGGCGCAATATCGCACGCTCGTCTGTACCTAGCCAACAGGCTAGCGAGCGTCAAACGCGGATTAAGCGCGCGTCTTGCGTCGCGGATCAAGTAAGCCGACTGTATTATAGTATGATCGCAGTAGTTACAGCTGGGACCTTGGGTATCGCTCCGGTGTGCTAACACGGGGATACAGGGTGTTCCCGAAACGTTCGATCCGGTTGTTCGATCGTCGGCCATCCAAACATCCATGCCGCGAGCAGTGTGGCCACCTTGAACTAGCACAAACACCACCTGTACACTGTTGCGTAACCCTTGAGTAGCCAACCATCTACTCGTTTCTATGTTTCCTCAAATAATTTGTACGTTACTGACAAAATATTGCAGAACCGTTCTGGATCCCCATTCTTTGGACAATTTTAAGTCCATTCACGTTTCGTGAAATACAATCCGTGCTTACATATACGAAAAATTATACTTGGACGCATTTTGAATGAAACTTTCGAAAAGCAATTATGCAGAACATAAAATTCTTAATGCCACTTGTTTATCAACGTAAAATATTAAATTATTTAAGGTTTTACTGTAAAATCAAATTATTGTCGTGGTTGTCCTCGTCGTGGACCGTTTTTAATAATTTACAATAATAATTAAAGAATTCTGCGATGACCAATGGTCACCTATCTACATTGGCGATGGGTTCGTCCGATTTTTCCGAACCACCCAGTACGCCACGAATCGCGAATCTGAATATGCTCAAGTTACATTAGTCGCAGCGAGTCGCGTCAAAGGATCGAGGCGTTCGGGTTGAAATTACTCGGGCCACTTGGGCGAGCGTTACTCTCTCGCGCTGTGAAAATTTAATCGAAAGTTTCTACGGCTAGGAAATGAAAGTCGAAGGTAGAGATACGAACAGAAAAAAAAATCGAGTAAGAGAGAGAGAGACGGAGCAGAGGGATGTTGAAACACGACGAATAACGCGTTCCGTCGAGAAAGAAGCGAAACTTGTAAGTTCGCGGATATCGAAGGGTAGAAAACGATTTACTGGTCGTAAGAGCTCGCGGGACTTCCGAGTTAAGCGCGCGCGCGCGCTTGGTCTATTTTTTTCTTCATCTCTCTTGCTTTTTCTTTTCTTTTTTTTCTCGAAATTCCTGTCCTCGAGCCAGGCTCCGGATTATATAAAAATTTCCGCCATAACTGGAAACTCTGTCGCTACTCTCTCTCTCCCTTCACGGTTTCCTCTGTGTCAGAGTTACGGAAAAAACGCTTACCGGGCAGATTCGCGCGAGCTAAAGCCCTCTCCTTCCTCTCGTATTTTTTACCAGACTAGAATTCTATCTGATAACGGAAAACTTTTTTCCTCCCTTCTTCCCCGGGACCACCCTCCTCCTCTCCATCTTTTTTCCTCCCACCCAGCCGGGTTTTTTCGTTGTTGTTTTTCCCCTCCGTCCCGTGAAAGACGATGCGCGGGCCGCCCAGACTGAAACAATAAATACCGGGTCCGGACTCGTTCCAGTTTCGCTTATTAAGCATAATATCTGGCTCCCGCTGTAACGAGTTCTAGCGATGGGATCTGAAACGCTTCGAATCGCTTCGATGCAATGCTTATCACGAGAAATTCGAATCACTTTTTTTACAATTATGTAAAGTTTTTTAAAATCTTGAAAATTTGGTGCCCGTCGCTGAGTTCTGTAAAACTCGGTTTGCAAATTGAAAGTCCGAATTCGAGCCTCCCTCCCCAAAATGATAATGCAAATTACCACATGAACTTCAACGTTTCGATTTTGCTAGATCCATTCGCAAGAAATAATAATTCAACGAAACGTTGAAGTTAATGTGGCAATTTTCAAAAACTCTTTTAAACAGCAATTGATCGAATTAGTTGTCCGATAGCATTAATATATTTGTTATTAACAATAATTCAACGAAACGCTGAAGTTAATGTGGCAATTTTCAAAAACTCTTTTAAACAGCAATTGATAGAATTAGTTGTCCGATAGTATTAATATATTTGTTATTAACAAGTCTACGATCGATGTAAGGAAATATTTCGAAATATTCGTAATTCACGTGGGACATTTTAATCAACCTTGACGAAATGCTGGAAATTCGTGAAGGAGCGTGTACAAGGACGCGCGCTACCCCTTTCTCATTCTCCACCCTTTTCCCCGCCCTCTGATTCTCCATCTTTCTCTCTCTCTCTCTCTGTTCTTCCCGCTGAATTATCTTGCGGTTCCTCGCTCGCGGGGCCACAGATTTTCATTTCAGATCTGGCTCCGGCACAGTGCAGAGGAGAAAATAGAAGTCGCTTCCCGTTGATTTCAATCTGTTTGACAGCGTTCTCCTCGCTCCTTCTCGCTCGGCCGGGAGCTGGCTGCACCGCGTCGTGAACCGAAGACAACGAGACAAGATTCGCGACGCGGGCATCCGTTATCGCGCGGTGGCATCTCGCCCCGGCTATTTGCTCCTCCATTCTTTTCTTATTCCTCCCCGGACCCGTGGCACTTCGGACTTATTGGTCCTGCCGCCGCGGGGATCGTTACTCGAAGGACGTTTGATGCGCAATTACGCGAAACTTCGACCAACCCCCGACCACCCCCGGCCACCCACCCCCATCGGTCCTCCCGCGAACTCGCCGAGACGGTCCGGACGTCCGTGGAAGTCTTGTTTTCTTCTTACCACCGGGATTCGGAACAAGCTCGCTGTTGAATATCCTCCCACCCCTTCGGAATCCTTTTATCACGGCGCTCTGGGAAACATAAACTGGGATTCTTGAGCAGTTTCCGCGTTCTAATCCGCCGCGCCGAATTCGCAGCGAACTCGGGATAATTCTGGAAAGAGGGAAAGTTCGTCCCGAGAATGGAGCACCATGTACACGCGGACCGAGTCGACCAACTTCCTCGTCTCGAATTGCCTGCGAGCTGCTTCATGTGGGGAAAAATCTCTCCAGCAGTTGCGAGGTATCAACGGACTCGCGACAATTAACAGCTTGCACTGGGATTTATTTCGTGGCTGCAGTGATTAGAGTTTCTTTGTAGTTTGTAATTCCGTCGGGGAGTGAGGAGGTTTGGTTGATGATGCGTGAGAGAGAAGGGAAAGGAAAGGGAGTAGTTCCTCTTAGGTCTGCCAGACAGAGTTGCGTTCAAGCACAATTCAATTATTTCACGAATTATAATTACAAAGTAATTCAATTATTTCGTTATTCGAACTTCAGTCGCTTCGTTCAATTGAAGTGTAATGTGATTTGTAATTCTGGTCTCTTATTCGATGCAATTTCAATGTAAGTTGTAATTCTACTTTCGTATCTAATTAAATTACAATTAATTTTGAAAATTTTACAATTTTCAATTTTCCTATAAGTCGCTGCGTTCAATTAAAGTGTAATGTGATTTGTAATTCTGGTCTCTTATTCGATGAAATTACAATGTAATTTGTAA
>CM052337.1:13459193-13505400 GCA_028455595.1 Lasioglossum vierecki
AATCTAATAACGTAACAATTATTTTATAATATTTATATAGCAATATTTAGAGGTCCTCGACTAGGACCCTCGAAAATTGACATTGTTTCTCCATAAAACCTTTCAAGCCCTCATTCACCCCATTCAGATTGTATCAATGAGCATTAAGACCAAGTACGGTGTAAATCAGACCACGAACAATATATCCCTCATACAAACGTTGAAAATTTTTTTAAATGCCGAAATAGGTGTTTGATTAATTATATCAAAGAGCATTAAGACCAAGTTCCAAGCAAATCTGGCCACAAATAAAATATTTCTCATACAAAAGTGTCAACATTTTTCCACCCTTTTAGGGGTTGAAATTTATAAAATTCCGAAATAGGTGTTTGATTAATTATATACATACAAACGTTGCAACCCCTTTTCACCCCCTTATCCCTTGTATCGATCATAAAGGAATTTTCAGCTTCCTAGGGTCAAGGGTTTAGCCTGGGCGTTGATGAGTGAGTCAGTCAGGACTTCGTTTTTATTATATATAGATAGTTAAGGTGGCAACCCTTTACAAACACCGTAAAGGCTGTCGAGTTTCTGCAGTACGACAGACCCGGTTGAAAATGCCGGCGTTACAGGGGCCTCGTTATCGAGGCATTAATATTCCATCCGTGAGCCGGTGGATTTATTGAAGTGGCCCTCAATAAGTTAGAAGCGCGTAGCAGGAAAGAAACGTTTCTTCGCGTACACGCGCCTCAGTCACCCTTGGGATAACTCTCTCTCCCTCACCCTTTCCCTTCTTCTCTCGTGGGGTCTCTAGGCCAGACGCGCAGCGTTCCGTTAATTTCTAATTAAACAAGGGAATTTAGTATATCAGAGCCATAGTTCCGGGCCACTCGAACTCGGGGCATAGTAGGAGAGGCGGGTCGTGGCTGTGGGACAAGGAGAGGAGAGATTGGGAGGAGACAGCACAGGAGAGGGATAGAGAAACGGCGAGGCGATAGAACACCGAGAACTCAAGGAGGATCTACGACCTCAATTCTCTGCACTGAAATAGGCCCGTGTCTTCCTGAGGTCAGACTTCGGTACTTCGACCTGCGGAAGCAATATTTCCACGGGACTTCCGAGAAACGGCGAACCCGCCGGCAATTAGTCAGGAAGTGGCTGACAAGCCTCCTCTCCACGTCTCTGCGAGGCGAGCTTTCGACGAATTGACCGCCTTTGTGCGCTCGATCGTCGATTCGATATTGCCCGTGATCGCCCGCATACCGAGATTAAAGATCCTTCCTTTCTTCTTAATTAATCGGCGAACGTTGGTCGCAGGCGGACTATCCGACGGCACCGAATCATCCACGGAGGAGACCGATCAATCGTCGTCGTCGTCGGATGTGAACTAGAGGATATTCTTTCGAATGGCACCATCGAGATGAAACTTGATGGGTATTATGGGGAACGAGAACCGATCCGGAGAGTATGAAATCTCGGCTTCGGAAGATGGTCTGCGGAGGGCAAAAGCGAACCAACGAAATCAACTGGTTATTGGTAACGCGGTTGGAGGGGAATTTGGTTTTTGATATATTTATGACAGGGAATTATTTTTTCGGGTCTGGAAATTTTTTGGACAAAACATTAACACAAGGATTAAGATAGGGTTGAAGTTAAGGATTGAAAGTTCTGGGGTAAGTGCCGTGTGGTTCCTCACAGCAGTGATGCCAGAACGAGAAACCAGGATTTACTTGCCCCTCCAGCTGGGCCCCCACTCTTACTTCTACTTTTTTTTTTCTTTCTTTTTTTTTTTTTTTAACGTGGGGGAAACCTTGTATAGGCTCCACGACTCCCTGGGGGGAGTCGCGGGAGTGTGAGACCCTCCTCGGGGGGGGGGGGGGGGGGGGGGGGGCAAGGAAAGGCCGGCCCGGGGGGGGGGGGGAGACTGGGCTAACAAAGCACAGTCCTCCCTCCCCGAGGCCAACTCACTAAAACCCCACGCCCGACTCAGCTAATTGAAGGGCAATGCCAGGATCTCGCGAGAACTCAACTGGACAACTCTTACTTCTACTGCGTGACTGTGCGTCACTGTTTACTAAATTGTACGTGACTGTTTACTAAATTCGCGGCCATTCGGCGAGTGGAGTGTGCGCTTGCGCACGGTGCTGGAATGGAATAGTGGAAGGGGTAAGTTGGAGAGTATATGAGGTTCGTTTCAACCTCATTCTGGCTTCACTGGTTCTTAGAGACCTAGGCGGTGGGGTTTAGTTGGAACAGGCGATAGACTGTGTTAAAGCCAATGATCATAAGAGGATTCGTATAACATAAAAAGAGGATAGATGTACAAAACATACATACATTCGAATGTGTAATAATTTGTTAGTAAATATTTATTTCGCTGCAGTTTGTGTTCAGGGAGGCTGTCTATCGACGCTGAAGCAAGGTGCTTTTACCGTAGCAATTTTTCAAGGATCGTTAAGGCCCGCTTCACCCTCCGGACACGCCTCGATATTTCTGGCCGAAGGTGCACCTCTGAGCTGTGGCGCGCGGGTATTTGTGTTTTCCGAACGCAAGAGTTCTCGAAGCCGAGATTTAATATTTTGTTGTGCCTGCGCCCTTCGTTCGCGGTGCCCTTCATTCGGGAATAGAGCCCCGAGACCGGAGTTCCAAATCCGTTTCACGGGGTTCGCCGTTTCGCCCGTTGATTTATAGGAGAAGAGGCGTTCTCGCGGGGCGTTCGACTAAATCATCGCGGCTTCGGAGCTGCGGTGTTTCGCATGATAAGACAATTCGCGCGATTTTCAGGCCGATATAATTCTTCTTTAATGGCTCGTAAACAAAGTCCCATAAATTCCCGTGTTTCGTCGCGCCCGCCGACTCTGCCAAGCTGCTCGAATTTATAATGTTGACGATCAAACTGGGTAGCCGTAACCGTGAATGTAACGTCGGGGCCGATGCAGAGGGTGGGTTCGCGCCACCCACGTATCGCCACACCCCCGCTCACTCGCTTTATCCTTGCTTCCAATCGACAAAAAATCACGTTTCGGTTTTATCTTCGCGAACGGACGACGGGGGAGGAAGAGCTTTCGCGTATTCCAGATAACTGCCCCTTGGGGACCCGTACGGCGATACAGCTTCCTCTATCGCATTCGTCCGACCGCCGCGTAGTTCCTTACCGGCCTGGCTGGATACACATTCACCGCGAATGCCAGATTCATACAGTCTGCCTGCTCTCACAGTCGGAAATAAAAGGTAGACTCTACTCAATACCTTTGTCTACACTCACAGTGTGTCCAAACGGCGAAATCGTGGCCAGAACCTCGAAAATGAATTTTCCGATGGGGATACGGTTAGTACTATTTTAGAATCTTTAGTATTGTGCCTATGGAAAAACCGAGGTACCGAAGGTTTTATTACTTATACCTTTTTTTTGTTTAAGGACGGTGAGGGAATCTTTTATGGACACCCTCCCCTCCCCTCGGATAAAATTGGGGATTATCATTGACAGACCCAGTCTACCGCCATACCAACTAAACCCCCATCGCCCAGGACCTTTGAAGGGACTCTTCCCATTACTTGGTGGTGGGGGTTTTACATGTACTTAGCTTTTAAAGTTTATTACTTATACCTGAAAAATGGTAAGAGTTCGAAGTTTTCGTTCATTAGTCGTTCAGTAATCGTGTTGTGAGGAACTGTGTGAAAGCGAAAAGTGTAAACTGCATAATTCAAAAATGGTTTATTTAATTTGAATTCTGTAAAGTGGATGTTGTTCCTGGAAGTAAGTAGAATGTCTCTGATCACTAGTATATTTGAAATAAGTGAAGTCACACTATATCAAACCTATTGAAACCGTTAACAATAGAAATAATTTTTTTTCGTAAAAATCCGCAGTCTATGACCGTGAGTATCGATTCGTATATTTTTCTTCGTAAGGTAACGGGTTAAGCTACCTTGGGTGTGTAAGATTCGTAGCATTGATTTGCAATTTTCCTTTGTAGCAAAAAAGATTGGTATTAGGGGGACAGTCGGAATATAGCTTTTTTATTACAAAACTTGAGCTGTAAATCTACATTTTTCTTTATCAAATAGCTGAGTTACAGAAAAAGAACTAAAAGAAAGAAATTCTTGGTTTCCATATAACATTTACTATTGTGGACTACAGAATTTTGAAAAAATCTTTATATTTACATAAATTGTACACTTTGGAATTTGGTTTTACATGTTTGTAAAATTAATTACTTCTATGTTAATACTATACATAATATACGTCGCTAAAGGAAGATTGCGTCAAAATTTGAAGATAATAACATGCAAATTTCACTAGTTTCGAAAATGTGATTTCGTGTTAAAACAAGCTTGAACGAATTCATTTGTTGCTCTCGTGCTCCGAGACGAAATTACTCGATCAGCTCAAAGCCCGCGAAGTGAGGAGAATTTTCAATTTAGGCTAATGGAATATTATTCTTAGAACTACGCAGTATCAAGAATAAAATAAAAAAAAATTTTATAAGCCTCTAGGGTGACCTAGCCGCTTAATACCTTGAGTGCTGCGTCTCCTAAAAATGAGAGACGGAATTATCTGTCCAGAAATAAAATCAATTTTCATGCTAATATATTCAGTGCACCAGATTTGATTGGGATCTGCAAAATGCAAGGAGGTTGAAAGTACTCACAATTAAGTATTATACTTATATATTATATTAATTGTTAGGCTCTATAGTTTCAGTACATATTTTTACTAATATACATAAATTTACTATTTACATCGTATTAAAAATTATTAAATGATGGAAGAATTTTATTATGTGGACAGTCCTTAAAATTGATGAACAAAATTTTTATTTTTGCATAAAGATCCGCAGTCTCTTGATTGGTAATGTTTATAATTTTTTAATTAATATATTCCGTATATATTGCCATTTCAATTTTATAAATTTCGTTATTTCTTCTTGTCGGTATCTATTCTTTTATCGTCGAATTTGTTGATAACATCCGATAGGTATTTCAATTTCATTTGTTTACCGTTAACGATCTTCGTTCGTTTGGATCGAGCTCCTGTAAACTATTACCGTGGACCAAACTAAGTAAGAACTAAGTACGTGGAAGCAGGAGCGTGATACATTTTACCTATAAACAATAACTATAGTGTTGCTAAGAACAACCACGTAATAAGGGAGGACGTAACTCAGGGTACTACTGTACTATTTAACATAAGGGTTGAATAAATTAGATTGCAATTTATACACATAGCAGAACTATCTGAGCTGGTACAGATAGATTAAATAAAATTTTTGCTCAACTCTGTATAAAGACGTGAAAAAAAGATCATAATTTAATTCAAAGAACTGCTTAGCAAAGCCATGATTTTTTATCCAGGAATAAATAATTGGTGACCGAAAGGGTTAAAGTTGTTTTCTCGAGCACTTGTTGCATCAAAAATATTTTCAAACAAAATTTAATTGCTAGCAATTGGTATCAAACTGGTATCATTCTATTCATCATTCGTTACTCTTTCAAGCCACAACTTCAAACGTTATAGGCCATGATCTCGATAAAAAAGCAGACTATCAAAAAACTAATCATTACATCGTATGGGTCGCTCGATACCGAGCAACTTCCATTTAAAAAATTGTTTGATGCTACAAATAGTTTGTGAGAAAAAATTAGGTGACACAGTTGAATGACTCGACCTGTATAAAGCAATAATTCGACAATTTTATCGTTTCGTATTTAAAAAAAAAATAGATTTTGCAACCAAAAATTCTGAAATAATTCTCTGCCACTTGTACTATTCGGTAGAACGCTGATGAACTTTTTCATTATTTTTTCTTGAACAGTATATAGAATAAATTTACCATAATTTATAAAACCGTGCTCACCCTGTAGCTACCCTCGTGGTAGGGGTTTCGATTTGAAACTTGTCAGAATCTGGTTGGCTGTACCTTTTCGGTGGCACAGTTCAATGATTCACCCTGTATGAAGCAATAGTTGAACAATTTTATCGTTCCATATTAAAAAAAAAATAGATTTTGCAACCAACAATTCTGAAATAATTCTCTGCCACGTGTACAATTCGGTAGAAGGCTGCTGAACTTTTTCGTTATTTTTTCTTGGACAGTATAGAATAAATATAAAAATAATTTATAAAATAAATATTAAATTTATAAAAATATAAATCTAATTTATAAAACCGTGCTCACCCTGTAACTACCCTCGTGGTAGGGATTTCAATTTGAAACTTTTCAGAATTTGGTTGGCTGTACCCTTTCATGATTCACCTTGTACGAAGCAATAGTTAAACAATTTTATTGTTCCGTATTTAAAAAAAAATAGATTTTGCAACCAAAAATTCTGAAATAATTCATTATCATTTTTTATTGAACAGATCAGAACCGAAGAAATATGGCATAATTGGGTGCACTTCTGACCATCTTATCCAGCCACACCCCACAGAAGAAGATAAGGAACGTGATTTTACAGATTGTAGCAGTCGTCGGTGAAACTGTTGTAAACGAATCAGGTGATCGGTGATTAATTTGGTTTCTCATTCGCCGTGTCCGTTGTAGCGTGCGCGTTTTCATCGTAGCATCGTAGTCTCGTTTCGTTCCGCGTCCAGTTAACGCGGTAGATTTGTCTTCGGCGACGAAAGCGAGCAAGCTGACAAGCCGCGACAACTATTCTTTTCTCAGCGTGGAAATAAACCTGGGGGGGCTCGCAGGCACGTTCTCCGCCCCGGCTACTTCTTTATGCATACGTTTCCGTTCTTTGCATACACGTTACCGCGCTGGTTGCTACCGTGTTGGTAACGTTGCGTCGCTGGTAGCCGGGGAAGATGGATAATTACGCTTCGAAAGGTATTATTCTCTCGAGTATTCAATTACGGGTCGATCGAAGGGTTGTAAGTTCCACGCGTTCCTTCGGAATTGTCGATTATTATGCAGTTCTTGTTATTACCGTTGCGTCGTTATGGCAATTGGGCCAAGATAAAAGGCTACTCTATATCGCGCGCTGTCGTATAATGAGTACCATTACGGACATCTCGAGAGAGCCGGATCGTAGGCTCTCCATTCCCCGTTTCTGTTCTGTTCTGCACCACGGTACTACCCGTTCCCGTCCAGTTCCGCTACGTTCCAGAAAAATGCATTGTCTTTCTCATTAAATTACGCCACGTTAATGATCGTCCCGTTTCTGCGCTGTAATTTATGTAACTGCCAGTAGTTACGTCACGGTGATTTGCCACGGCCGATGACAGAGCCCCACGGTCTCCACGCTCGACGGGAACAGGAACGGGAACGGGAACGATGAAAGTAGTATTACCCAGTGCCTGTGCAGACGCGATTGAAATTCCCGATGATACCACCCACGCACACCCCTTCCTCGACGTCCTCCTACACGGATACGTTTTCCCATCGGAGTATCGTGATGGGATACCGCGTATTACGAATTATTATGTATGTACATTCGTTCCTCGTTTCTGTCTACCGGGTGCTCGCGAAACTTCGACACCTGTTTCCCGATGGAGATTACATGGAGATCCGGCGTAGATGTATTCTACTTTGCAAGCATGAATGCTAGGCAGATTTTACGATTCTACAATTCCCTGTGGAGAAAGTAACGCGCGCGCGCGCGAAACACTACTGGAATATTTTTGGGTCTCTCGTAACTGCAATTTCGGTACAGGGAGTTTTAAAATTATATGTCGCGATTATTTGCCGGAACAAAGGTGATTATATAGAAAAGGTTCGCGTACTCCGATTTTGATGAAATTTTAATATGTTGTGCAGCAACACATTCTGAACAACTTTTACCTTTTCCAATATAATAGGGATGCTTGTAGTTTTTGAAAAAGTTTTTCAAAATGTCAAAATCTATAACATTATTAAAATTCTACAGTGTGTCTGAAGAGTTACATTCTACAAGTCTACAGGGTGTCTGAAAATGGAGTAAATACAGAGAGGAATAACAAATATATATTTTGTGATATAATATATTTGTTATTAACAACTCTACGTCGTTAACAGGTAATAAATAAAGGTTATGGCCACGAGCTAGGTTCATAATTATTTATAACATTTAATAGTAAGTACATAAATATATATCGACAATCGTTTAATGCTCACATAAATGTACGTTTCACAATTTGTAAATGATTACTACATTGGTTTCTTCTTTTATGAATTGTAGCTAGTTGAAGCAAATCCAGAGTGAGGATGCAGTCAAACAGGGGGATGAATTCTGCGAAAGAAGTAAATTACAAATTACAGTAAAATTGTGTCAAACGAGATTGCGTTTTCGAGAGAATCAGCTTTAAAAATTCGTCAGAGTGTCTCGTGCATTACACGCAGTAGAATTGGCTGGCCATGATCAGACGCACCTGTCGATTTCTATTCAATAGTACGCGTGCTTAATGGATTCTCAAATTCGATTCTCTTGAACACGATACCTCGGATAATAGAATTTTATTCCACGTTTTCGACTTAGCAGTCCACGATTTACACAGTATATAACCAACTTTTACATTTATATTAATCTCTGTAACTTTGTGGAACAAGTGTGACGTTGAAGATTGTTAGTATACATTATGTTACATTACTTATTGTAATGTTTGGAAATTGCAAAAAGAAAATCAGAAAAGTGGTAGAGAAAATATTACTAACGTCACTGATAAATCGACAAACATTTTGGGTCTTTATCCATAAAATATTCGGATCGGTAGCCGTCGATCTTGATACTATCACGTCAATATTACCTGCATGTACTTTTCTAACACTCTATTTGGCCGGCGCACATAATGCCTGGTCTGTACATTCCCTCGAGGGAAATCGTGCCACCGACCATGCGAAAATTGTTCACCCAGAACATAGTCGCCGTGACATCTCGTTCTATAAATAATATTCATTGCGTACAGCTCTCTTCACCACCGTGGACTATTATTCATACAGTTATACAGGCTGTCCCAAAATTGTTGTGATTGAAAAGTGACATTCCTGAAACGATTTCGAATAACTTCTTCCTTATCGAAAATGTTCTCCGTCGATTCGTTACGGAGTTATTAATATAAAACGCGGACCAATCGGAACGCGGGGCAGTACAGTGGGCCAGTGGGCCCGGCAGTAGGCCCGGCAGTAGGCCCCGCTGAGCGTGGCGTTGGCATTGGTCGAGTTGGAGGTCGTCCGTGCTCTGATTGGTCTGTATTTTTTCGTTAATAACTCCTTAAGGAAGCCTCGGAGAACATTTCCGTAAAGGAAAGAGTTACTTGAAATGACCTCGGACATCTCCCTGTTCAAGGATAAGGTTAGGAAAAATTGCTAGGAAGGAAATGTAACATTTTTGGAAAACTCTGTCGTTGACATCGTAATTTTCCATTCTCCGTTACACCGAGTTTCATTAATTAACGCTGGATACCAGTGCCGAAGGCCAGTTAGCGTAAGACGAAGAGGCAACTCCTGTTTGCTGCTTCATATCCTTGAAAAGTTCCGGTTATCACGAACGAACGGAAAACAGCGCTACGATTAATCTCAGTCGGCTCTGTTTTGGCACGCGGCTGGCAATTACCGGGCGTCGACTATAGCGCTCAATTATAGCCACAATTAAATTTCAGGATTCTTCGGAAAATCTAGGAACGATTACGGACGAGAATTGAAATGGCGTTGAGCGTCTCTTATCTCGTCGCAGCGCTGTTCAAATTGTATTCGGGAGTTTATTCAACCAGACAGCTTTTAACGACCCTAACAGAAACCTGTTCTTTTTTCGCCGTTTCTCTTCTTTGTCGTTGACGCAATTTATTTTGACGACTAAACAAAAGCATTCCGCGTCTTCGTAATTTATCCTTTCGATCGCGTAGATTTTTAGTCTTATTTATTTATGTCCGTACTCGTCTATCCGGTTTCAATTTGTTTTGAAAATTTTTTTTATACTATTATTTTTTTAAAAATGTTTTCAACGTTTTAAATTTTAACAATGTAAATACGTTGTCTAATGTTGACAGTCCTGTTGCTAACAATATACTGGCTGATAGTATAAAATAATATTTTCCATCGTTGTGTAAATAACGCAGCACGAATTTTCCAGCCGAGAGAAACTAGCATTAAATCAACAATGTAGTCATTCGTTATTATATGACCGTCTGAAAAGGCGAGGTGGACAGGTTGAAAACCCATGTTATTGTAATTATTCCAATGTTATTGTTACAAACTTTACAACCATGTACACGCATCGCTGATAACTAACTATTTGTCGAGGCCACGTGTTCGGGTTTGCGACGTGGTTAAACTGCTACAATGCCGGTTTTGAGGAAGTGATAAATTTTGCAATTGTTCTCTTCGGACTTACAATATGGCCGGCGATTGTCAACGGACGATGTCTGGAAATTATCCTAGCTGTATTGTCCGCAACGGCAATTGTTGCGTCGTCGTAGGCCACACGTTCGAAAATTTATGGGTTTTTAGGGTACGAAATATGCACAATATAATTCTCGCTGCAATGTAATTTGGAAGGTTGCGTGACGCAACTTGACGCGTGCGTTACGCAAACAGGAGACCGCTCTAATCCTCATTGGTCCTAACATACGCCCACCTAAGATCGTGGATTGCCCGACAACCCCATTGGGAGGGGTTCCGTGACGTCACTCAGAGACGTTGTTGAACGCGACGTGGGCCATTGAAATGATTAGACTGTGGATTTGATGCATTTATAAAAGAAATTTTTAAACATGTTTAAACAATCATTAAAGACGAAGAGGCACCACTTGTGCACCGTTTTTTGCTGATATTTTTTAATGTTTTAGAAAAAATAAGCATCATTGACGGCGACTCGTGTTCCGCGATTATATTTTGCTTTCTGGTTCGGTAGAAACGACGACGTTAGAAACTTGACAGGGTGGTTTCTCAAGATAAAAGTCTGCTCTATCGCATGGTGTAATTCAATTTTCTGCTGGTCCCTTACTTTTTTAAATACATTGAAAAATATCCTCAAAAATGTGTGCAAAAGTAACATGTTTAATGCTTAAACAATCACAACGTATTACTATTGCACATCACTGGATTTGGGAAAGTCTAGAGAATCTCATATTAATCTTATATAATAACATCACAATATATATTCAAAGTCGAAAAATACATCTTATTTTCAAATTCAAATTTCTCAAAAACTGTGCGTGTAGGTGAAAAATTATAAGGCCAGATTCCGAAGCGTGAAAAAAGTTGAAATTTGTTGGGCAGTGTTTTCGCGACCCCTATTGAAGGAACGAATCGTGTTGGTACACTGGCATTGACGCGTCCACACGATCGGGCTTCGGCGGTCTTTTTTCGGGTTGTTATTCTCCAGCGAGAGAGGGGAATGGTAAAGGAGGCAAGCTTTGGGATCGATCTGCTTGTGGAATGAGGGAAAATGATGGGGATGGTAGCTAGGCAGGTCGAATAAGGCTCGCCGTAGAGAAAGCAAAGGAGAAGGATGAGGGATATTACTTTTGCTCGTTATCGGTTAATTGGAATCACAAGATTCCCAATCGTTTCTGAGAAACCAGACTCTCTACCTCTTCAGCCTCACCCCCGGCGTCTTGCCGCACATCGCCCCTCCCCTCCGCACTGTCTTTCCCTTTGTACGCGGCTTATCCCCCTCGACTTACGTCCGCGCGGGAACAGTTAGACAAGGAAGATGCAATTACCGAGCTAGTAACAAACTCGTTTGGCACGGTAACTGCAGACGCCGTGTTTAAACTGCAATCATGTATCAGCACAATAAAGACGTTCGAGGCGAACGGATTTCCGTTCGATTTTTAACATCGACATCCGCCTGCGCGAATCTCTCTCGAGAGAGAGAGTGGGAGGGATGAGAGAGGAATAGAGGGAGAACCAGCTCTATATTTAATTGGAAACCCTCACCGGCTCTGATTTATACCATCGAGTCGCGGAACGATACGTCGCGTCGCTCTTGCGCGGAGGCAGATCGTCGAACTAATACACCGGAACCGAAAGAGACTCGGCACGAGACAAGCGGGGTACCGTTTTTGTCCGTTCTCGTTTTTCTTTTTTTTCTTTCATCCTCCTCATCATTCCGGCTTTTTTTCTCCCAGCGAAATCCGCAAAGACAATGGGATCTCTCGTCCACAAAAACCGATATTTCCGTCGTCGGAACCGTTGTACGCGGCTTAACGATCGACCCGGAAAAGGAAATTTCATCTTCTCGCGGGGGTGCACCCTTTTTATTCCCTTTTCCCTTAGTTTTTCGCTATCCGAGACCACTCTTTTCCACGGTCTCTTCACTCCCCCTCCCCTCCCTCCACTCCTCTCCTTCTCCCGCCCTCTCTCGCCAACTCCTCGCCTTCTTATTTACCGCGGCAAATAACTCCTTTTGCGACGTAATATCGTTACGGTTATGTAGTTTCGCCGATACGCCGGTTCTTTATTCTATTCCAGGGGATTCGGTACGGATCTTCGTTCCCTTGTATGCTTCCCACGTTTCCCTCTCTCTTTCCTCCGCGCCCCGGTCTCCTGTACCCAGCCGCTATCCATATACCAAGCTGATGGTCGCGTCTCCCTCGCTTCCGACCGCGTGTATCATTATACAGGGTGTCCAAAATTCGTGTACTTCCCGGAAATGGGAGGTTCCTTGGGTCATTTGAAGCGACATTTTCCTTTACA
This sequence comes from Lasioglossum vierecki, assembly GCA_028455595.1. Classification (NCBI taxonomy): domain Eukaryota; kingdom Metazoa; phylum Arthropoda; class Insecta; order Hymenoptera; family Halictidae; genus Lasioglossum; species Lasioglossum vierecki. The sequence goes on from CM052337.1 coordinate 13,471,793, forward strand.
AAAATGACGCCAGCGGCTTTGTTTAGGAGTTATTAACAAAAAACACTGACCAATGAGAGAGCGGCTACAGCGGATTGATTCTGGTTCGGCCAATGGCGCCGCCACGCTAAGCGGGACCTGTCGCTGAGTCGGTCTCCGTTTGCTCTAGCCGCGCTCTGATTGGTCTGTGTTTTTTGTTAATAACTCCTAAACAAAGCCGCTGGCATCATTTTTGTAAAGGAAAATGTCGCTTCAAATGACCCAAGGAACTTCCCATTTCCGGGAAGTACACGAATTTTGGGACACCCTGTATATTTCCCGCTATCATCTCGGGACAGCCTATTCCCTCTCTTGGCACGAAGACAGAAACGGTCTCTGTCGCGAGATTCGGACGATATTCAGCCCCGACGTTCGGAATTGAACGATTTGTCGTATAAACGCCTTTGAACCGTTCCGTAGCCGGTCGATTGATAAATCTGAACCGTCTTTTCCCGGGAACGTGCCGAGTTGACTTTTCCGGTGCACCAGGAACAACGAGAGAATCTTTCCCCTTCTCTCTCTCTCTCTGTGTATGTGTCCAGTAGGGAGTTTAAACTTATTCTCTTTCGAAAATTGCACAAGATCGCAACGATTTTTAGATTCCGACACGGTTTTCAAGATCCTCAGGTACTCGGGTACCCGTCCACCCCTGTTACACAGTACTCGTCGACGAGGATCAGGGAATTTGTGGATCCTGACCAGATTCATCGCGAATTTACGGTTTTCTACCTGAGTCACCAAGATCCTCAGGTACTCGGGTACCCGTCCACCCCTGTTATGCAGTTCTCGTCGAGGAGGATCAGGAAATTTGTGGATCCTGACCAGAATCATCGCGAATTTTCGGGTCTCAGCTCGATCCAAGTCATCACGAATTTACAGTTTTCTACCCGAGTCACCAAGATCCTCAGGTACTCGGGTACCCGATTACCCCTGTTCGACGAGGATCAGGAAATTTGTGGATCCTGACCAGAGTCATCGCGAATTTTCGGGTCTCAGCTCGATCCAAGTCATCACGAATTTACGGTTTTCTACCCGAGTCATCAAGATCCTCAGGTACTCGGGTACTCGCCCATCCTTGTTACGCAGTACTCGTCGATGAGGATCAGGGAAAATACTGTTTGCGGTAATCGACGTTAACGAGAACACGGTTGCGCGATGCTCGGCGACAATCCTAGCATCTCGAAAAGGAGGAGAACGGGAGAAAAAATAGAGAGAGAGAGAGAGAGAGAGAGAGAGAGAGAGAGAGAGAGAGAGAGAGAGAAGGATATCCTCGTTACGAGGCTGAAAGTAGTAGCTGGAGCGTCGCAACGCTGCGGAGCGTGTAATTAATTATTTACGTTTCCCTTTAAAACGACAACGATAAGCAGCAACAACATCGCCGCGTAATTGCCTCTCGGAAAAAGTAACGATAAAGTCAACCGACAGGCAAGTGCAGGTAGGGCAAGAGCAGCAGGCATGCAAGCAGGCAGGCTAGTGTGGCAGTGCAGGAGGCTCGTCTCTCCCCTGTAATTGAACCCTTTCTACGACGGCGAGGTGCTCGACGACAGCTGGATGCACGTTTTAATCGCGACTAACGCAATCCTAGCAAGTGTCCCGGGCGAAGATCGTAACGACGATTTACGGGCTAACGAGTTCGCGCTTCTCGAATTTCCCGGATGTTCGCATGACTCTCAACCGTTCCTCCCTCCCCCGAAACGGTAACCGGGGTAAGGGCGCGCACCCCCTCGTGTCTTAAGCTAACCGACGAAAGTTCGCCCCCTTACATTATCGTCGCGCCGCCGTCGACGTCCCTCCTCAACCCCCCACCCCCTTCATCCTTGCCGGCAGTCTCTCGCCTTCTACGATCTCGCGAGCGCCGCTAACTTTTTAACTAGTTGCAAATTAAAATTTAACTGAAGTGTACCTACCCTCGCCGTGAGGCCGCGGCACTACCTTCGGCTTTCTGCTCAACGACGATCGCCGAAGGAGACTGCTTTCTTAGAACGGATTTTACGCTCGTGTTGGCTGCCGAAATCAAATAGCTAGGTTTCGATTTGGAAGGGAATGGAGTGATGAAGGTGATGTTGAGGGATTGAACGTTTGGGTATGTGTAGTTGACGTTAAGTAACAGGGGTGACTTCTACGCTGGAAGCCAAGGAACCCCCATTAGCAATATGAGGGTTTTTCCACTAGGGAGGAGAGCAGCTGATCCACTTTCAACTAGGCCTCATGGAAATCACCGACACCGATAAATTTCACCAACTCCAGATTTGACCGACAACGAATTTGACTGACAACGAATTTGACCGACATTAGAATTTTCATTTTAAATCTTACAAATATTTTTGTAGCTATTAAAAATTCGCAATCACAAATTTTGCAGGACTATCTGTACGAGGTTAGAAATCTGTGTGGGACTAGAAAAATTATTTTATGCTTTTTAGTCCGTTTTTAAAAACGTGATATTTTCTCCTACGTTGAAGAGCATGCAACTCTTTGAGTAACAGAGAATACAAAACGAGAACACGCGGTCAGATGCACGTTTTCTACCGAACGGAATTTTCGATGTTTTTTTATGCAGCGGGTCCCTCTTACTACGAATGCTTCTGTTCACAAGAACAATACTAGTATTCTCGACGAACAATCGACAGATTTAGTTAACCGGGCATAATGGACCCCGCCGTACATAATTTTTTCCTTCTAAAAGCACGAGCGGGGTAACGAGCTGCAGCCTGTTCCCGCACACAACATTTCAATTGCCGCTCGACGTATCCCATTGTTATCGCTGAACAGTCGACAACTTTGAATCTCCTGCCAACTCCGCGGGTACAAAATAATTTCGAAACTGCCACCAGTGTGTTTTTTTTTTAGTCTTGCAAACCGCGCTGACGCAAAGTGGCAGAAATGCTGGATCTGCGGGGACTAAAATGAAAAATCTGGCCATCCGGAACAGCGAAATGGAATGAATAATTACAGTCCACTGGGTGGAGTTTGCTGCAATTTTCAAAATGACGAATTGTTTTTTTTAAACAGTGTTATTTCCTGACGAAGCGTTTATCGCCGACCAACGGTCTGATGAATTCGAGAAGCACGCGTTGTTGTTGCTCAATCGAATAAATACACGCCGCTCAAGATCAGTGGATAAACAAACAACCATTTTCTCATTTTTCAAAATTATTTTAAAATCCCACGGAAAATATCTCCGAGACAATCTATTTTCGTTTAAATTCACTTCCGTCACTGCAACATTATTCGTTTGAATATTAAAATGTTCAATGTTACGGTATAGATCTACAAAAAGGTAAAGAAACATCGAAAAAGTTGATTTTCATTATTTTCCAACTACGATGTGAAATTTTTTTAGTTGTAATTTATATAATTTGTTGTATGTGAATGTGGAAGTGGTAAATATGTTGAATTTATTAAAGTCGATCCACAAGAATGCCGCGCGAAACTTGGTTGGTATCGCCAAAAACTAAAAAAAATTTTCTGATCGAACCTTTGCGCCGAGATCATCAATACTTCGTGTTATAAACAACCTTACGATTGATAAAAATAACAAACACATTTCCACTAAACTTCATTTTTATTTATATAGCTAGAAGATATAGAAAATATAGAAGATTGAATCTCGTTCTTTCTTAGAGATTCCTGGATCAGGTACAGTCAGGATCTATGACCGTGGCGAAGGGGGGCGTCGATCCACAAAAATGCCGCGCGAAACTTGGTTGGTATCGCCGAAAACCAGAAGACACTGTATAGGGGTAACCCTTCCGTGCGACCGAGGGAGGGCAGAACGAACAAATTGCACTTCCCAGTCTCGTTAAAACAATGTCGCCGAGGTAGCAGAGAAGAAGGGGCGGAGAGAAGGCGACGGATCGGGCCGAGAAACTCGGAGGGGAAGGAGCCGGCGAGCTAGGTGGCTGCTGCAGCTTCGAACGAAGCAGTATTCAGGTGGAAAGAGCTCTTCGCTCGTTAGCATTTAATTGAGAACCTCGCGAGTAGAGGACTCCAGGACTACGGACTCTGGTAACGACCGGTGGACGGGCTCGTTTAAATATTTTAATAATCTCTTGTATCGCGAACGGCGATTCGAATATTTAGCGGTGCCGCGGTATCCAGGCTCTCTCGGTCCTCTCTTTACCGCGACTTATTGGAAAATACGTAGACAGGGATATATCTCTGTTCCTTTCAGTCCTCTTTCTCTCTCGATAGAGTCTTGGTTACGAGCCTTGCTCGCGGATCGAGTGTACCTCCGCAACCCTCGCAAGAATCCTCTCGCTTGCGGCCGATCAAACTCGGCTGCTGCTCCGCCGGAGCAATTAGAGCGAAATTTATCGACCCTCCGTGAGAGTCTGCAACGACGCAACCGCACTCGTTACTCTCTCTCTCGCTCTCTCTCTCTCTCTCCGGAACGACGACGCATTATAATTTTAAACGGCTGAATTTGCATGGGATCAAACCAGTTACACCCTGGGCCAGACCTCTCTTCCACCCGCTGCTAGTCGGGCGCAATTGTAATCGGTGTTGTAAGCTCGGCTCGTAAATTGAATTTCCGCGTCGGGCCTGGTCGGGCCGGGTCTCGCGACGCCCGCGAAAACCCAAGAACCGGAAACAATATAAGAAAACGGCGATTAATTGCGTCGTCGATCGACGTGACCCCCATTCGCTGGCAAAGTGGACGGTCGGTAGTAACGAGCAACTTATATCGACCATCGGGCCGGCCTTCGAATTTTCCGGTCTAATGGAACGTGCCATTTAGGCGAGCACTTTGAGGCGACTCGTTTTTCTCTCCACTTTTTCCTTTTCTCTTCCGTTCTTCTCTTTTTTCATCTCTTTGCATCGTTCCGCCTTCTGCCTACGATGTACAAGCGTGTCCTACAATGTTCCACGGTTTTCTTATCGCCGGACCCCACCTGACCCGGCTTCTCTCGTTCGTCATCCGTGAGAACGATAATCAATTAATCGCGCGTAGCCGGGCCGCGGCTGAAAACTAGTATTTAATATTTAAACGTTTCGCGCGCGAGAGATTAATCCCTTACGCTCCGGCAAGGCTTCTATCATCGACCTATTTATCATGGCAGTTCTCCGCTCGCTAGCAACGAAGCTTGGGAGCTCGCTGAACTTATCAAGCGTTGTAAAGTATATTACTGCTGGTTCGTTAATTTTTCAGAAATGTTTATGCAACCACGCCCGGCTCATTCCCGGCTACTTAGCTCCGCGCCTCCCCTCCCGTATCTCTTCAATCTCGTCTCTTTTTTCCGCGACGGTCCTTTACGACGTCGTTTCGCTCGTGTAATAGACGACGGTTCTTTTGCAACGTGTCATTTCTTTGTAAAACTATGTGCCGCGTCCACGGGTATAATCGCGTTCCGTTCGATTTATTTCCGTTCGTTGAACCCGCGCCACGACTTCGATCGGGTCGCCCATCACTTTTAAGAGGACCGCTGATACTTTGGATAGATCATTGTCTCGCGGTCTATCTCTCACCTCGCAGCTCTTCGCGAAGGCTTCCATTTTGTACAGCGTTTATTTCGATTTGTGAAATGGTCGCATTATAAATTAATTTTGGATTTTTAAAAGTACATTTAATATTATATTATTATTATATAATTTGTAATATATTATATAATATTTTATATTTTTATATTATTTATTTCATTTTACTTGTAGCATTACTGTCAAGCTCGTGTATGCACATCTTGTTGGAATATCTGGTTTTAAAAACAAATTATATTGATAAAGATACTGAAAGGGTTCTGGGTCCAAAGGTAGGGTAGAGGGTAAAGAGGGGGAGGAGATGAGGAAAAAGGGTTGGTATAAGGTTAGTCATATAAGATCTTTTGTAAATACAGTTTCTCTCAGTTAAGGTTAAGTTAGAAGGCTAGAAATCGACAAAGTGTAATTTATCGTTACTAAGAAGGTCTGAGTAATCAAACTTTGGGCAGTCCTGTTTTTAGTCTCCTCAAACTGACCCAATGAGGGAGGTCCAAGATTTTTCTCCTATTACAATTTGCACTTCACTTCAGTTCCGGTATTCTTACTGTACAGACGCCTTTCATGTGTTTTATTTATTCTTGCTTGAAATAAAGAAATCGTGTATGGACATATTCGCGTTGTTAAAATTATCAATACCCATTTGCATTATCTCTAATCACCAAAGTCCGATGTAAGCAGCGGCTAGCAAATTGTTCGGGTGTTCCATAAAAATGTCATTAACTTCCACTCAGCCGGATGCCCTTTAACCTCGACGTTACGAGGAAACTTGACCTGGGTCCGGTGCTTGCGAAAGCTACTTTGTAACCTGTTGTCGCCGCGGATAGTCTCTCTGGCTGTTTCTGGCCGGTCGTTGCCAGCTTAAACCTCCCTCGGTCCCCTAGATTTCCTCCGGTGGACTTTCCATCGAACTTCTCTCTCCCTCTCTCTCTCTCTCCGTTCTCGGTGAGCATGCTTTTCGGTAGATCAGGCTGACCTAGGTTCATTAGCTGACGACCGACCGGGTGTACAAAGTTCCTGGGAACCTTAGACCAAAGAGGCGGTGTACGGAACGGTACGACGAGACCCCTAACCCCCATTAGCTTACGCTTACGCGGTAAGGTACCTGTGCGGGGATCGTCTTTGGTAGCGATCGGCAAATATAGGGCGGGTATCGTGTACTTCGACGGCATTAACCGGGTTTCCCCTGCGCGGATTTCACGGCCGTCGGCTTCGTGTTTATACACACCGTTCGTGGAATGCACACGCCGCGCCTCCCCGCCCCCGGGTACCTGCTGGTATTTGTTGTTTGCAGTTACTCAGCCCTCCTATGTTTTCCGCCGCCTCATCCCCCTCCCCCATCAGCCATACCGACCCACCACCCTTCGTCTCTTTCTCGCTTCTCCTCCACCATTTTCCCTCCGACGACCAAACCCTACTACGGTATACACCAAGAATGCGCCGCGCGTTGCACCGTGCAAGCACGACACGGCAACATACTGTGTACCGAGGGTTGGCCGGAGTGTGCAGGGAACGAGAAGACAGTCTGCTGAGAGGGATTTTATTATACGGTAGAACGGAGACCCGCAGGAATATAACCGTGGAAATGCACAAATAATACGAAGGCCGCAAAACAGGGCGGCAGTGATAACATCGCGAACACCGGCGACAAGAGGGCAGGGGAGAGGGGGCGCAACAAGAAAACGTGCCTCCCGCTGAAGGATCCCGGATCAGCGAACAACAAGACCAACAAATATTTTTTATCGCTTCAGCCGCCTAGCGAGCATACGGTCCGGGAAATACGGTACGTGACAACCCAGACCGGGTAAATTTCGCTAAGCCAGGATTTTCTGAAAGGTCCGCGCTCTAATTTGCAAGGATCCGAAAGGTGATACGAAAGAGACGAAAATGTTAACCGAACATCCACCAACGTTTCTGCTCTGGCAAAGACACGGGAAGGGTCTAGAGGGATCAGCATGGTCCAGCAAACCCCTCGACAATTATTAGTAAGATCGTGTGATCAACAATTGTCTTAGGTTGGAAGATAATCGGTAAAGTACTATATTTTTTTTGGATACTCTGTATATGTTTATGCAAAATACATTTTTGCATCAATTATAATATGCAGGCGCTAAATGTAAATTTATATTATTCGTTAATAATTTTAATGTGCTTAAAAGAATATGTTAATATGTACTACTAGTCTTTTAATATTTTCACGGTTTAAAATATCCATTTTTCGCTCTTTGAGATAGTTGAATATTTATATGGAAGGTAATATTCTTCTTTTTTTATTTAATTCACTCATGATGTGTTATGCTTTATATTTATATTATGTAAGTTTATTTATACTATGCTTATATTTATAAACGTAGACAGATCAATGGAAGACAATACGTTTATTAAAGTATTTAAAGATATATATCTTACTTAACTAGATTTAATTTTTAAGTAATTGTGCATTGGTTTATTTGCTCTTGAAAATGATTTTGTTTTTATCATTTTGTCGTTTGGCTATCAAATGCTTTATGGTATTTTTTATTGAGGATTTGTGGATAAATGTTTATTCAAATAATTCTTTCAGAAATCCATCATTCACTTCGATGAAGGGGTTGTTTTGCCACATTGAATTTTTATGAAACGGTTGAAGGGAAACCAATTGCAAGGTAAATATGCAAAATAAATTTATAAATAATTTTACGCAAAATAAAAATGTACCGCGTATCGCGTCAAACGAGAGTTACATGGAAATTTTTATTTCCGCCATTATATGTATTACATTTAATATGTTCAAAATAATGTAACAATATGTTTTCAACTCTCCTCGTGCATTTACTGTTTTGTATTCTATCGGTTCACTTTTGTCAGAAATGAAGTCATAAATTCATAAAATTCCCAATCCGATATCAAGTGTTATGAAAATTCATGTTCTGTGTCTTACATATTGATTAATGGTGGACACGAATACTAGGGAGTAGAAAATAAAATATTATTTTTAACTGTTCCACAGGAACCAGTAACGTTACACTGAAATCGGAGACTGATGGATCGCAACCGTTCGTTGTTAATTTCACAGGAGACTCTTCAAAAATGGTTCTCTTCAATTTTAATATAATTTTTGACTGGATACATCCGTATGTGTAAAACAAGATTTAAAATTAACTGCTCGATCCGAGTGTTGCAGTAATATAAAAATATAGAATATAAGTTATGTACATGTAAAATACAACCATCTTATGTATGTATCATCAATGAATAAATAAAGGCAATGCTATAAATGTACATATCTGCGCATATATTTCTTAAACCTCCTCTTTTTCCCAAAAGGCGACTTGTCGTTGAGTTATACTACTGAATTTCCAAAATTTTCGACCGTCTGACTTATCGTTGACGTGTACTACGTTTAGAAATTTTCGAATATTTCGCTAATTTTTCGGTTTCAGTAGTACAGGTCAACGATAAGTCAGATGCCGAAAAATTTAAGGCGTCTGAATAATCGTTGACGTGTACTACTTTTAGAAATTTTCGAATATTTCGCCAATTTTTCGGTTTCAGTAGTACAAGTCAACGAAAAGTCAGACACCGAAAAATTTCCGGCGTCTGACTTATCGTTGACTTGTACTACTTTTCGAAATTTTTCGATAATTTTGCCAATTTTTCGGTTTCAGTAGTACAAGTCAACGAAAAGTCAGACACCGAAAAAATTTCCGGCGTCTGACTTATCGTTGACTTGTACTACTTTTCGAAATTTTTCGATAATTTTGCCAATTTTTCGGTTTCAGTAGTACAAGTCAACGAAAAGTCAGACGCCGAAAAATTTTCGAAATTTAGTAGTACAACTCAACGACATGTCAGGCACTCGAAAATCCTGATAATTGAACTTTGTATTAGAGGAATATGATAGCAAAAGGGAAGGGAAGTGAAAAAAGAACACATTAATTGTTGTAACTAATATTCTTTATTTTTCACCAAACAAATTACAAAATTAAAGTTATAATTTTTACATGCTGCCAAATGATGGCTCCTGCTGCAATAGCGAGACACATTCTTCTTGACTGTGAAATGTAACATAATTTGTTAATCTAAAGTGTACAGCAACAAATTGATGAATTATTATATACTAGGATCACTTATGCGACTATTTTTGAGGAGTGTATGAAGGGCTATTTTCGAGGTGCGTACTTATGATTGTATGAAAATGATTCATAAATATAAATACAACATAAAACACATATTTATTAAAAACCTGACTGGAAAGAAATATGGTAGTCGGAGAGTTCCTTGTTTGCAACTTATTTTAAGTTATTTTTTACTAATTATATCGACAGTAACCGTACTGGCTACAAAATGTGTCGGATACACGTTGTTTTATAAAAATGCTGAGACTATACTTATTTAGTTGTCTCATAATTTTTATAATAATACGGGGCTAAATATAATAAAATACAATTTTAAAAAACTGATTAAATAGTTTCTGATGGAATCATCTTCATAATTTCAATAATAAAAATATAACAATTGTGCAACTAGTCGTGGTACGATCAGTTTTAAATATAGCTTTGTTATAACTTTGTTATAATTTATAATTGTGAACTTATACCTGTTTTTAAATAAAACAAAAAAGAAGTTAAACAAAGAAATGAAGTTTACACTTACATTATTCTTTCTCTGATGTCGAGACACTCTCGACGAAGGACTGCAAAGAGTTTAGAATCGAAGGGTACTTCCAGCTCTTTATAAAACCGAAATTTCCAGCATCGTGTCTGGCGTGGGAGTGCAGCCGTTGACCGATCTCTTCGGAAACGACGAGAGGGCCGGTTTTACGGCGCCGTAACGAGATATCTTAATCGAAATCGTACGGTTAATATAGCGGAGTCGAAGAGTGAAGGGTGGGGGGTTGAAGGGTCAGCGGTTTTACGCGGGGTCTAAAAGTTTCATGAGTACGAGCCGGAAGGAAGGTAATCCGGACGCGGGAAAATTGATCGACGCCCGTTCGTTGGATCGCGAGTAAATCCGTGAGGGGCGAAAGGGCGGTGGGGGATGGAGGTAGGCAGAAGAGGCGACAGGGTGCGACAGAGGATTGGGATCGGAAGGGTTCAGGGTGTCCGAGAGATTTTTGATCGCGAGAGAGGTCAGGAGACAGCGCGAGCGAGTCGGCCGGCCCGACTGGCTGTTTTCTCCCTTTTACTCTTTCTGACACTCGCGTGGGCGTACAGGGGCGGATAGCAGGCTACACGGTTTCCCCATTATCGGGTGTTTACGACGACGACGAGGGGCACAGGAGGCGGCACACACGACGAGGGTGGCATCGCCGCCGGTGGAGATCGCATCGGCCGCTTCGCATAATAACTAGCTACCACGCATTTACATTTTAATACGGCTACTCTGCATAGCGGATAAAAGGTATATGTATACACCCCCGGCGAGGATGAAATCACCGACCCCCGGACCGTGTCGTCATCGACACCCCACGCGTCGTCGTCTGTCGACGTCGCTTCGCGCGACCGGAAATAACCGTCAAATTAACCGGAACCGGCGCACGGGCTTCTCGCCATTTTGTTATTTCTCTCTACTTTCCTCACCCTTAATCCCACTCTCCTTCGCTGTCTTTTTAGCTTTCGTTACCCATGCTGTTATTAACCGTTCTTATTAATTCATTTGCATTTGCTAACACTTTTCGAACGACGATCATTTTTTTAATAAAAAAAAAATAGAACATTTTTAACAGTGTGAGTCACATACTATTTTCAGTGAAATTTTGCGTTTGTTGTTATAAGAAAATATACGTCGATAATGGCTAAGTTTTTATTCGTTTTTCCTAACTTCTTCACCTTAATCTTCGAAAGAGAACGAGGTCTTGTTATTAATGCAGTTTGCACGAGTCGGAGGACCTCCAGTAAATTAAAGACCACACGTACAGAGAGAGATAGAGAGAGTGAGAGAGAGAAATGTATGTATATTTTGCTTCTTCCGAGGAGCGGCGACTAAGGCGCGGAGACATTTTCCCCGACAAAAAGGGCGCAGTTATCCTGTTATTGCGCCCGCGTTTTAAAAGCGTTGAATTAATTTCTCGCGTCGAGGCCGGTCGATTATTTTATTGTTTTTGTTTCGGAATGTTCCTCGCGGATTTTTCAGGCTCTTAATCTCGAAAATAACAAGTTTCACTTGAAAATATTCTTGCTGGATGGGGTAGTTAAGTGTCGAACCCCGTCTCCACCCTCGGAGGCTGTAATAGGTGAAATTTCACCCCATGAATTTTATATTAATGTTATTAAACAACGTCACAACTGGTAATACTAACTTTTGGTTGAGGTACTTACTTAGGCTGGCTGTAGGGGAGACATTGTCGTAAAACATACCAGGTTACTCGCGTAGTTTGTTAATAACTTTCAGTGATATTCGTGGTAACTTTCGAGGGTGGATGAATGTTAGTATGCAACTGGGATATTCAATTCTTTCTGGTCGACAAATATATTTTATGAACGAGGTTACAAAACGGGAATGTAATAATATGGCAAACAATTTCTTTAATTTGCAAACAGTATTACGCTGTTATTGTCCAACAAATTTTGCATGTAATAATTCTTCATTTTAATGATTGTAAAGGAACTTTTTTAATGAATGTTCTCAACAAAGGTTATAAAACGGGAATGTATAAGTCCAATATGTCAAATAATTTCTTTAATTTGTAAACAGTATTACGCTGTTATTGTTCACCAAATCTTGCATGTAATAATTCTTTATTTTATTGATTTGTAAAGGAACTTTTTTAATAAATCTTCTCAAAAAAATTTGTTTCGATGGAACATTTAATGCAGAAAATCTGGTCCACGACGATACTTCTTGAAAAAGAATTATAATTCTCGGTTGAACTGTTATTTTCACCTTGTCAATCTAACTTGCCAATGCCCAAACAAGATGGAACTTTGTGTTAAGTATTTTTTCGAGTTCCGTAAATGATGAAATTCTCCGCAAAAATGGTACGGGGTCAATTGAGTTAGCTGGACGTTTTTTCATCGACGAGATTACGGATACGGTCACACGATTTTCTGTCCTTAACAACGATAGTTTTCCCGTATATCTCGAAAGTTTCCAGATAATTGGACCGTTCGGCTCGTTGCCGGTGCTTTATTAGTCCTTTGCGTTTCCGTTATCAGCCACGCGTAAGCAATTTAAGAACTATCCGCTGACGAAAGCCCGCCCGCAATGATAACCCAGAAGGGTGGAAGCCGATTCGCTGCGTTCAATGGATCCCGAAGTTCTATCAGCGGAGTTCGAAGTCGGTAATCGGTTATCCGGAATGAAAGTCGGAGAGCTGCGTTCCGTTATGTCCCAGAAGATTTCCTTGTATCGCGTCCCAGGAATCCGGAGGAACCAACTAGATGTCCATTAAGATAAGTCGGGACCATGTTTAATGGCGAATCCAAGTGTTCGTTCGTGTCGCGGCGACGGGGGTTGTCGCCAACACGGAATAACATAGAGCAGGGGAACGGCACGGTGACAAAGAATCGAGAAAACAGGGGTGACTCGTTTCGTTCGGTTTGGTTTATAGCGTTTTCGCGACGTTCCCGAAATTTGATACCCAGCCTGGATAGGCCTTGAAAAATGCCCCGAAAGTGATTCAAGATAAAAGCTGTTCATTCCGCAGGAATAACATCCGACGTAATGAAAAACCCTCTTATCGTTTTTGTTCATCTTTTTAACCATCTGCACGTGTAGCCATTTCAACTGGAAAATTAAACATTTTTTTCAGACTAAGTCTTTAGACTAAATAAGTTAGAATAAATTCCATTGTATATGATTTTGTTCATTTTATGGATATGATATGGATGCAATTCTTCTGTGGATCTTTCTACAAATATACAATTATACAAAGATACAAGTATACAAATATACAATTATACAAATATACAATTATATAAATATACAATTATACAAATATATAATTATACAAATATACAATTATACAAATATATAATTATACAAATATACAATTATACAAATATATAATTATACAAATATACAATTGTACAAATATACAATTATACAATTATACAATTATACAATTATACAATTATACAAATATACAATTATACAAATATACAATTATACAAATACACGAATGAAAATAGGATTTTTTTTCTTTGGCAGCACTTTCTTAAAATTTCTGTAAAAAAATTGAGAACTGTATAAATTAACACGAAACAATCGATTACTGTCGTTCGAAATGAACATTCCCGAAAAAGGAGAAGAAGAATAAATTACGTTGACACAGGGCGTCTTTAATTCCGACCACGAGTGAGTATCTTCCAGACGAGTGTGCACTGTTCATCGTACCGAAGAAGCGATGCTTCTTCGCCCGTTTTCCCGGTTCGTCGTCAACGGGGCGCGACACGGGGTAATTGTTCAGCGAGTAATCGGCCGAAACAAGCGGACGTTCGTATAAATGGAATTTCCGTGAGGACGTCGAGGGTAGGACGGGCGGGTGGCGAATAGGGCGGAGGGTGGAAAGGGATGAAAGCGGGAGGGTTAGCAAAACGGAAATTCAGCAAGCGAACACGTGTACACACGCGCGGCTCGGAATTGTTAGGAAGAGGATCGAAGATGTTTACTAGATTCGACTGCGGTCTACGGTGAATCAGGCCGCGAATTGGAATTCCCCACCTAATAAATCACCGTTGTATATCTCTGCGTGGTGCGGGACGCGTGCACTGGCGGATCGCCATTCCCTCGACTGGCATCTATTCCACGGAATAGCGTCAGCCCCATCGTTCGCGCGCGGCGCGGGGCACCATGGTCTCGGTAGGAAAACGAACATTGTTTCCGTGCGGCCATAGAACCGATTACGCCCGAACGATGGAGTGGATAACAAAACGTGTGCAGGAGACAGCTGCCGGGGGGATCTAAAACCGTGCGAATCGATCAGGGAGACTCGATCGGAACCGACTCGGTGCGGATTCGTTCTAGCACGATGGTTATAATTATCGATGTTATTCGCTCAGATTCTCATTGATAAATACCCACCCTCGCTACTTTCACCCATGGAATCCCGACTCCGGAAGTTAGGCCAATCCTCCCTCTTTCTTTCCGAACAATACATTTCCTGGCACGACCCTGCCCGACTCAGTTCGGTTCGTTCGTGCGCGATGGTTATCGATGTTCCATCGTTTATTCGCTCAGATTCTCATTGATAAATACCCACTGATTGAACGGGCCGGTTGCTACAATGGCGCCAAGGTTAAGCCCGCCCTTGTTTCTTTCACCCGTGGAATCCCGAATCCGGAAGTTAGATCAATCCTCCTTCCTTTCTTTTCGAACGATACATTCCTCGGGCCGGGCCGGCCCGACCTAGGCGATAAGAAAATCGGAACTCGTTCAACTCGCGGAACGACCGCGTCTACGAGAGTTGCGTTCGAGTTCGAGGTTTAATATCGCTGAGAGCAGCGCCGTGCTCGTTGACAAAAAGGGCAGGGAGTTTTTATTAAAACTCGCGCCGTTCGTTCTCCCCTCCTCCCGGCCGCGGCGCCCAGTCGCGCATTGATTTTCAATGTAATTTTGCAAATTTATGGGCCATTTGCATCGGTCCGGACGCGCCGATACCATCGTGCTTAATAATTTTTTGCTACCCCCCGTGGCCGCGGTGTTTCTTTCTCGCTCTCGATCAGCTCCATACCCCAGACGTTTTCTTTATTTCGTTCCCCGTTTGATGAAACGGTGGCCGATCTTCCTGAGAGCCACGTCGTTAATGCTCCAATCTGATGAAACGATTCTTTCCCAATACAGCGTGGTTATTGATGTTTCATTCTTTTAGCTTTTTCTCGGATCATCCACCGGCGACTTCTTTTCTTCTACTAGTTTGTTTATAATCGTATCAACGTCATAGCTTGCTAGTAGACTGTCGAATGCATTCTTGTTTCCAGTGGAAGTAGCCTTTATAAGTAAATCTGAAATGAATAAAAATCGTATTAAATTTTGTGCAATTTTATTATTGTTATTTATTTGATTATGTCATTCATGCGTGATGGACCGTATACTGGATACTACAGTCAACCAAATTGGCACACTATTTAAGGGACGATGACTTCATTAATATTCATTCAGAAGCTGGAACAATTAGTTTACTACACGATAAAGATTACAATTAGTTGGAATTACATTATTAATATATATTATTACATTATGTATAACTCAGTAAAATCGTCAACATCGTGCTAATAATTAATATCCGACTGAAATATCCGTATATTTCTATAAACAATTGTGAAACAACCTCGCTCTTATATTATCGATAAAGAACTCATTAACCTTAGTATTAAGCCGGCTTAATTGCCGCCACCAATTGAATAGCTATCGGCCCTCGTTCCAAGGGAACAAAATAATAATCCCGAAATCGAATTTGACCTAATTTTCAGAAACGAACCAACACAGCCCGTCGCGACTGAGGAACTTGTTTCGCCTGAATAACGACAAAGGCTTTTCTATGGTTTCTATAGTTTAAAAAAATCTTCGGCAAAAAGTGTTCTACTTTCTATGATTCCCGGTAATCGACAAAGTTCTGCAGCTAAAGTCTGTATCGAAGGATTCTCCAAATAGCAAGAGTTCACAATATAGTATAGTACATCCTTTATACCTCATCAGCGATACAGCCTCACCTTCTTTCAACGTTAGCCAGACGTTCTTACTGCTAACGAGGTTTCACCTTTAGCAGATCCTGCCATTTTTGCTTCATGTTTCTGTGGAGGTTGATTAAAAAGTGATTTCGTACAATTTACGGACTCTACACCACGGATCTGCAACAAGAAAAGCAATGCTGAGGTAAGTCGAAAGAAAATCAGGAATATTTTTTATCTGATCGGACAGCTGATGCCAGAGTAATCTCTACTGATCGCGATTCGCGATTCACCCTCTATACTGGAGTCAAAAAATATATTTTGTGTATCGTTAATTCATGTATTTAAACGAAAATTCTAAAATACTTAATTTATGTTATTTTTGCAAAAGTTACAATTTATTGTTTGATTTATCCATTTGAAAGAAATGATGTAATTATTTCAAGTTCGTGTAGTTTTTTCGTACTTGTGATGATTTCTGAGATTTTGCGTATCACGCATTCAAACGAAAATCTAAAATATTTAATTTATGTTATCTTCGCAAACGTTACAATTAATTGTTTGACTTTTCCATTTTAAAGAAATGATGTAATTCTTTCAAGTTCGTGTAGTTTTTCTGTACTTGTTATGATTATTGAGAAACAAAGCGTTATTACTACAAGGGAACAAAAAAATTTGAATTCTCTCCAGCTAGAATTGAGGAATCGATTACCGTGCGTTCATGGCAGGTTTAGCGTTAAACGCGTTCGAGTACATTTCGCCAGTACAACAATACGGAAACTTTTGGGACGAGCTGACACTTTTTACCGACACGAGATCAAATTTTCGGGAGCGTCGACCGTGCCCGGATTTCTTAGAAAAATAAAATCCAGCGGACGACGAGGACGCGCGGATCGATGCGAGCCCTGATGCAGGAACAATCTGGCAGCCGCTTGAAACGCCAGTGGTATCGTCCGTCATCGATCAGACGTCGTCGGTGCTGTCGATCCGGGCGGAGCGCGCGACTCTTCTCGTCGACGGATCGAGGCATCGTCGGCTGCGCGATATTTTGCGTTTCGCCGCGCACGACTGGAGAGCGTGGTTGCGCGCGTGTATGTGTATGTGTGTATGTGTGTGTGCGCGAGAGCGCGTACACGGAATGATCTATCGCGACAGGCCGAATATTGCGCTTGGTATTATCCAGACACGACAGGCTCATTTGTGCCGAGTGGCTCCGTATTGCGCCACTCGATCTTGGGATCGGTACGCATGGACACTAATGGGCCGAAGGATCTCATGGTCCCTGACACGTACTCATTGGTGGGGTTGGCCAGAGACAGAGAGCCCGAGGGGGTAGCAGAGAGGGGGTGGCTTCGACAAGGTCGGACCGAGCCGCCACGGTTGTCAGTTATACGGACGGACGCGGAAACATTTGCATAATTGCCGTTTACTCGCGACATTTGCGAAAACGCGTTACATTTTTCCCAGCACGAATTTCCTGGATGTAAAACAACCGGATATACAGGGACCTTGAAATTCAGGAAAAAATACAGAAAAGAAACTTTTATCCGTCACAATCGAAGATATTTCTGTTTGAAATATTTTTTTTATATTGATAACAATAACGAAGATATTTTCGGTAGAAGTCTTAGGTGCCTCACCCTGTGTACATGTACAGGGTGTTCGACTAAATTGTCAATAAGTATAAAACTATAAAACGAAGCTGAAATTGAAATTTTTATTCTTTATTTTCGTCTTATATGATCGTGAAGAACCAACCCTTAAATTTTCTTCCATTTGTAGTCGAACACCCTGTATACGGGCGCCGACGAAATGTACTTTCTCTCGTTTCACTGAAATTATTCTACACGTGGATTTGGACGGTGTATAGATGAAATTCATTGAAACCTTTAAAACCACTCACGAGCCAGCTCAACTCCGGCATAATTCGATACTTTTATTCGATTCACTTTCATAGGCTGCTGCAGCTGTAGATTTTCGATACGAGATTCGTATTACGTTCTGAAAGGAAATTCGGATATTTGTGGGAAACGTTTGCAAACATAGCAGTAGTTCGTAATAAATTGCAGTAGCCTTTAGAAATTTAATTGTTGAAAACATGATGGCATTGTAAAACTGTTTGGTTGTATAGTTTAACATTACCAGAATAGGTTGTAACCATGGTAAACCAAGTTGATTTTGCAGCAGGCTATTTCACATTTACATTTTACATTTTATATGTAATTTCTCGTGTCCTCTTTAATTGAATATTCTGAAAAATAAATCAGGCATATTTCAGGTATTAGAATGCAAATCTATGAATTTTATCAGAATTTTTTAGTTTCAAGAGCGAACGTCAAAAAATAAAAAAAATTAAAGTGCCGCGCGAATTCATGTAAAACTTATGAAATAATAAGTTTATATTTTTACAGTTTTAGTCTCTCGTTATGGTTGCTAACAGGTAATTTAAAAAATAAACCAGTCATTCTCTAATGTATCGCCAGGTGTATTGTCAGTTGTATTGTCAGTCGTATTGTCAGCTGTAATTTCGGGTGCATTGTCAGGTGCATTTATTGTCAGGTGTATTTATTGCCAGGTATATTTATTGTCAGGTGTATTGATTGTCAGGTGTATTGATTGGCAAGTGTGTAGTCGGAGTATTGTCAGGTATATTATCAGGTGCATTGTCTGGTGTATTGAGAGATGGATTGTCAGGTGTATTCGTAATAAAAGTTTCACCGAGTCAAAAGGTTAACCGAAATCAAAATGGCGTGGAGCTCCCGTGTCCAATTTCCTTAAAACCAAGCTGTCGCTGGGATCCCCTATGTTCGTCGTATCGAAAGTTATAGATTTTCGGGCCGGGGGAAACAGCGAGAGAACGAGAGGAGTAACCGGTCGTAAAAGCTTCGTAAATGAACTCCCACGGAAGATTGTATCGTATCGGTGGGATTCTGAGCCGAAGAAGCAGAGAAGGAGTGGGGTACACGAGCCCTTACCTAGGATACATCGGATCTCGAGTAGAGTGCGCTTTAAGTAACGCTCGGTCCGTGCCGTTTCGTCCTCGTGAGGAGATCCGCGAGTCGCGAGCCGCCGTGTGCTACGCCTTCTCCTGGAACGCGATTCTTTCGCCGTTTACGATTTAGGTATCCGACGCACGTACCATGTACGTGACACGTACACCAACCCTCTACCATCGACCAACCCCTTTCTCGCCCCCGACCACAGCCCATATTCTACGATTTTTCCCTGGCGTTGTCCCCGGCACGGCGCCCCGCACCCCCTCTGCCATCCCCCGAATCCGAGGGTTCCAACGTGCACGAGTCATTTGCTACGTTCGACGGAATACGAGCGAGCGAGCGATGGGCGAGCACGACGACATCCCATCGGCCAGCCGGTGCGTGAAAAATCGCGCTCCCTTTATACAACTACGCAGATTTCTTCCGCCATTTCGTCATCCCGCCACGACATCACGGCGACACGTAGCGAAACTTCGACGCCTGCCGATCAACCTCGTCCTACAGCCACCTATTTGTTCATTTTTATTTACTAGATAACATGCATCAAACTATTTTAGTTTCGCTGCAGTTTACGAGATATTCGTAAAAATCTTTATCAGTTTGTAATGTTTATAGTGTACGTGCAACATTAAGGATTCTGATATTATTAATCCTCATCCGACCCTCCTGACAATTTGACATAAATAGATTGAAATTTACGGCGTACAGGTTCGATCCTATGTTACTAACTAAGCAATTTTGCAAATTATAATATAACTTTTTTCGACGTTTCTGTCTAGTTTAGGACCATTTTCAAGAATATATAATTGCGTCTGTAAAAATTAGTAAATGTAAATTATATAATTCCGTGTTGAAAAGCAAAAAGATAAAAAGTAGAAGCGAAAACTTACTTGGTTAGTGAAAAATTATTTAAAAGTTTTTGAAACCATTTTATATTCTTGAAAAAGGTCTTAAACTAGACCGAAATGTCGAAAAAAGTTATATTAATTTGCAAAACTGCTTAGTTAGTAACATAAGTAAAATTATTTTTTAAATGCGAAACACATAATCGAAAAACCTAAAATGTGAATGTTAACTCATCAATTTGACTAAAAAAACATTGAAATTTTTTTATTTTGTGTCACTGTGTGAAACGAGGGGCTGACGAGGGGTTAAAAATCAAACAATTAGAATATACCAATCACTGTTCCCCAACCGAAAACGATATATCGTCGTTCACCACTCAACTGCTAAATTCTTATGTGAAGAGGTTAAACCCAACGAGTCACCCTAAACCATCATTCTCCACAAGCCCGGAATAATTCAAGATCGCCCCCACCACGAATTATCCCGCACACAAGACGCCTAGACACGGCATCAGCGTTCTCGAAATTGTCAGAAGGTTAACCGCGCTGCGGGCCGCGGCCACTCCACAACTGAACAATAATTGTTAGGGGTGGCGGGTGTCCGAAAGTTCATGATACTCCGATACCCGAATTCGAAATCAGGTCAGGTCGGAAAATCGAAAATTTATAAATCTTGAAGTATCTAAAAATGTCATGTTATAAATCTGTATGAAACTAGGAAAAATTATTTTATACTTTTTAGTCCGTTTTTAAAAACGTGGTAGTTTTCAAAATTTATTTTTATTTAAATAATTATTTTCTGCTTTTTAACCTTGTCTTAATACTTGTATCACTCTTTATTAATACTTTATATACTCACTAAGCATGCTGTAAATTTCACTTGGCAAACGAAGCAATGATGTACTACCGATCGTCGCGCGATGATGTACTACACTACCGATGGTTCGCGCGTCGGGGCGAAATGGGTCCGTGAAGTGGGGACGAGTCAGAGTGCGCACGCATAATAAAGTAGAGGGGGTTGTCGAACGAAGTGGGGATCGCTGAACGCGATGACGTAGTTTCGCGGAGAAATGAAAAGATAAATATTTAATTGTTATTTTCTCCGAATCGTATAGACTTAAAAAAATTTTTTCTTGAATAATCTATCCATGTATCCAATTTCAATTCTTTAGCTCATCAGAAAGTTAGTTTAGAATCAATTGCAAAATTTGTCACCGAACAGACAGACAAAGAAATAAACAAACAAGAAAGCGAGCTAATAAAAACGTGGTAAAATATGGACAAACTCTCCGATCTCAATGATCCTGAAATGAACGTTTATTTTCCTTTAACTCACTTCTCAAACCAATGCCGCGAGTCATCAAAATCCGCACCGAGGCTGGGTTACCCGAGATTTTCGGGCCCATCCCGACTACGCATTGTGTGCACCGAACGAAAGCAACAACCACGGTGTATCGCGTCGCGTGAATTATTCTTCGCCCGTAAATAATATTAATCGCGTAGCCTAGGTGACAAGGCAACTCCGTAATAGCTCCATTATGGGCGAAACATCGCAGTAATTGGGCTGAACGATATCGGGTACACGGACTTTTGGCATGCGGTGAAGCATAGCCGGTTCGGTAATCCGGTAGGCCTATGACCCCAACGGTGCGGTTTGCTACGGAGCGTTCTGGGTATCTCAACCAGCGGATAGTGGAAGCGTCTATACGTCATTTCGCGGCTGGCTCGAAACCCCAAGAGCATCGCATCGGATCGCGTCCCGTTCCATCCCGGTCCGTTTCGTCCTATTCCGTACCGTTCCGCACCGTTCCGTCCGTCGGTGGCTGTTTCGCGTGTATTAACGACGCCTGGCCGGCAAGGAGCGATACGGCGTAAGCCGTAAAATATTGAAATGGGATTTTTCCGTCCTCCGGGAGCCCGGGCCGAGCTCAGACCGGGTCGGGCCGAGTCGGGCCGAGCGATGCGGGGCGACGCGGAGCTGCACACGCTCGAAATGGGAATATAATGCGATCGAATGAACCCCCGAAGGTGGTCGGTCGACCGTCGACGTTGGTCGACGTCGTCGAATCAAGAAAATTTGCTATTCCGGGACCTTATCGCGGTGGACCGTGGCCATTACGGCAAACACGGCAATCCGCACGGCACGTCGACGGACACGGTCCAGTAATTCGTAGTCGGAACGGCGACCCGGCATCGATTCGACTCCGATTCCGTAACTTTGATCCCCCGGTCCCGGACGAATGTAACGGATATTGAAATTACGGGAAATATATATTTGCCGTTCGCGGTACCGATAATATTGACGAAGCAATCGGTACAAGGAACTCGTGAAAGCTGAAACGCATCCATATTCAAATTTACCCGAAGCCAGTCGATCAAGTTTACCCATCGGTTAAACAAACTATCCGATCGGAAAGAGGAACACAAACGGAGAGGAGAGAGAGAGAGAGGAACGGAGCGACGCAGCGCGGCGTGACCGTGTTGATAGCTGAAAAACGACGACGTTACATAAAATACGATATCCGACATCTTCCCCGCAGATAGCCGAGCGATTCCATTTCTTTTGCCCGGCTCGCTCTCTCGGGCTGAACACGAGAACCCGGACCCGGCGAGTCGGTATTTTTCGCGCCATTATCAAGGCTTACCGAGATCTTTGGCTCGGTTTATCGGCCCCGAACATCGGCCCGTTATCCGGATGAACCACGTAACTCCTCCGCTCCGATTATTTTCCTTAGATTAGCAAAACCGTCTAAACTTCTACCTCGCCTAGACCACTTTCAAAGGAAGACGAGAATTTCATTCTGACTGCTTGATTGCTTGCTTGCTTGCTTGCTTGCTTGCTTGCTTGCTCTCTCTCTGATCGAGGCATGGTGGAAATCTCCACTCCATCCTGGACTTTGGATATCGCATAATGAGGGGCTTATTATCGCAGGGATCATCCAATCAAAGAGTTTGGAATCTCCTGATTTTTTACCTGATTACTTTTTGTTCCGAGAACATGATGCGTGAGAGATATTTTTGTCGGATTCTGGGTATTCAATGATATTTGGATAAAGGTTATTCAACAGGAATATGTAGCAATTTTTAATTGAATTATTGTGACACATGTTGGCTATAGTCACATTTAACAATAATTGCATAAAAAAAGATTTATTCGACAGAAGTAAGTAATTTAGTAAACTGTATATAGTAATTTGAGTTTTTACGAGAAATGTTGACCAGAGTCAAATTTAATGATCAATAATATTCTATCAAATGCAACATATTCTCTTGTAAAATATGGAATAATATGTTCTCACAGAGATGTAATAAATTCTCGGAATATGTTATTCGTTATAAGTTTAAATAACGACGTGCGCAAAATTAATTTGAACTTCGTCACGTGATATGTGTATACACAATTGGGGTTGTATGACACTGACAGCGAACATATTAATATTAATTATATTACATCGTTACAAAAGCTGATTTTTAAATGACACGCGACGACAATCAATTATTGTTAAGAATTATTAATATGAACTCTTTTTTACAAAACGTGGATACGAACAAGATGGATCTTTTGGTATGTATTGTTATGTAACTCGTGGTATTTTTAAAAAATTTATTTTTATTTTTCTGGCCAAAAGGTTACTGACTTTATGTAATAATTTCTGAGAAAAATTCCAATTATATTGCAAAAAGCGTTTAACGTTTATGAGACTACGAAGAAAAAAACCACGGTGGTTTTTTAAGTTATCTTTAGACAGCTATGTCAGTGGCCTAAAGTAGGCTTTCCTCAATTTAAAAAAGCTCATGTTCAGCCATTATTTGTTGTCTGCGAGCAGATCTCCCCTCTTTGAGCTCGTCTGAAGCCTGTTTGTTGGAGGACTGGGTGCGCTCGGTATCTCTGCTGTCAACGAATGTTTTTGTGCTCAGCTCGTTTTCCACTCCCATAATGTTCACAATTCGCAGTATACTTTTTAAACCCTTATTAAACATAGACAGGAATAAAAAATTCACAATCTGCAGAGTAGTTTTGCCGTTGGATATGTTTTACAGGAAACGTTGAAATCGATGAATTTAATTTTTATCGTTAAGTTTCAATAAGTCAAACAGAACGCTTCAATGAGACATAACTAGAAGAAGAGAAAATTTTATTATTTTTGTTCAAAGCTCTAATTAATAATTTTTAAAAATTTATTTTTGACAATAGTAGACATATTAGTCTTTCTGATATTTCTAGTGCAGCAGCATTTAGTTTAATTTCCACAAATTGAGAACTCAAACGACGATTTTGATATTCCGGGTCAAAATAGAGTCAGGCGCAGCCGTCGGGGCGTTAAACGGCAATATTATGTCGCACTTTCACAACTTCGAAGCTCCATAATATCAGTTAACTGTCTAATATTAAAATTCCCGAACTTTGTCGAACTGAAATGACAAAGTAGAGCAAAACGGGCTATTTCTTGGTTCAGGTAAACGTTAATCGATTTCGATTAAAAATGCAGCCAAAGTGACTCCTCAGTGTTGCAACACATCCTCCATTATGAGGATAATATTATTGAGATTGGTAGGTCTCCATTTAATTACTATTTATTTATAAGTCGCTGCAACTTCATGTAACAGAATTTAGTATTATAAAACCTTCCATGCTGAGGAATTATTTTTTTATAATATTATATTAACGATTTAGCCGAGTTTTTAATGGTAAATATTTATCAACTATTTCTAAGATTATCTAGCGATTCCAATTTTGATTTCGAATACTTTCGTGTACTTACTTGTCACACTGTGCGCCAGCCAGATTTTTTGGCTTGATATCCCCTTAACCAAAAAGAATGGTAATGGCGACGACGATATCCTGACGGAGCTCGCCTCATCGGAGCACATCGATCCCAATGATCGTAGCGGCCGCGCACCCGTAATTCGCAATTGCGGTTGGCGGCCGCAGTCCGCGGCTTCGACGTTGGCGAATAATTCACGCGCGACCGGATCAAGTTTTATCCTAGGGGGTTGGTCAAGCCATCGCATCGCGCGACCGTAGCCGCCTCCATCCTCGGGAACGGTTTCCGGTTTTCCGTCCCGCTTTCCGCTCCACACCGCTTCGCATCACTCTGCTCCGCTCTGCTCCGATCCGCTCCAGGGTCACCATGTGAGGGGAATTGACGCGAATTGAGGGGAAAACCCCCTCCCTCTGCTAGCACCGGACTAGTCACGTGACATTGTTACACATGTACATTTTTTAGCTAAACATTTATGAAATACAAGAGGCGCGCCATGCCATTATTGTCAAGAGAATTCTTAAAAAAATGGTATTGTAAATTATTGCAAAGAGAATTATGTAAAACAAATATAATTATATTTTTATTTGAAATATTGGATGAAATATATCAATTTCATTTCACGAGCAAGACATTTTCTAAATTTATAGGACAGTATTGTACAAACTAATATGACGGCGCGCTTACCTGTCAAAACCATTTAAAAATACTCAACTTTAAGCGACTATAACTTCTGAACCATTGCTTCTACAGGATCTAAACTGCGATCTGCAGGTTCTCCTGGTACGAACCTACTGGATTACATATCAAATACATAATAATTAATAAAATAAAGGCAAGTTTTTTGAGACTAACCTAACTGCAAGACGAAAATGAAACGCGTCACGTGATCGGGCCGTGATGGGAGAGTGGGGGATAGCGTCGTAGAAGGGTAAGGGTAGAGTGGGACGAAAGTCTTAATCTGGCGACTTTGCTTCGCTGTGCTCCTCTCTCGGTTCGACGTACCGTAACTCGCCGGTTGGCGCTGGTTTCGCGCTTGATTCGCGTCGACGCCGAAGTAAAACGCAAAGTTATTCCGCTACCTTGCCAAATAGGCGATCTAAATGCGTTCAACCGACCAGAAGTGGTAATACGTTACCGGTTATTGCCGGCGGCAGCATCTTGCTTGGAGAGGCCGGCCTCTCGAAGAACCGTCCAAGAAAGGCGGTAACGGGGCGAGACAGACCCTGGTCTATATGATGCACCGAGGGCCAAATACGTCGTGACACCAGGATGGGGGGAATCGCCACCGATTTCGGGGCCAGAACGCCCACGTCAAATTAACCGAGAGGATCCTCTCTCCACGGTTTGATAGCGCGAGGAACGATGAATTCTTCCCAGGCAATGATTCTCCGAGTGGTCGAACTTTTCGCCCGGGTTTCTGGCAATCGCCTCGAATACTACGGGGGCCACGTTAGACCGCAAGATCGGAGCATAACCGGCACCGATATACTGCTCGTTCAAGCATTTTTTTTCATAGCACTCGAAACGACCCACCACCGCACCCGGGTCAAACGTAATGGCGCTTCCGTAAAAATTGCCCGGAGAGGGGATGCGATTTTTCGTTTTATTAGATTTAATGGCCGACGCGAGAAAGTAGGGCGATCCGTATTATCGGAAATAACCGACCCCTTCCCCACACCTCCGATACGAACGAGCCCCCGGATCGACATACCGTTCAATCCACACCCCGTAAAATTACATCGAATGAACGACTAAAAAAACGATCCGACGAGCCGATTGCTCGATGGCCTTGGGGGATGAAACTGCACGACCGAGGGAAACGGCTAATAAGCGAGCGGAAACGTTGCCGCGGTGTTAAGAATCGTCGATCACGTCGGACAAATGTCGTTCTAATGAGCGTCGTGGTATCTTCGATTTTTTGCTGTGACTTTCTACAGAAACTATCGAATAATAGTGAAATGTTGTATTTTTTTGAAAGGGCTGATTCCTGAGGTTATTTGAAGTGACCTTTTCATTTGTTGAACTGTTCTCTGCGGCCTTGTTTGCAAAATATGCTCACCGTATCGATGACCACCTTTCAAACTTCTCCAACATCCGTTTGGAATTACCTGATGACCTTTTTTTACCTTAATTAACTTCGCTTTTTGAATTCTTCTATGATAATTATTTCACCGACGGGACCTACGGTTTAGATTAAAGATGGGTTCCGAACCACCTTGGGCACCACAGTATTTAGATGGCACATGGAATATAGTTTTTTTTTATTAAGCTTACCCAGGCCCCAAAAAATGGGGTCTATACAGCTGAACCTAAATCGCATTATTTTACATAGTTTGAGTTACAGTTTTTAAAAAGATAATAAAAATGAATGAACGTTTATATATACATATATAATTTTTTACGGATGAGAGGGAGTCGATCTAGTTTTTATAAAGATAATAAAAATGAATAAACGTTTATATATACATAGTTCGAGTTACACGGAAATTGTAATAGAAATTGTTAATTTTAGTAAACATGGAATATTTGGAGAGGTGGTGAATATTATTAATATTATTAATGGTGATTATCTTGGTGAATCGAAACGGTAGGTAAACGGCTAATAAGTGAAAAGAACCGTCGGTGAGTACACGAACGGAATCAACGGGATTCCGTAGAAGGGACGATGATGTTCTCTTTCTCTTGAGGTCGCGAGTTGACACTCCATCTTTCTAAACAGGGTTCTCAACACCGCTTTTCCTCAGGCGGACGCGTTTATAGCGTGAACGTGAGGGAAAATTCGAGGCGGCTCAGGCGGCGGTGCGAGGTTTACGAGTGGATCGCGTCGCGAGCGGACCTATCGTTTCCAGCAAAAACGCATAAATCAGTCCGCGGCGTATCTCTCGGCGGCAGGAGTGCAGGGGCGAAACGTAGGGGATAGGAGAGAACCCATGGTAACATAGTCGGCTTCGCAGAAGAGAAAAGGGAAGTCATCGATCGGCAGCCCCTGTCTTGGTTGGCGCGATTCGACGAGGCGTGCACTCGCGCCCGTATTCATATTCATATTTCAAAACTCGCATCCACGGCCCATTGTACCGTTGAATACGCTATGCAGAATGCGTCGCCTGCTGTATAACGTTGCGGCGCTGCGACCGCCTTCTGAATTAGTAATAGTGCCCTGACAACGGGCACCCTAGCACCAACCCCCTCTCGTCCCACCTCTACGCGACCGGCGACCCTCTCACCCCTTTGCCGAAATGCCTACCGCGACAAACGCAATTTGCTCCAGATATTAATTCGGCTAATGGATTACGCGTTAAGCGTCGGGAAACGAGAACGCACCCTCTCGAACGCACGTGGCCTCCCTTCACGCAACGTTACTGTTCCTGTTGCGTGCCCCCTACGTCGCTCGCCTCTGCACTTGCTGCAGGTGCCGTCGGGAATCTGTCGCACGTTTTTGTCCCTCCTCGTGTAATGTGGAAACGTCGGATTTCATCCTTTTTGCCGTTTCATTGTTGAAATGGTTTTTCCGATTAATCCTTTTGTTACTGGTGCTGGCTGGAGCCACTCTCAAATAACGCCCGGGGAAACTGATTTTTTAAATGGATAAACGAGAATTGATATTTTCATCGTTTCAAGTGATTTGGCAAATAAAAGAACAAGAATGGATATGGGACAGGAAGTATACCCCCACTGAATAAGGAAAGCGGGCCAGTGGGGGTCTAGCAGACCCGTCGAAGAAGGATGAGGAGAAGGTCCTTCCTCACCGAAGGTCCTGGGCGGTGGGGGTTTAGTCTGTTTGGCGATAGACTACATAAGGTAATGACAATCCCCCCACCTCCCTTAAATAAAAAATAAAAAGTGGTTTGGCAAATATATTTTTCTAAAATTGGAATTACGTAATGTTATTACCCGGTTTTGTTATGAACGCATAAAGTCCGCCTGTCTAATTATTAAAAAACATATATAAAAAAATTTAAACCACGCTTATATTAGAATGCACTTGATACGACAACTTGGCAAGCTAATATACGGGTGGTAATGTTGCGAAGAGAAGTCCCCAGCCACGATTAAACACGTACATCCGTCTTCTAGAGTATCAAGACAATCGCGAACCCCTGCTTCACATTCGAGCATGATCCCCGCTGTCTCCCCGCCGCGGACCGAATTTTTCCATCCCCTACGAACGCCGTCAGTCGAGATTGCACCGAGTCGCCGGACGCGTACGCGCTTTCTGAAAATTGTATGGCGGAAAAAGGGGGATGGTCGATCGGATTAGACCCCCACCCAATGAAACTCCCGAGCCTGTAAGCTGATAAGATGGAAAGGGCGAGAGAAGGACAGCGAAGCTGCTGGTTGACCTCTTAAGGCTACCAAGCAGACCCTTAGATGTTCGGTGGCAGAGCAACGGATTTATATATTGGAAATGGTAGCGAGGCGAGAACTGGCCGGATTAGGATCAGATGGAGGGAAGGCTTCTTCTTTCTCCCCTTCGGGAGATTTTCGGTTCGGTAGATACCTTCACCTTAAGGTTAAGCTAAGGGCTGTAGCGTCTGGTAAACACGAGTTTGCGGCTGATAGAAGAAGTTAAGAGGAATTTCTCCTTCTCCGGGGTCAAAGGAATTTTTTTTCTCTATTACAGTTTCGGTGTACTACCGGGCCCCTGTGGCGCGTGTGCCTTTCGAATAGCTTCGAGAAATTTGAGTTGCTTAAGTTATTTATAGCCGCCTGAATAGGACTAGCCCTTCTGATGGCACATGGAGGAAAGCTTACTTCGTAGCTGTGCGGTTTTATTAATGTGCGAGTTCATCAATGAATAGGTTTTTTGAACTTATAGAAAGGGTACTCCCCTTCGATTTCACTGACCTTGAAATAGGTAGGCAAATTCAAAAATACTTCCTCGAAACAAAAGACTTATTTAGGTGGTTATAAAATAGGATTTTCGAATGTGTACGATTCAAACATTAATCCTTTGCACTCGGAGCTATTTTAACTCGAAAATCAAACGTTTCTTCTGACCTAGAATATCTCCATCCTCTATATATTTTTTTAAAAATTGATAGATATGAAATTGATGTGATACTTCATACAATACTCAAATGTTTAGTAATTGGTTAGATACCGACATGTCTGATAATGTAAACAATATTTTTCAGAGGCGCTTCTCGAATGCTAAGGGTTAATAAATCAGTTACAGTTAAATGAAAATTTCAATCAACTAACCCGGGGCTTGTTGGCTCTGACTAATTTAAATTTGATTAAAACTACAACTTTGTTCAATGAAAACGGTTTAGCAGAATTAAATATGTGTACCTATGTCGATGTGGAAACTTTTGGTGTACATGTCAGCGAAATACTAATGGTTCACTTAAAATTAAATATGTTCAAAGTTAGTCAACTAACCCCGGTCTCCGCTACTCAATGTCCCACAATAATAACCGCAAAGCGCTCTTTCTTCATCAGCGCTCGCGGCGCGATCACGAGGAGAGGATCTAAAATTCGAAAAATTCGTGGTTAGAGGGAAGACAACGAGGATCATTCTCGCGTGTGCAGCGCAGCAGAAGGAGGGGCTGGCAATTGTCTTAATACTCGAAAAGACAGAAATGCATGTTTAAACGGGGCCGGGGCTGGTCGCGGCTCGGCGCGGCGCGTCGCGGCGCTCTTTTTCTCCTCGCGCCGCAATTACGACACATTCGAGGATCTCTCGAGGTAAAAGAATCCCGAGCACTTCTGAGAGCAGTCGGATCGTCGGTACTCTCACGTAGCGCAATTAAATGACATAGAACAGAACCGGCAAGGGTCCAAGTGGGTACACGCACGTACACTTTCTCCATCCACGCGCGCGCTACCGGGCCAGCACGGTACGTACATGTAACCGACGCGTCGGTGTGTACATATGTATGCGCCGTATACATACACACCTTGGCACAAAGTAGAACCGCGGCGAGAGAGCGAGAGGAGAATGTACGGCAGTGCTAACGAGGCTCCGAGGATCGAATCAAGACCGAATCTCCGCCGCTGATTGACCAGGGTGAATCCTGGAGCGGCGGAAGGCTAATTAGCTACCCGGATTTCTGTACGTGACCCGACAACGGGATCCCGAGACGTGGCGATTATGGTTGCTCTGAGCGTCTTAATTTCAACCTCTATATAGGAACCGAAGGAGGACTGGGAGGAAACGTTGCGTCCGCATTGGCGTCGGTCAAATTTCTCTTTGAGCTTGGTCCACTTTCTATATCCCTTCTCTCCTTTAACTCCCACCCCCCTCCCACCATCTGCCCTGTAAGTAGCCCTTTAAGCGCCCTGAAATTCGTCCTCTCCGATATTCCCTTTGAACACGATAACTAGCTGCTACTTAAGACGAACAATGCCCCTGCTACCCTCTCCTCCACACCCCATTGCAAAAGCCCAGTTGCTCGACCGACGTGGTTTCGAGACCGCTTCGGTTTCGCGTTCATTACTGTCAGAGTAATGGCTGGCAAACTTAATTAAGAGACCACCAACGAACGAAACTTCAACCTGCCTCCGCACAGCCACCACCGCCGCGTGTCTATCTGTTGAAAAATTTGTTTTGTGCTGCAAAGCGCATTCGCGGCGGGACACCCCGCTCGTTCTCAGCGAGACTGCGAATTAAAGGGCTGCTCTGGCCGATTCGACGGTTGCCAGTTTACTTTTAACAAGTCGTTCACCGCGGTTATAGGCATTCTCTGAAATCGAGCTGTTCAGGCGATTGGCTCCAAAGATTTCTTACTGGTTGACGATGGATCGAAATGCAAGGGGATTACGTAGACTGTGGACGTTTGTGCGATATTTAATTTTTTGTTAGGAGAATTATGAGAAAGCGGAAGCATGGAGAATCTTGTTTTCGGTGGTAGCAGTGTCTGTAGCTATGAAATAAATAATATTAGAATACACTGAAAAGGAGAAAATAATATTTATAGTCACTAATATGTAAAAATATTATTTTCTCCTCTTAGTGCACCCTAGTATAAGCATGGTTTTTAAATAGTTTTTTTATATACTTTTTTATTTTCTACTTTTTAGTCTTTACCACCGAGCGTATTTAGTAAGGCCCGATATCGAGCAGAACCGCCGGTCCTTGTCGCTATTAAGGAAATGCAACAAAGGAACCATGGGATCCATAAATTTTGCGCAACGTGTCGTGACTGTAAATAACAACGTGCACAAAATTAATTTAACTACTTTTACGGGAAATACGAGATTGTGGTTAGCGCACACGTGTGCCACTGGTAACGAACCGGTTAATTTGTCAACAGCTGCGTACTGCTTGTCTGCAAAATCCTCAAAAATCAACGAGTCTCTCGTATGTATCATTTTCCGGCCTTTCCGATTATGAAACTTGAATGTGTCCCATCATTAATTTCTTTTTTAATTTCTTCCATCAATTTACCCCATCATTGTACACTCACTGTAAACCATGTGGTCGCTAATGGTCCAGCTGTTACCGTGATCATTTTCAAAATAAACCATAAACAAATAATAAATATAAAAAATTCGACATTTACATTTTTTAAAACATTGATCACTTTGGTACAATTAAAAGTCCAGCCGTCCTCCAGAAATATTCCGCGTTGCCGAAGGGTATCAAGGAAGGCAAACAGTATTCAACAAATCTAAGCACACAGGATTCGGCTCCCCGAGCTGAAACTTCCCTGGAAATCGTAGTCGGGTAGGATCCCCCCGTAAGTTAGCCTAAAATATCACATTTCCTCTCGGAGCACCCCCGTAAGGTGTGCGTTTCCCTTACAGAATGACAAACTGTTGCTCGGCTGGATTCATGGGGGGCGTGAGGCGTCGGGGCGGCGTCGCGGCGGCTGGAAAGGAAACGCGAAGAAGGAAATCGGGTGCGGGTGGCGCGTACGGGCTTTGAGCGTGATCCAGCGTTGATTCGATTTGCCGATCGTGAAAGGCGATACAATTACACGCCGCTTAAAGCGTGGTTAACGTTCTCGCCGGCAAGGAGTAAAATTGAACGAACGAACGAACGAACCCCCGCGCGGAGTCGCACACGCGGCGTGTAGCGCGCGGCTTGCCGGGCTGAACACGAGACGCTTAATTAATCCATTCATCATCGTCCGCGCGAGACTAGGGCGACCGCGAAATAAGCCTAGCGGACGCGTGCGCGTAGGAAGGGTTTCACCGACAGATGGCAGCCGTGTCTGTTTCCACCAACACTACGCGCGCAACGAACAACCGCCATGGGCAAGTTCGCGCGACTCCACGGAAGTGGTATAATTACACGGGGAGAGAGTGTAGCTTGCAAATTTGGCACAGTGCGTGCGCGACTCGTTGAATCCAATTCAACCGGCTGAAATATAACGCCCGTCGATTATTGCCGAGCGCGGCCGTGTGCGCGTCCTGCGTGGGCGTTTGCGCCTGTGTAAGTCGGCATTTGCACCCGCGTGCACCTGTACGGTAGTGTGCGCAGGTGGCCAGCCGGCCGGTACGTACTCCCATATACGCGTATATGGTTCCAACCACTAAACCACCCACGCACACAGGAAAAACACAGCGGAACCGCGCGCTGCTTCGCTACGCTGTGTAGCTACTGTCGGCCAAGCAATCTCTCCCAGTGGAGAGTGCACGCAGGTAATTAGCCCGCCTCCACTCTATCGTCAATTCGAACTGCCAAGCAGGTATACACAACCTGGATCGTGTAACTTGCATGGCCGAGAATTTTCGATTGAAGCCCGCCTGCCGAGGCCGGATGCGTTATCACCGGTTTCTGATTGAGATCGCAGAGGGCGGTTTCTGGTGAAATGCTTCTTAGCGAGATTTTCTTATTCCATTCGCAGCGTCGCATTATTGTCCGGCCGGATGATACTAGTGTGCTGAAGAAAGAAGCGCTCAGTATAATTGTAATATTTAATGGTATACAGGGTGTCCCAAAATTCGTGTACTTCCCGGAAATGGGAGGTT
>CM052337.1:13505500-13541432 GCA_028455595.1 Lasioglossum vierecki
AACCTCCCATTTCCGGGAAGTACACGAATTTTGGGACACCCTGTATAATATGAATTTATGATTTCGGCGCAAGGTTCGATCAATTTTACACAAGCAGCGAATGTGCAATTATTTATAAATGTATCTTGACGTTTCGATCCCCATGTGGATCATTTTCACAAAGAACATATATTGCGTCTAAAAATAATGCAAAAGAATTATAATATGGTATATAATATGTTGTTATTGTTATCGATCGTATGAATGTTAAAACAGGTCTTGTCAAATTATTTTGTTAAATTGCTTTATAGCGTTTATTTGATCGAACCATTGCGCCGAAATCATTCATATTTTTCCTGGTATATAATATCTTTATGTAGAGAGTGTATTGTACACTGATTTGATTTATTACAGTTCATGTATCAGATAACACGTATGTTCTCAGAACTACTCGATTGAACAGCGAAATTATTCTTCGAAACTTAAGGAAATTTTTTAAGAAGGAAATTTCAAGTTTCGTATTCAGGGAAATATCAAGATTAAATCCAGGGAAATTTCAAGATCAAGTTCAGAGAAATTGCAAGACTAAATTCAGGGAAGTGTCAAGATTATGTTGAAGGAAATGTCCCTATTAAATTGAAGGAAATTGTAAGATTTCAATTCGGGAAAATTTCAAGTTTTAATCATTTTTTAAAACTTACTGTGTTCTTATTTGATTCCTTACGCGTTTCTATTAAATATGGCCGGGCGCTTCTTTCTTTTGCACACTAGCGTAGCAGTTCATTTGCTGAAAAATGACTTGTCTCGGTATTTAATTTCAAAAATCTCGATATTAATACAATTTAATAAAAATTATAATTCAAACGGCTCCCTTGTCGAATAACCTATTTTTGACTTACGTCAAGTATATTTCACGTTTTCTACATATTCACCGAAACTTTTTCTAACCGCCAAACCAATTTCACCCTCCAAAGTGCAAATAATATTTCACCCAAGTCTAGGAGATCAGCAAAAAATGTGACGACCATCATTCTTAGACACGCGTTAAGAACAGCGTGACACGGAACGTATTAAATTCGACACGGACCATCTTGCAATTTTCTCGCGTGACGACAAAATGGCGGTGCTCGTTCGAAACGCGCGCTGCGTTCTCGATTGAGCGGCTCGATTTAATGCCGAACGTGCATCAGCAATTCCTTGTCGCGCTAGGTCCTCATTACCGTAATTCATAGTCATAAGCACATTATTCAGAAGATGTCACGTCTCTATTAGCGAGTAACCTCTTCTGTATACAGATATTACCGCGTCGCGCGTTCACAAACTATTTGCGAACGTTTACACAGGCGAGCAAAGACTGCGAAGAACGGCACGGGGCAAAACACTGGAAAGACAAAAAAGAAATTTGCGATCGTGGATACCGGGCGGGCTATATTATTCAAAAAATGGAAAAAAGAAGTGGGGGAGAGAGAGAGATTTACGTTGCTTTGGTAACGACAAAAATAAAAAGGGTCGATCTGGCCACGCGGTCCACGCCTGTACGTATAGGTACGAGAGACAGGTCATTAATTCTGCTACAGTCAAACAGCGCCCGCGTTGTCGTGATCCATTCCCCGTTCCAGGTTTGTACGTATCGCTGGTCCGTTTCTCCGAATCCGACGAGCGTCCCTTCATTACCTTTATTATTTCAGTATCGGTTCGTTATCCTTATTATTTCTGCGCTAGGGACGACGTCGCGGCCGCGCTCACGAAAATTGTGAATTGATTGCCGGCCGCACCGCGGGACACAATGGAGACCCGGGAAAAGGGGCTTGATTTAATCCCATTAATTCCGTCAAAGTTCTCCGGCGACGCGTCAGGTTGTTATTTTTAATGCATACAGCACGCCACCGTCCGTGAATCAGGGGCCGCGACAACGTTTTAATGGCGCGGTTCGACGACGTTGTCTCCCGGCTGATTCACAGCCGAAGACACCCGCGGAATACTGAACCAACGCTCGGTGCGTTACCTACATTCATCCAGGGACAAAACGGCAAACCCGTTCTATATTTCCTCGTATTTCGCGTCGTCAAACGATACGGCTGCATCGTTGGATTCACCGATAATTGCGGACAGTTCTCAGTTCAACGTGTTGAATGTCATCTTCTCATATCTCGAATGAGATACAAGATGCAAATATTGTGTGTCTTCAGAGGGATAAAAAGATAGCACAGTTAGGAAAGAGGATGTTAAAAGTGATATGGACATATGATACTCATCTCCGAATAAGTGTACATCTATTCTAGAATGAAGTTATTCAGATGACCTATTTTAGATCACCCTGTATAATTGACAAAGATCTGCAAGGCATTTTTTACACACAAAATTATTTGTGTCAAGCAATCTTTTTTTTACTTTATTTCAGCCTTACAGCTAAGAAATATGACTGAACGTAATTCTTCTTATCTGCGTTATTCTTTTAGAAATAAAGGTGACGTTCAATCTTTTTTCAATCAACGATTGACGATTAACTTCATCAATCGATCGAATCGATGATTACCTTCTATAATCGTACACATTAATGAATCAATCTTGGTTAAAATTTTAATCGATTAATTAAATCGCTAGCCTGTATAAGTAGATTAAAAAAACTCGAAATTTGATTTTTGAGTTTAAATCTGCTTCGTTCGACGCACTATGCAGAATGAGTATTCGCGCGGATCGATTCGCTGCTCGTGAAAAGACTCGTCTGGTCTTTGCACAACATTTTCGAAGAATTTTCTGCGATGGACACGGAGAAAAAGAGAAAGAGAGGGGAAAAGAGAGAGAAAGAGAGAACTTGAATATCTGTGTCAAAGACCTAAAGGCATCTGTCGGACGTAGTCCCGTCCGTATCTCTGGGTGCTACGAGTGTTTCAAAGCTAGACAACCCGTGCCAACTGATACGCGGTAAAGAGAGTGGACGTTTTATTGGTCCGATAATTTGATCGTCGATAGCTTGACAAAGTAGGATGTACCGTGAGGTGGGACTGCGTAATAGAAACGGAGACGTGGATCCTGGTTCCACTCGATTTCATCGAATAATTTTTGCGACCCGTGCTCCGGGTAGCTTGTTAAAATGGATGGAAGATTGTCTGATTGA
The DNA here is from genome assembly GCA_028455595.1 of Lasioglossum vierecki. Lineage (NCBI taxonomy): Eukaryota > Metazoa > Arthropoda > Insecta > Hymenoptera > Halictidae > Lasioglossum > Lasioglossum vierecki. Next base: position 13,508,598 of record CM052337.1, read on the forward strand.
ACCCGCTACGGTGATAAGGTTCGAGAATGCACTTTCCAACCTCATACATATCCCGTGTTCTACATATGTAGGATTATTCTTTTTACTTTACTTACTTGTAAAATGCGGAACTGTATGTACTGATTGCATTTCGAAATTTGTTAAGAACCTAGTTGCATTAACTAGAATTAACGATACAGTAAAGCCTTGATCTAAGAAAAACAATCGAGTCCTTACTGTTTCTTAGATCAAGGCTTTACTGTATTTCCATATTAATTTTATAACGAGTAGATTTTGGATTTTATGCATTTATGACAAAATGAATAAGCATAACTTCAAACTGTGGGAAGATTAAGAGAATTTGAGAATATTAATGCATTTCTTATGAGTTTATAAAACCAATGAAAAGAGAAATAAATTCCTGATTTTGTACATTACAGTTTTGGATTTCCTAATAAAAAAATTAATAAAAATAATTCTTACTTTGTATAAAGATCTCAACGAAATACATTTTTCTTTATTCTAACTTTTGTTAACGCTAGACTTACAGACTGTACAAAAACCATTATTGTACATTAGTTTATAGAAATAACAAGAATGTAATCTATCCAAATTTTTAGTCATTCTATTTTGTATTATGTACTCAAAGATATTTTGTCGAATAATTTCTCATAGATGCATTCTCCACAATCTCAGTAGTTGTAAATTAAAATCGATTTGTAATATTTGCATTCGCAATGTCAAACAAATAAATCTCACTTAATCCTCTGTACCGCAATGTTGCGACTATACAAAGCAATTATGTAACGGAGATTACTAGGTATTATAAGCCTGCTGATGTATGCCATTAATTAATTTACAATTTTTTAATTCTGCATTGGAATAATAAAATATTGCAGTAAGTTTGTAGCTTCGAAGTTATAAAGTTACGTGTACAATACACGTCCCTGTAACAGAATTTACATATGGAAATCCATCAAACAATTTGCATTCGAAATTAACAGAGATGAGCATTGTGAAATGTAGACAATGTAGAATGAGAGATGTGCTTCAGAATCTCGAGGAATATTATCTACGAAGGAATCGTCGAAAAGAAGCTTTTCTGTAGAACACAGTTTTCTAGAATTTTAATTATTTTCTTCTTCCAGTGGGAATTCTTTAATAGATTCATTTTTACTATAAATAATATTAACGTTACGCTGTGCAACTAATGTTACTCGTCATAATTGTCATGTAGCACATTAAAGTCGTTCCTTCAATAAGCAAAAAATACATTCTTTAGTATAAAATATACAGGGTGGGCCAATAACTTTGAACACCTTGAATATTTTTGTTACTTCTAATAATATGAAGAAAAACACACACAATATAACCAATAAAAGTATCGAATTTTTTTAATCTTTCAATTTTATATTGTAATAATAATACATGTTAATATTAGAAACATTAGTTTCATTAATAAATTTGCAAGTTACTTCATTCTATCAGGCATAATATTAATACTAATTAATAAATTCACTCATATATTGGTGGATTAAAAAATGAACCCGAGAAGAAACGCTTCATTATTTAATACAAAATATATAAAAATTCTATCATAGATTTCTGAAATATCAATTAACGTGCAAGAAAATTTTGTAGATCCCAGGTCTATTAATTCTTAGTCGAACCACATTCTAAAACTGACCTAAAAAATAGTCTCTTTGATCTGTCTATAGAGTTCTTGAGTTACTCGCAGTCGGTATAAATTTTTTGTCTTAAGTAGGAACGATTGAGTCTTGTCGAGTTCAAAGTATCCTTTTCTCGCTTCCATGCACCGTTGCCAGCGTTTCTTTCTGCTGGCAATAGCTCTAAACTGAAGAGACCTTTGAAACGGCGAAAGGGTAGCTGTTTTTCGGGAATTTTTTTACCGTAAAACCGCCAGAGCAATTGGAACAAAACTTGGAACGATTACTATTCGTATCGTACGTTGCGCGCCTAACTTGTTTGCGTATTTTGTTTATGTTTTAGTAAGCAATAGTCATCCGGTGTACGGGAAAACACGAAAGAATATCAGAAGGACCAGCATGTCATATTTACAGTACCCGTTATTGCGTATAGTAAAATAAACCTTGTTTTTAGAGCATTTTCACTTAGTTTCGCTCGTGGAAGCAATATAGACAATAAAATTTTTTATCACAGAGACAATAACAATATTAATATTGTAACAGGATTTATATTTCTTCTAGAGCTTTCGACACTTTGACTAATTTTAATCTAATAACATAAAATTGCCGTATATGGTTTTCACTCAATTCATGAACGCAAAATGGTCCATAAAAGCTTGCTGCGTACCTTACAGCGTGTTGCAGTAACTGCAACAGTATCCTGGCCGTTGATGAGTCAACTAACGACGTATGTATAGCACAATGTAATTGTACCAAACACTGCAAAAGTTTACCATGCCCTTGGAACAGAAGCATGTATGCAGTCGGCTCAAAAAGTATTTAAATAATAATTATCGATATTAATTATTTAAATTGTAATCATTTTTCGGAAATAAATTGTATAAACATAAAGCCTGCACTCTCACCTGCATTTTCTTGTAAGATATTTTTACACGATGTAGGTGCAAAATATTCTTCTTTTAAAAAATGCTACTAATTCAAAAGACTCTACAAACTCACTAAAATTTTTTTCGTGACTGAAATTGACACAGATTTGAAGATTGTAGATTCCTCTTTGCAAAAAGTATTTAAATAATAATTATCGATATTAATTATTTAAATGGTAATCATTTTTCGGAAATAAATTGTATAAACATAAAGCCTGCACTCTCACCTGCATTTTCTTGTAAGATATTTTTGCACGATGTAGGTGCAAAACCTATTCTTCTTTTAAAAAATGCTACTAATTCAAAAGACTCTACAAACTCACTAAAATTTTTTTCGTGACTGAAATTGACACAGATTTGAAGATTGTAGATTCCTCTTTGCAACGACTCTTCAAAAATCGATGTCCAATTTTTGCTCACTGTTTTATGGAACAAAAATGAGCCGTAATTTCTGTCGGTGTAATCAGTGACTCGTACTACTGTAAAGTTGACAGCACACCTCTCATTCAAAGCTCGATAAAACGACTACAAAAAAACGTACACCAATTTTCGAACTGTCGTTGTAAAGGGAAAGCTTCAATATCGAAATCTACGGTGGTGTCAGTCACGAAGAAAATTTATCGAAGTTTTCACAAACGTTTGAATGCACAGCATTTTGGAAAATAACGCGTGTACAGTTCCTCAGCCGTTACATCATGAAAAGAAAATGTTAAAGTACAATCATTTTTTTACTAAATTATTACAGGTTAAATATACACGTATTCCTACATAAAATGAGACAAAACAATGCATGTATTAATTATTTATTTGTATTAGATTGTAAGAAATAGAAATTCGGAGGACCCACATTTGTTTTGCACGAAAGAGTAAAGTTTAATAAATGGTTGTTGGTACTTCGAGGCGCGCCCTCGAGTTTTCAGATATTATTATTTTGAGTCTTTCATTTATTTCATCAGTTGAACACACACTTGATAATTGTCATTTGCTGAATACATTTAATTTCCAGCCAGCAAACTAGTCAACATCCGTGCAACAGGAAAAACCATTATCCATTTTTAATGAGTGAAACTCAACAGGTGCGCGTGTACTTTCGTGATCGACACTGCGGCAGTTTCTTTGAAAAATACAGGAGGGCGTTCACGGTTAACATTTCCGCTTTATTTCAGCTGGAAAAAAAATCTTGCCGGCCAGAGGTAAATAAGTTTTCCGGTTGAAACGTTGTCAAATAAACGTCGAAATTCTTCGCGGATCAATTCACATGAAATTACAGAGTGGTACGCAGACATTTTGTAGAGGCTCGAATTATATTCGTGTCAGTGGGGCGTGAATTTGACGGCGCACGAACTATAGAAAGATTCCGCTGTTTCGAAAATATCGACATCCACGTCACGAGGGAACAATACAGCAAACCGTGTCAGACAAAGACAAACCAGTTATTCCATAAGCGACGTAGGCGAATGACTGTGTGCCAAGAAAAAATTTTCTATAAAAACGAACGTTTCGTCACCGACAAAATCCAACCTAACCCCCACCTCGCTCCCAAATTTTTCTCAGCGATAAATTTCTTTGAATCGTCGCGAAGGAAGGAACGAACGACATCGTGAAACTCGCGCATGCAAACCGTGCACATTGTGTCGCGGCGCAGGTGGCTCACGAGAAATTTCCTCTCCGCTATTGCTGCGTTTTTCGAGCGCGTTACACGGGTGTCAAGTGGAATTTAAGTTTTTCGAACGATGGGGTGAATCGGTCGGAACGATGGAGTGATGGACAGTTTAAAAACAGCGAGGCGAAAGAAAAGCACATATCGCCGAGCAGAGGAGCGAAGAAAAATTGACAGACGTCGCACGGTGTTTCTGGGTAAACGGACGAGGATGTCTGTCGCCGCACTGGGTGGTCGAAGTTCGATTTCAAACTTTCGTCTTGTTGCCTGTGCAAGTTGCGATTCCATATGATAAATATATAATGAGGGACAATATAAATGCTCCTGTTCTAAGGACATCGTAAACTTTTGCAGTGTACTTTACACATGGACATAGGAATAAGGGGACAGATCATTAGATGTCTTATATATGTATATATATAATTATATATTATAATATACTAATATAATATAATAATATAATGTAATAATATAATAATATAATGTAATAATATAATAATATAATGTAATAATATAATATAATAATATATTATTGTATCCCCTGAAGTGATTAGAGTGATGGTGAAAAAGTGTAATTAACTGTGATTAGCAAGGTTGTATTGCATTACAAGTTTTAAAAAATTGAAAGTTTTATCTTTTTTTTTATTTTATTGAAAATATTCTATCGTAATTAATAATTGTCAACAAACTAAAGGTCTCGTCTTCAAATTTCGCGCATATATGCTAGAACCAATCACTATTTGGGCACCAAAGTGCCACGTGACCGTGCTCCTCCCTCGCCGGAAATGGTCCACCCATCGCCTAAAGTAATGGTTTGTGCTCCGTCCCCTTATTTCTACGTCCATGACTTTACAGTAGTACAAGTCACTGTTTACACCGACAGAATTTGCGCGAAAAATAAGTTGTCCCTTTAAGTCCCATTAAAAAATACTGAAAAAATAATTATTTAAATAAAAATAAATTTTTAAAAATACCAAGTTTTTAAAAACGGACTAAAAAGGAAAAAATTATTTTATACTTTTTAGTCCGTTTTTAAAAACGTCCATCTTGATTGGTTACGAGGGGGAACCCAGTGGCGGGGATGAATTGTTGACAGTTACGGTAGAGACATGCGCGACAGTTACGGAGATAATACCATAGCTTCGTGCGTCGTTCTAAGCCGCAGCGATCCAGAATGCGAACCGCGGCGAGTTTCGTCTGTAGGAGGAAACGTAACCAATGGAACACGGACGTCCTATATTATTACTATCCGACGGAGGTGTGGGTTTGCACCCTGTCGGGGCCAACCAATTCCAATTCCCGGCTCGGGCCAACGTGACGGCCAGGGAAATAATTTACGAATAATGAGGACGCTACGTGAATCCCGGCATCGGCAATTGTGTGTAGGCGGACGCATGCTACGTAGTTCGACGGCTGATTGTGAATGACCAGAACGCGACGTGATCAACCGTGGAACCCGCTTATAAATTATTCCGAGTCCGACCGCTTGGCGAAATCGGATACACCCGACGGCCCGGGACTGAGTTTTACAAATAATATGGAACCACGGTTTCTACGCGACAACCGGCAAGACGAAAACTTGAAATCGGCTTCGACGTTCGCTGCAAACGGTTCGGAGGACCGGACAATGTTGACACAATGAAATGATTTGGACACTGTGTATATGTAGCGCAATTATGGTTAGATATCTGAAGTCCATAGTTAACTGTTGTTTACTTTAATAAAGAGCAATACAGTATGTCTTCTGTATTCGCGAGAGCCTCGGAGAGGTTCGTTTGCACAGTTCGTAGATAAACACTATTTTTTCGAGCTTCAACGACCGAACGTAGAAAAGGACAGCGCGTGGAAACAGAGACCGCTCGCGGCCGAAGCGCGGCTAAAAATTATTTAATTAAACATATATTTGTAAAAAATACTACGTTTTTCACGTTACCGCTTTTACAGGATTCTCAATCATTGTGCTGTACCAAAGGAAAGCATTTTTTATTTTCCATTGAAATCTTGTTATTATTATTTATTTATTTAATGCTTTAAACCAGATATGGTTAATAACTGCATTGAAATTTTAAATGAAACTATTAGATGACATCATTGGGGATGACTTGTTAGTTCAGAATGAAAAATGCTATTGCAAATTTACAATACAAATTTCGAATTGAATTATTTCTGCGATTCCAAGTCAGTCAGTCATAACGCGCGCTGTACTTTCCCTGGAGGCGACAGAGGACCTTCGACGGTCTCGGGAACCGTGGTTGTAGTCCCTTTCTTCTGGCTGATCAGAGTATCTGGTACGCAATATCGTGTCGGAGGAACTGGGAGAATCTTATTAGAAACTCCCACCAGCTTAGTATCGATTCCGCATCAATTTGCATTGTTCAAGACGATCCGGGGGGAAACTATTCGCCGCTTGGTCCCTGTTACCTGTTTTCTCGTAGCCCGGGCGAACGAGCCCGGAGACGAAGATTCCGAGAGTTAGACTCCGTCGACGCGGAAGGAAGACGGGCGGGATGGAGAGGGTGGGGGGGGGGGGACACGATGCTACAGAGACGCGGCTGGTTGTCAATACCATCCATTACTGTCATCACGCCTTTATTACTATCGCCGTACCCGTTGCTTTCCATACGGCTGATGGGTTCCCGCAAGTGCGGCACGACCCGCGCGAGAGGAATCGGTACCACTTTGTCTCGGCAAACACGCGTACACGTATAATCGGATCCGAAAGATTTTCGTCCGTGGCTGAAATTCAACATCGACCGGAATGTCTGCCGGTCTCCTCGGGTGGGAAGAGGGAGGAAGCCAACGCGGAGATATCCTCGACGAGCAGCAATCTCGGAAATCTAGGTCAAGTTGGAACGAGCTCCACGAAATTTCGGCTACGGGGGATACCGGAGATATCGGTAACGCGCTCGCCGAGAAGCGCGCTCGCTGATCGAAGTGCCGGCGACGATTCAACGCACGGTTGCCCTTTTAATCGAAAACGGAGCAACGGGATAAAACCGTGGAAAATTTATGGATAATTTATCGAGTGGTCATCCAACGACAGAGAAAATCTTTTGCGCAATCCTGATCTCTGGAGAGGACTTAATAATCCTTGAATTGGTCCCAACACTTGTTGATTAGGTGCTTTCGTTGAAGACTGTGTGAACTGTATGCATGCCTTTGTTACTGTCAACTGTGTGACTGATTGTATGAGTCTCTAACTGAACTGTGTGATGTGACTGATTCTGTGAGTCTCCAATTAAAAACCAAACTGTGTAGCTGATTCTAAGACTCTGAACTATGTGACTGATTTTGTGAGTCTCTAACTAAAAACTGAATTGTGTAGCTGATTCTAAGACTCTGAACTATGTGACTGATTCTGTGAGTCTCCAATTAAAAACTAAACTGTGTAAATGATTCTAAGACTCTGAACTATGTGACTGATTCTGTGAGTCTCTAACTAAAAACTGAACTGTGTAGCTGATTCTAAGACTCTGAACTATGTGACTGATTCTGTGAGTCTCTAACTAAAAACTGAATTGTGTGACTGATTCTAAGACTCTGAACTATGTGACTGATTCTGTGAGTCTCTAAATGAACTGTGTGACTGATTGGGGTGACTCTAAATTGTATAACTAATTCTGTAACTAACGGAATTGTGTCATTATGACTGTATGACTAAAACTGTGACTGTCTGGTTCCTAGATCGTCGTCTTGGACCTGGACAACTAGAGTGATCACACGAGTCATAAATCCTTTTAATTATCCTTATTACTATATGTTGGCTACAGACTGCTACAGCAATGACAACAGGTCTAGGAAGAAGCTGCTGAAAAACTCACAGATGGTCGACCGTACTGTAAAAGTAATTCCTAGGGTCGTTGGCTTAACAGTCGCAGAAGATGCAGCCGATTTCTCATTGGCCTTATACAGCTATATAGTTGGTATGAAAAATATGCAGTGAAGGGGTTTAGACACGGGGTAGGAGTATCGTCGTATGCAGATTTGGTGGATGATCCCAGGCAGACAGGAGCCAAAGTGGTCGAGTCATTTTCGGTCGGCAGGCAATAACCAGGCGAGAGCAATATAAGAGCCACCACGGGTAGCGAGCGAGCTAGCGACTTGTACAAAGTGAAGAGCATATTTATTGCAGGCCGTAGTGGGCCAGCTTGTGACGTTGCCCTCAGAGACGACAGGTCTCACGAAGGGCATGATATATATTTTCGGGGGCGCGCACACGACCACGGCCTATCTCGCGGAAATGCCATTTTCGAGACTCGACGTTCCCCGGAAAGCAATAATACCGAAAGCAGTTTTAATAAAGGCTCAGCCACGATATATCGTGGCTATGCCCCACACCTCCACCTGTCCGACCCCAGTGTACATTGCCATCGTCCTATCGTCCATTCTTCCGCCCTCCCACACCCCCTAACGCCAGCCCTTCCCACCACCCGCACCCCCTCGCAAACCCCGACCCTTCCTCGTGCTCCCTCTTTCATGGCGAACGCCCGGCTGCACGAGCCAGAACACCCACAACCACCACCGACCACCACCAACACCATCATCGTTCTTTCGTTATTCGTCGATGCCCGAATTTTTTCCCGTGATTCCTCTCGCACCGGCGATCCAGATTGCCGGCGGTCGTCCACGACCCCGGGACCAACGATATTTCATCCCTCCCCTCTCCTTCAACCCCTCTACCGTTTCATTATTTTTAACGACCGCCATTTTATTGCGTAATTCGTTTCAATTTATATACACGTATATACCGGGCTCGATCGGCGTCATAATAACAGAAAAATCGTGACGAGAAAAACGCGGATAAAGGATCGGCCGGCGATGCGTCCGCCTCCCGGCTTGATGTCGCTGCCATTCTTCACCTCGGCCGTGTCGTACTTGTCTACACGAGGCGTTTAGAGAGACGAGGGAATAAAAGAAGAGAGAGAAAAAAATGAAGAAGAGGAGAGGAACGAAAATGTAATCCCTCGAAAGTACGCCTCCGGCGAAAGGGCACGCAAGAAAGCCGTGAGATTAAACCGGAAGATATATCGCGCATCCTGAGATATAAACAGACTGATGAGACGTAAGCGCGATAGAACTCGGCCAGGTGAAATGCTTTCTCTCGAATTACTCGCTGCTTGACTGGACGGGTAATCATTTTGTATACAGGGCGAACGACCACTGACAGCACGACCGAACATCAACCCCGTATAGGGGGATGATCGCACATTAACAAATCTGTCGCAAAATAGGGGATAAAATTTTTTTACGCGAGGCTTCGTTCTCGAGGAAATAGAGTTTGAAAATTTAGTGTAAGGGGCAAACGGTAACTGAGGCCACAACCGAACAGGGGGTGATTTTTCATGAAGAAATAAGCCGAACGTGGGAGATAAAATTTTTCATGCGAGACTTTGTTCATGAGAAGATCGAGTTTGAACATTTTGTATACGGGGTAACTTGTGGTAGAACCAAAAAGACGGCTAATTCGGTTATTAGAAAATTAGTCGAAAACGACACGTAATGTTGTTTCATACGAGACTTCCGTTTTATGATAATCGAGTTTTAAAATTTGATTATATGTGTGCAAGGCTCTGTCTACAAGAAAATCGAGTTCGAAAATATTGGATGCTGGGCGAACGGTGACTGATGGCACAACCGAGCAAAGAGGGTGATTTTAAGTACAGAAATAAGTTGAAAAGGTAGAATAAAATTTTTCATATAAGGTTTTGTATTAGAGAAACTCGAATTTGAAAATTCTACGAACACGCGTACTATTTCCTACAAATATTATTCTTATTGTTAGCATGAAAACTAAGGGGTTTTCAAATTCGAGTTTTTTTAAAACAAAGCTCCGAATGAAAAATTTTTATTCTACATTTTCGACGTATTTTGTTATGTAAAATCTACCACGTTCCTGTTGCATCACCAGTTACCGATCACCCTGTACATTTTCAAGAGCGGAGTCTGAGCCGAGCGATGAATTTATTCGATGCTGTAATACGGCGGCGGGACAAAAAGATACGCTCTTTAAGAATTACTTAATTTCTATTTATGGAGCCCTGCGGATTACGCTTTCTCGGGCTGCCTTTGCAAATAGACGCAAATGGAGCGGACTTAAATTTTAACAACGGATTTACGTTCATTAGGGAGAGTAGAAATATTGTGGGACAGCCGCGAGATGGAATGATACCACGTTCGTACAAAAAGTAAAAATGTAGATGCAGTAATCGGCGATATTATTTGTCGTTTGTATATTTTTTGTGACTGGATTCCTCCAGATTGCATTTATAACAAAAATGAATTTTCGAATTGCTAAAATCATTTAACAAAGCGATTCCCTTTCTGACTGAAAAAAACTTTAAAGATCTATTAAACGATGTATATAGTAAAGCCTCGATCTAAGAAAAATCCTCGGGTCCGTGTTGTTTCTTACATCCTGTACATTCGTTTTTCTTAGATCTTATGGTTACCGTTCTTTTAGATCGTGGTATTAATATTAAATTAAATTTCTTTTCGTCTGTAAATATGACTGTTCTCCATTTCGTATTCATGTAAACGCATTTTCCTGGTAGTTGTATAGGAGCCGGCTTTGTACGACGCTTACGGGCGAAATTTCTTTTGCAATTTCATTTTTACGAAGTGGGTATTCACGTTTCTTGTAAAACACGTTATATATTCTTGACATCAGTGTTTATTCCACCCTCTTCAGCAATTTACCTCGCAGTCTTCTTCGAACTTGATGCTGCTCTCTCGAAATTGCACGTTTCTTCCGAGTTATTAAACTTTGTGACGGTTCACAACTTTTCTTTACCTTCAATGCTTTGGATATTTGAGCAGTTGCAGTAAATTCGAACGTCTCAAACAATGTTGTGAAATTTTTTTCAAAACTGAATCTATGCAAATTTGGAGATTGAAGCTTCTCGACGGTTAAAATTTAATATACCTACGACATCTTTTGGACGTTTTATTGAGCTTTGAATGAAAGATGTGCTACCAACTTCACAGTAATATAAGGCACATCGCAAGCGCTTTGCTTCACCGAGCTTGTTTCGCATTTGTATTTTATAAAAATAGGCGAAAAAATAAAAGAACCTAGGGGTTGATTGCGAAGAAGAGATTTCAATTTTCAATGCTGAGGCAGAAGTATTCATGAATAATATTTTGCAACGTCTTTGAAGACATTTTAAATTGTATTATCTTCAATAATATTGTGCATTCAGTTTTCATCCTGCCATTTTCTGCAAGAGCATCTTTTAGCTAGAAGAAAATTATTAACGAGTAATTATTTAGAGAATGGTCCTCTTCACCGTTTTTAATGAGCTTGAAATATGTTGTCTTTTTTATTATTATTCGCAAAAATATATTTTTGGTAACATGTATAGGGAAAAGTTGTCAGAATGATGATCTTGACAACATATTTCAAAGTCATCGAAATCGGTGAAGAAGACCATTCTAAATAATTATTACCTAATAATGTTCAGAGTATGTGTTCAGTATATATTATTCTAATAATAACATTACTGACAACATTAAAACTGTTTAGAATATTAGAAATTTGATTTTCAAACGCATTTTAGAGCCACGGTGTTTTAATTTACAATGTAATATAATTTACTATCCCTTTGTGTTCAGCAATTATTTTCACGTTACCTCCCAACAATTGCATAGTTGAACAGAGAATTTATGTAATTAAATTCCGGATGATTCATTCATTATGGACAATTTATTTATTACGCGAGTTTATTTGTTCATATTTACATTTTATAATTTTCCCGGCAAAGCCGACATTCCGGGTTGTTGCAAGGAATGCAAAATGCCTGAGAAGCAGGCATTCCGAGTACAAAGGGCTAACTTTCTTTTCAGTAGCTTGCGGAAAGATTAAAATTTTAGATTTGCGTCGTTGCAATCATTCCCTCCCCTTTAAAACTTCTGATACTTTTCTACATGTTGGAATAACTATTTCGGAATACTATTTTTATAAATATTTCATACTTTCAATATACTTGCTTATATCAGATTTTTCAAGAAACAAGAAAAGGCACGGAATGAAATAGAAATTCGCACAGGACAGAAATTAAATGATCTGGTATGAATATAATTATAAAAAATCACGTCCTACTCGTCACTCGACATCTTTGTTTCGTAGATGTGAAATAGAATTCTAGAATATGATAGATACGAAACAGATAGAATTTTAAATGATACTAGGTAATAAATATGAAATAAGTAAAATTCTAGAATATGGTGGATATGAAATAAATATCTCTGCAGTCATCACTTTAACTAGAACTAATTCCTGATTATAATAAGAAAACCTTGGAAAAATATAAATAATAATTGGTACATTCTCTTCAGTATGTCGTAGGAAATTAAAAGAAAATTAAATTTAGCTATCATTTTGTTCAAGAGTATAGCTCCCCGCGTTCCCACTGGTCTCGTCGTTGGACGCGTGACGCTCTAAAGGATTTCATTTACTTGGACGGAAAGGAAAGCAGAAATAATGTGTCCGAAGGCTTCATTCTTCCTCTATTGTTCCAGGCATGTATTACACACGTGCACACACGTAGTATGTGCATTCGATTGCGATTCTTAATTTCCTGTAGCCGTGCGGGGGTGTCCAGTATAAAAACAAGCCGGTCGAAGTCTACGCCGGGTTTATGGAAGGTAACGGAGGCAGTTTACCGGTGAAATGACGATGATATTGGTCATGGCTGCGTACCACCGCGGGGTATCTTGGCCGACACCAGCGACATCGCATCTAAATTGGAATCTGCTCGAGGCTGGACACCGAAGGCACCTTAAAAGCGTCGTGAATCAGTGCACAACCTACTCTACACCCGTTCGCCCGTTTACAACTCTCCGACCGAACCGACAACGACAACGTTGATACCAGCAATCGTCGGCGAATCGGTTCGCCGACACGTTCGATCCGGACACCGTCATCGATGCTCCGCAAAATTCAATTGAATTTGGTGGCCCGGGATTTCACGAGGGAAAGATGGAGACGCGGCCTCCGAGGCCGGAGATTTTTTTTAAAGCACGTCACTCATGCGTACGCGGACCGAATCCGCTTGATTTATGGAGGTGACAACGCGCCGATGGTCCAGCAAATATCGATTTTTCGATATTCACCGCGATGCGATGCTCGCACCGCGAAATATGGCTGGCGGTACGTGACGGTACAGTCGGCTCCGTTCAGTTCACCTGAATTATCATACGTCGAACGATTCCTGAATTAATTCTGTTCCGTTGCGGATCCTCTATGTTCCAACCACGGCCCTAGAAGTCCCAACTGCAAATCTACGGATCACCGGATCCGATCCTCCCGACGGACCAGGTTAACACGTCGCTTTTTGTTCGGGCACAGTAATTCTTATGCTAATCCTGCCAGATCTTGCGATAGGCGATGTACACGGTGGACCGCCGAACGTGATCAGCTTAGATTACTTGTTATTAACAGGATTATCGACATTTTTTTATTTAGTATATAGCATTGTTCAGGCAGAGCTCCGTGGACTTTTTGCCAACTCTTTTTGCAAGAGTTTTCAAGAAATTTTCTCACGAAGAGCCCACCAGAATTATTTATAAATAAATCTATAATTTTTCACGCCTATCTTTTAGATACATATGGGTAGAAAATATAATACAAAAATTCTGGTAGCCTCAAAGTGAGAGAACGCTTTTATTTCAACTGAAGAAAAATTATTAGATTTGAAATATTCAGCACAAGTCTGATTCGATATTGTACCGATTCAAGTGAAACTTGGCACGCATTTTCTTTTGTTTATTGTTACTTTGCAACATGTCCATCGGACATTGAATAAATTCTTGTATAGGTTACAATAGTAGATGACAGTTTCCAATGAACAGCCACATCAAGATCCTGACTTTCCTTTTATGGCTTTCCCTGACCTGGCTTTCTTCATCGAAAATGAAAAAAAGAGAATAAGATGAAGTCGAATTAAAATAAGATTGTTTATCTCTTTAAAAAAAAAGTGAAAAATGTATCAAATTGATGCGCTGACGGGTGAAGATTGAACATAATGATTAATGGTATGACACAATGAAAATGAATTAGGTGAGTCATTTTAAAAGACTATAAAGAGTATTAATAAATAGATAATAAAAATTTGATGGGAAAATTCTCTTAAAAAGTAAAACAGTTGTTAAGGCATATTAATTTTTTAAAGCAGCCTTCTGATATAATCTGTTTCCTACAGAAATTTTTATTCATTTTACAATGTACATTCACGTGAGAAGACCAACTACCGAAATTCAAACAAAGATAAAATAGAATTTTCAGTTCTCCATTCGAAAAATGTTATCATACTTAACTTTTTCCTCAGTTTCTACTTGGCCCAGTTCAGGAACGAAAAATTCCTGTACGGCGTGGATCCGCACGTGATGAAGGGTGAAAAATGTAATAGTAATTTTTCCGAGAAATCGCACGGATACAAAACGGAGAATACTTCTACACGAATACCTCTCAGGACGAATATTTTTAAATAATAATGTGAAATATCGTGGAAGAAATTATATACAAGTTTAAAGTGAATTTAGTAAAAATAGAAAATAAAGGAAAAAGGTGAAATGATAATTAACCATAAAACCGTATCGAGCACAAAAGGCGACTGGTATACATTTTTTACTAAAAATAACAAGACTGAATTTATTTACATTTCGTGTAATTTTTATAACAAGACCTGCTTGAATGAAGAAATTTCTTTAAACAGTTTCTAATGGATCCTTTCAACTTCAATAATTATAAAATAAAAAAAATGTAAAACCGGTCATTTAAAGTCATAACTAGACTTTTATGCAAAATAAAACATATCAAATAAAAATTGTATTCTCCTTTTAATTATTCTATTAAACTGAAACGAATAGACTGATATCCTTAAATATGTGTACGTGACCATTTTTGTTATAATCTATTCTAGTGTAGTTAGTCTAGTCGTAACACATGCATAATTTCTTCGCTATTTGCGAGATTGAGATAGTACACGTTTGCAGGTTTTCATTATTCCATTGAGTTCAAGTTCTCCATCGATTGCTGGGCGAGTTTCAAACCCTAATTCAGAAGCGAAGGGTCTGGAATTTTTCTTGCGCTTCAATAGCAATTGACGTACCATAAATCCCTGTGCGCGTCAAAAGTTAAGGCTCCGAGCGGAATCGTTCCTGAAATTAAGAGGTGAAAGGTCTTTGCACTCTTACCTGCACCGCTACGCTGCTTAACACCCTACCCTCTATACCCTAACACACTTCACTACCGTCGGCTGTATAAATTTCCCAGAACCTGCTTAAAATGTTGTAATTGGTATTAACACTTTATCCAGAGGCAGCGTATGGATAAAATTCTTAATAACTAAATTACATGGAAACGAGTTTAAAAGCACTATATTAATAATACCAATAAAAAAATCTGTGATTTAAGAATTGGTAACTAAGAAATAACAATGAAATTATTCTCCATAAGATAATCTATATACATTGATAATAATAAAAAGAATCTGTGATTTAAGTTTATTATAGTTTATTATAAATATAGATCTTTAATATCGGATATTTAATGGAGAATGATTTCAGTATGTTTCCCTGTTGCTGAGTTAGGAACAGTCAGATTTCTGTTAGGTTAATGTACTGTCAATTATTCGGTATAGTCAAAGGCAGTGGTTTCCCGTTATTGTGGGTGGGCTGTTATCAAAAGTCAAAAGGGCTTCCAAACCATTGAGTGGTCTTTCGAGGTTGCAGTCAGCACCTATTGTGCAATATCCAAGGTCTATGAGAGAACTATACAAGGGCCAAGACCCTATGAATGATCCAGAAGGACCTCTCTTAGAATCGTTGGGGTACATAACGGATGCGAATTAGTTTCCGGAGTGGGTTGAAAAGGCTGAACAAATGTAATTAAAGTGAGTCGAGAGTGGATGACTTTGAGTACCGATTGTAACAGGGGCTAATAAATTGTGTTTGTGCATTAATTACAGTATTCGTGATTACAATATTTTGTTAAATTGGAGCGCATCCCTTTGATGAAGTAGGATTACAAAACAGAGAAAAGTCATTCCACCACTTCGTTACGTATAACGAATTCAAATAACTACGTGCGGCAAACTTCGGCTATACTAAAAAATTTTCGTTGATGAATTAATTTCAATTTCATACTTGTTTTCCCTATTCTTAAATTTTAACTTCAGGATGACGAATGCAATTTATTGCAAGGTAAAGTTAAAAAATGTTTCGACATGCTATCATATGATATAAAAAAAATTGAACCTTCATTTCTAAAAAAACTGGTTACGACATTACACTGCTTGCAGAGAACAGTACAACTTTTTCCTTTTTCATTGTTTACGAATACAATAGCTTTTGTTTTGTGCATGTATTTTATCGTAATATTTTCCACTTGAATAAAATTTCTATAAAACTTGAAAACAATGGTTCGACACTATGCATATGTACTCTAATAAGTATATAAAGCCGCGATAAAATTTCATTTTCACGATGCATATATAATATTTTCGTTTATCCGAGGTGAACTAATAATATAAAAGAAAATACTTCCAGATGAACAATTTCAATTTGAAATTACAACGTGGGCTGTCAGACGAAAATTACGAAATTTGCATACGAATTCCTTTTATATTCTCATGGGAAAAAATATCGTCTCAAGAAACTGTATAATCAATATCTTCAGATTTGAATGCAAAATAAAAATGTTTCGTGTAAACTGTATAAGACATGAGAGAAATATCAATTTAATTCTCTCTTGCATGAATTGGTCAATTTATAGGAAAGGGTCCTCCTCCTCCTCCCCCATTTAAATGACTGTGAGATACGTTCTCAAGGTCACCATTCCAAAAAACATAATAAAGTTTCATTACGAATATCTCGTAAACTAAAACCAAACGACAAAAACTTTGGAGGAAAATATTGTTTTAAACGATGACCTTGACAAAATATTTCGGGATCAAATAATCGTTCAACGTCGACTCAGAAGTTCCATATCGAAGACAAAGGAGAATTCCGAATTCTCCCATCTCAAGAACGCATCAGTCTGTCCAACTTACGAAACAGTTCTTGATCAAACGAATAAATAACGAGTTATTCGAAATGGAAGTTCCCATTGACTCGGCGCCGGGTATAATTCCGTGCTTCTCCAGGCCGGCGGTTTCTTTTCTTTAATCCGTAAAAAGCGGAAGTCTGTACCTATAGGATATTCACGAACGGCCATAAAAAATCCAGTGGATAGCGGGCTAAGTAAAGGCGAGAAAGAATGTAACCCTTGCCGTAGCCGGTGGTTGCGCACCGCAGGTAAACCGTTGTAGCCTGTCTCCGTCGGTAGCAGTTCTTATTTAAAGGAGTGTACGTAAAAGAGAGGCGCGCGCGCGAGCACAGGGCCCCGCGCACACTGTAATATTCCATTGTATTTACGCTTTAGGCGCAGCTGCAGCTCTCGCGTATCTTCCGACCGAGTGTTTTATAATGCAGATTACCTACGATGCTCGCTGGCCACGAGTTCCTGCCCGTATCGTAAACTCTTAAGGGACAGGTCTCTTTTTCCGGGGGTGTGTGGGTGGTGGGGATGAAAAGAGAAAGAGAGAAGGTTCTCTCTCCGCCCTCGGTTGAAATTAACTCGTCTCCTCGTACTCTTAATTTTTAAACTTATTTTATCGACAAAGTACGATGGGGCTGCTCTGCCCTGCTCTGATCACCGGGACTCCTCAGCCCCTCGGTCCTCTCGAACCGTGGCCCACCCTTCTCGGTTACCTACACACCGCCTCTTCTCGTTCGCTTCTACTTACTTCGCGGCGGGTCGAGCAAATCTTTTTCAATCTCTTTTGAATCCTTTACGAGCAGAGTGAGATTGGAGAATAGGAGATCAGTGGGAGCAAGGAGGCGCCAGGGGCAGGGGGTATGACGGTGGGAAGATGAGAATGAGGTAAATCTCGCAGTAGAAAGGAGTGGGTTCGAGGGAGGGTGGAGGGAGCGGAGTGAAAACGGTAGAAAACGGAGGAGGTGCGGGATTCGAGAGGTTCCTCCTTTTTTCCGAACCTCCCCCGGGAGCATCGATAATCCCTCCACGTAAATCCTTAAACGCGTCATAATGGACTTTGCCCGGTTATTATCGACTCCGCTCCTATTCTCCGTGGAATTCGCCGCCTCTCGCCCTAACCGTGCCTGCGCTACGGTCCGTTAGACGATCCTCCAGAAGCTGGAGACGGCGGACCGACAAAGCGGACGACAGCGAACGAGAAGGACGAACTGATGGAGACTGACAGCCCGTGGGACAGAGAAAGGAGAAAGAGTGTGTGTGTGTATGTGTGTCGGAGAGAGAGATGGTTGCCAGGGAGGTCACACCTCGAAGTCGAACTTGAAGCGGGACGATTTAGCTGTGACTGGAGCAGAGTGCAAGAGAGCGATAAGTGCTCTTCAGTGTTAAATCCACGGGGAAAGGCGCTGTGTAGAAGGGTGAGTATGATGCGGGGATGAAATCCGCTCGCAGGTGTTAAAATATTCGTTGTGCAGGATGCACGCTGACGCTCGCCATCCGATGCTCCAGCAACACCGTCAGAAATACTTTTACGCCTGATCGAACCCTCCGCGGCATAACAGCCACGGGAAGTCGCGCTATAACATCGTTCCCAGCCACCGACGTTGCCCAACAAAGACGAAAATACATTTTGTAATACGTACACCCCGCGAGTTATGAAATACCAGCTGGCAAGCGCGAAACGAATTTATCGATTTATCCAGCAATCCTGATTGAGAACGCTCGGAACACTTATTATGGGATTTTAATTTTCTTTGCTCGATGTCGATGGGGATCGCTAGCTTTCAAAAATTAGTCT
Organism: Lasioglossum vierecki; assembly: GCA_028455595.1. Classification (NCBI taxonomy): domain Eukaryota; kingdom Metazoa; phylum Arthropoda; class Insecta; order Hymenoptera; family Halictidae; genus Lasioglossum; species Lasioglossum vierecki. The sequence continues at coordinate 13,527,661 of CM052337.1, forward strand.
ACGGACAAACACGCGCTCCGGATTCTGTGCTTGGACGAATATTTCTTCTTTGATCGCGTTATAATTTAATACATATATTGCAAAATTCTTCATGTAATTTTCGACATTTCTTTTATTGGCTGTTTCATCATATGCGGTAAAGTCTCAATCTAAGAAAAACTATCGAGATGTTTCTTAAATCGTGTGATTCTACTATTTTTTTGTGACAATGCTTTAGTGTCATTTTAATCAGAAAATTGCCACAAATAAGTTGGCGAACCTCCGATAAAAAAAGAACGAAGGATAAAGAAGTTTTGTAATCGGATTAGTAGTGGTTCACAACGATATACCCGAACTTCTTTTCGCAGTGGAAGAGATATTCATTTCCTTAGATCGTACAGTTACAGTTTTCTTAAATCAGGACTTTACTGTATGACAGTTGTAGTCAAATACTCGTGTGTATGGTTATATATTCTAATATTATTCTTATTCAATCTTCGAGGAAGATACATAAATATTTACACTGATCCGTACGATAGAAGAACGAGAAAGGATGCGTGCTTTATGTTCAAAAGTGGTTACAGATGTCCAGACAGCAGCAAGGATAAAAGTGGTAAGAATGGAGAATAGTAGAAAAAGATAAAAGGTGTACGAGCTCTCACAACAAAAGGCACTCTATACAGGGTGTCCCAAAATTCGTGTACTTCCCGGAAATGGGAGGTTCCTTGGGTCATTTGAAGCGACATTTTCCTTTACAAAAATGGCGCCGGCAGCTTTGTTTAGCAGTTATTAACGAAAAACACGGACCAATCAGAGCGCGGCTACAGCGGATTGATTCTGGCTCGGCCAATGGTGCCGCCATGCTAAGCGGGACCTGTCGCTGAGTCGGACTCCGTTTGCTCTAGCCGCGCTCTGATTGGTCTGTGTTTTTTGTTAATAACTCCTAAACAAAGCCGCTGGCGTCATTTTTGTAAAGGAAAATGTCACTTCAAATGACCCAAGGAACTTCCCATTTCCGGGAAGTACACGAATTTTGGGACACCTTGTATGAATGAGAAACCGCGTACAAAAGACGCGAGAATTTTTCAAGACATGCACATATTATAGAAAAAAGTATTGTAAAGGCCGTTCATCCCGAATCTATATTTTTAAGCGTTGTGCACATTGCAACCCTTTAATAAGCAAATATTTTCACTTCAAGTTTTACTTAAAGAACCACGTGTCTTGCATGTAAGTAATAATCAATCAAGTCAATAATTTGTAAATAATTTAACAAATTATTTGCAATGAAAAAATATAATCTATTAATTTATACGATAAAATCGAATTGTAATAGTTAATATAATAAATGTGATTGTTAATATAACAAATAATATCCATGGAAATTATTTTTCCACATTCACGCAAGACATTTACATTAATTTACATGAACGTAAATATTAATGTTAGTATTTCTACATTTCTTACAGTAAAATTCGTAAATAGTTTGCCTGCGAAATATATTTTTCCCTTATTCTACCTTCTGTAAAACAATCTACGAACGCAGTAACGTGCACAGAGATACGCAGTCTAAATATTAATTCTAAAACCCTTACTAAACTGCTGAAATTTCCTATCTCCGAATGTCGAGCTGCTATAATCCGAAGCAGGAATGTGTAAGATAATCGAGTGGAACAGCGGCGTTAATCGATAAAAATGATTACTCTTCAGGGAATTATCATCGCAAACGTTTTCAGACGCTATCTAAAGCTGTTCTCGTGCAGCGTAATGTCAGTACACCAAGAAACTCCGCCGAATACGTTAGGATATTGTTAGAACAGCACGAAACGCTGCTAGAGTGCTGCGTAACGATGCAGAAAGTTGTCTAATGCAGATACAACATTTGAAACTGCATTATAATATCGTAGGGAGCCCGTCAGAAATGTTACGAAACCTCCTGCTGCCCTGTAAAAGATTTGGCAAATGATTCTAATTCAACAACAATTCTCCATTCACGTGGCAGGAAAAATAAGAAAATAAATTCTACCACCCTTAACACTAAACGTGCCGAGCTATAAAAAAAACAGGCATTGCCTGGTAAAACGGACAAGATTTAATTTATTTATACTTTATTAAATCATGATCGGATATCTATTAAATCATATCTATATATAATTTGCATATCAAATCAATTTTATAAAAAATTTTAAACAATAGTCAGTTATAATATTAGTGAGAAATGATATTAAAATTCATAAATTCAATAATTGAAAAATAAAAAATCTAGAACGGGTCATTCCACCGAGTTTAATAACTTTATATAGTTTTGGATAAATTATAAAACAATTTGATCCGAAAAAAAGCCATAATAAATATTCTTTTCCGAATCGATAATGTAGAATTAGCTACCCCTACCCGGCCGGATAGAGCGATAGTGGGGGTAGCCAATTTTTTCACATCTCCCAGAGCAGCAATTGACCAATCTTATAGTTTTATCCCGGGATGTACATGGTGGAAACTTCGAAAGTGCTTTGTGTTTTAAAAAACGACGTTACCGGGAACCCACGTAAAAGCAAGTCACGCAAAAACAGAAAGAGAGAGAGAGTCATCCGCAGCGCATCAAATACATTACGCGAGGGGCTCTTTCTGCGTGAAATTTTGTATCGCGCACGATTCAAGCCCCGTTGAAATAGTGAAGCGTTAAAAGCGGTACCGGAAACGTAGAAACGGCGATTTCCTGGCCTCGTATCCGCCATATTATCGTAATTCTCATTCCGCGGTGGGCTGGCGCGGAGAAGGCGCACTTTTCAGTGTAACAACCGCGCGGCGTTGCCTATGTATGCGCCGCTGTGCATCCCGTGTGGCATCGGGACACATTTGGGAAACACTTTAATGGTACACAGTCTGACGGGCAAGACGGGAAACGAGAGGAGGCTGGAATCGGAAGGAGGAAAAGTCTCGGATACTTTTCGTGGCATCGACAATGCGCGAAGAGATCACGCAGAACAGTCAACTCGACTGGTGCCTCGTCGAGCTCGCGTACACACAAACATTTCTTGCGCGCGCGTATACACACGTGGTGTCCCATGTGTGTACATAAGAGACAGCAGAGGGAGAGGAAGAGATACGTACGCGTACATACGCGTACCTACTGTACACGTACATAACCGTGTACAAGAGGGAAGAGCCAGTCTAGCTACGAGTTACCCAAACTCCCATTCGATTCGAGCGACAAACTTTGCAAGCAGTTTGATCGTCGGAGTTACAGATTCACCGTAGAACTCTGAACTCCAAATGGGGAATCTATTATCGAAGCAGCGTTTACACGTACACGTTCGTTTACGCGTCTTGCCAGCCCTTCCGCGCGCTCTGTCATAGCCGACGATCTACACCTCCGTTGCTCCGCGTTCCCTACTTTTACCACGCCCCCTCCCACCCCCTACCCAGACCCACTATAACCCGTAATGCGATTCTCCTCGCCTGATTTAGCATATGGTGGTATCTGAACCGAACACCAACGCTCCCTGCACTCCGCTTTGTTAGAGATCGAACGTGTTAGGTTCCTCGGATTACTGTGTTTGATTTAGCGACGCCCCCGTCTCGCCTTTTAGCGGGACACTTATCGGACCGGACTGACCTCGAGATTAGAGAACTCCACGCGTAATTATTTCGAAGCTACAGCGGAGAACGTTGAGACCGATGGAACACCTACAAAGTTTATTGAAGGTGTTAGGAATTTTTCATACGAAAATTATGCAAAATATGGAAGAAGTTTCCATCCAACCGTCTTCGTATAATACTATCACCTTCCCGCGAGCATGAGAAAATATTAGACAACATATTGACAGCGTTTTCGTCGCTCGTAAATACTGTGCAATTTAGTAATAACATTGCAGATTTCCATGCACGTATTCTCTTTAATATTTCTGCATTCATAATTTTTATCCGTAGGCCGCGCATAAACATTCATATCTTCCGTACATTTCAATTAACTTGGTAATTAGATCATTATCATAGTTTACTATTCCAGACATTTTATTATACAGAAGATCGCGCTGATGCCGATGCTCATAATTAAATTTAATATGCCAGGCAACAAAGCGTGCACGCTGGAGGAGCACCGGTCTCCGCTTTGTTTATCTTTTCTCAATTTTTATCTCTCGAAATGAAAATAGGAAATGAACGATCGACGAGAAGCGACGATTTTTACAATGAACATGGAGTTATCCCTGATGTACAGCTATTGGAGAACATAGAATAAATCTAATATACTATAAATGATATTTGCCCTCTTTTCAGAAAATTTTAATCTGTGCTATCATTCTATCCCCGGATGTAAATCCACTAGCTCTTATGGTGTAGAGAGTATAGAGTACTTGACGGCAGATAGAGCGTGTTGCGTTGCACAAATTAATTGTCTCCGGCACTCTTTTATCTTAAAGGGAATAGAGCTCCAGGCAACGCGTTGCAACGGCTAGAGTTTGCCGGTTGGTTGGAAATTCAAGGGAAAGTCTCCGAACGGGCCGTACGGACAGGAGTAAAAATTGGTCACAATTAGCAGCATCCGACTAGCTCGTTGTTCCGGCCAGTTTCTAATTTTCATCTCTCCTTTTTTCTCCTCATTTTATCGGGCGAAGTAGCAGTCGCGGCAGCGACCCGTAATTTCGCGAGAATCTCCGGATAAAAGGGGTAAGCTTGAAAGGTGGATGCGGGCTTCCTGGCAGATTCACGACGTAAATACATTTGTCTCTCCTCCTAAGTGGGCTGCTGTCTCTTCGTTGCCGAATAAATGCCAGCCAAATAAAACTTCCTGGCTACACACAAACGCAATTACCGGACGTATTCTAGGCAAGGGAAGCGGTGCCGAGAGCTGACCGGACGAAAGACACATTGCCGTTCCACGGGCCGTCCTGTTTGCGCCATTTTACCACCGCTACCCCCTTCCTCTCCCAGCTACCCGCTCTTACTACCCCCGTACCGTCGCGACGGTTCAACCTTGCACGAAATTAACTCCCCCCTCTTTTTCTTTTCTTCCTTCGGAAAACCCCCGGCTGAGCCGGAGACGAGTGCCCCGGAATCGGGAGAACTTTTCCCGAGGTTACAACACGCTAAGCGACGGAATTAAATCCGAGAAAATCGAATTTTCGATGTTGCCCTGAATAAAACATCGATCCGGAAATTCTAACCCTACCCGCGGAGAAGCTTGCGCACGTTTTCACCGGAGAATCGCCCGCGCTACCGTCGAAAACCTAATGGAAATTTATGTTTTACAAGCTGGCGGACCATCGCGCGCGTTAAGGCGGTGTCCCGGTTTTTCATTTTTAAAAAGTCAATTTTTTTCTATTTTTCTATTTTTCTCCTGGGCGTCGCGAAATACGTGAAATACGTGTCTTCAAGAATTCATATTTGCCCACCTGACCAAACCTCTGAGGCCCTGTGACCGATTTTTTAAATCACCTTGTTCTAAAACTTTTTAATGTAGTGAACAATTTAGAAAATATTCGAGAGATACGAATTTATGAGCATTAAATTAATTGTTTGAATGTTTAAGAGCCTTGGACATGTTTTCGTTATCTGTGGGCGCTCATCTTTTAAATCACCTTGTTCTAAAACTTTTTAATGTAGTGAACAATTTAGAAGATATTCGAGAGATACGATTTTATGAGCATTAAATTAATTGTTTGAATGTTTAAGAGTCTTGGGACATGTTTTTTGGTTATCTGTGAGCACTCATCTTTTAAATCACCTTGAACTCTAAAACTTTTTAATGTAGTGAAACAATTTAGAAAATATTCGAGAGATACGATTTTAGAGCATTAAATTAATTATTTGAATGTTTAAGGCCTTGAGACATGTTTTCGTAACGAAATTATTACAAATATTTTTAAGAAGAGTAAATAAGAGCCAGCAACTGTATACGTTCCTTTTTCTAATATAATCCAACCATGCATAAAAAGGCAGACCACGACGTATACCCGAATGTTCGAGCGTCGTAAAATTCCTCGGAGGCATGTCAGTTTCCATAGAGTAGGAAAAGCGGAGAAGAGGCAAAGATGAAATGCAGGAAACTTGCCCGCGGCCAGGTATGTCTAAATCAGGCTCCGATAAAGCAAAGTATTGCATGTCCGATAATTGAAATGCAGACAAACAAGAAACCCCGGTCGGACTGCATACCGCGCATAGGTTAGCACTGTTCTCTCCCTCTGTTTCTCTCTGTCTCCCTCCGGCTCGCTGCATTTCGGATGGCATCTATTCTTTCGGCCCAGTCAAGCCACCGCGTATTCCTTATATTTATCGGCCGTTTCCTCGAAATATGAAACACGAGACAACTTTATACCACCGGGTATTTATTCGATATTTTATGAAACAAACTCGCGAGGAATTTCAGGAATGAACTCGAGTAAAACAACGAGGGTAAGGCAGATACAGCAGCTGGAGAACCGTCGACTATATTTGAATAGCCGTGTCATTTAAACTTTTAATGCACCGGTACATCTCGAAATAAAGGAAATATTATTTCGATGGATAATTATTATTACTTTCTGCTCGAAATGATATTTGTTGGGCATACGACGACGGATATGGTAATGTCCCGATGTATTGACAACTTCGGGATCAAAATGGCGCTTACAGTCGGGGACAAAATCAAGTGGACACCGTTAAAAAACTTTTTTAAAATTGAACCAAACGATCGAGTTTTTTTTAGATATTAGGAGTAGTTCACTAGATGATCTATAAAAAAATAACATTTTATCTGTGTCTGAAATGAAATTTTCAAATACGCCTTTTGTAGATCTATGTAGGTTGGATACACGCATAAAGTTTCATCAAAATCGATTAAGGTTGCTAGAAGCTATAAATAATTAAAAATGTCAAAAATGAAAGTGAGATAAATATTTCGAAATTCTTAAATGTCTTTTGAAATAATTTAGAATTTATTGTATAGGAAATTTGCAACAAAATTTTTTGATTTGTTCTAGAAGTTATTTGCTATTGAACTAAAATTTTTAAGTTAAAGAAGTTTAAAAAAGATCTTATTTGTATAATTATTTAATTATATTTTTCGCTATCGTCACCAGTTTCATTGATTATTTCAAATTAAATACACTGTACAATTACACCAATTGTACGAGGTTATCTTTGATGTGCAGGACTATCTATCGTCACAGATCTGTAATAATTCGATAACATAGACGTTGAACGGCAAAGGACTAAATATAGAGATTTGCGGGAGACCTTTAGTTTGTATGTATGGTGAAGGTCACTGGTCTGGAAGCATTGACCATAACCTGCTCTGAGCGATTATGAATATCAGAGTGGTACGAAGGTAGGGTGGCTGAATCGAACCCCCTGTATTATGTATTTTCGCTATCAGCACATCATGATTTATGGTGTCTAACGCCCACGTGAAATCAAGAAATTAATACGAAACGTAATACATTATCAGACGTATTCGTTAGTATTTATCATTCGACATTCGTTTCAACACAATATGTAAGCCACGAACAATTTTTACTGCCTTTAAAAAGTTTTACTGTCGTTCGCAGTGTTCAAACTATACAATCCCGTGAAAAACTCATCGATGGCCTTTACGTCGAAAGAAGGCTGTAATCGTTGGAACAGCAAATTTAAATCAGTAATGAGAAAAACTAAATATTGGAAAGAAAGAAAACCGATCAAAGGTCGCTCAAAGAGGGTTGACAACTTGAGATGTATTCGAGCGGTTTTCCCTTGAAACGGGCCACCTGTAAAGTTGGAATTTCTTTCGGAACAAAACCTGTTTACGTCGATCCCCGTTAAAAAGGCAGGGTATCTTGCGAGTAGCCTTCCGTTCGTCGAAGTGGCTTCCCCCCATAAAGTTCTGAGCCCTTCCGTATAAACTGCGGCACGTGCCGCTGGGAGGGTTTAAAGTATTATCGGATCAATTTCTGTCTTGCATGCGCGGGGCGATTAACCTTCCTCCTCTTCATATATATATACATATATAAAAAGGACGGACAGGAATAATTGAAGAGGGGGAGGCGACGGCTATGTATACATATCGCAAGGAATAAAATGGTCGGCAGGTGTCGACGTCAGGTGATCTGTGTATGTATCTGGTCGTGTCGTGTTCGCGCGAACACGGATCGAAGTACATAGGCGAGGGCGAAGACGAGGAAGCGTGCGAAGCTGATGATTATTGCGAGCTAATATTTCCAGATTACGTGGACAGGGTGCCACAGCGAAAGGCTAACGGAGGGCGATAGCCAATATCGCGCGCGGTGCAACGTGCCCGCTGGCGGATACATAGGTATATGCAGTCGATATCCCCGATATTCCCGATAGCGCGATACACCGGCCGGTCGCCTGGCCGCGTAATTAAAACTGACGCTTTCGTTTCGATGCGCGGCTCAGCGCGATGCAGCCCGATGCAGCGCGATGCAGCGCGATGCGCCCGGTACACGCGTTGCCCGTTATGCGGCTATCTCTGCCTTCGCTTCCGCCGCGATTGCATCGAACGAGGGGGAAAAAAGTTTTTAAAATCGCCGGTTGTCCGTCAAATATGGGCTGCATGAAAAACGGGAAATTATTGGCAAGCATTTCCGCGGGACGAATGTAAATTCGTCGTGTCGAACTCGTCCTGACCCCCTCGTTCCTCGTCGATCGCGCGAATTAAATTTCACGGCTATCCGGTTGAATCGCGTCCAAGTAAATATTTATTTGATTCCGACCGATACCATTATGATGTAATATTGATTTATTTAACGTTTTCCACCGGACGTTCCACGCGTTACACGCGTCGCGATACGCCCGACTATGTCACGGAACGATTCATGGGACAGTGCGAGCGAAATCAGTTACGTACCTTGTAGCAAACCTCTTCTTTCTCGCCCAGTGAAGCCAGAATGAGGACGAAACGAACCTCGTGTACTCCCCAACTTGCCCCTTCCACTATTCCATTCCAGCACTGTGCGCACGCGTATACTCCACGGTCCTCCGATAAGCTGTAGACTGGTCGCGAGGAGTGGGGGTACATTATCTCACCGTGACTCCATTAATATGACTGGTGTCGCCTGATGAAGAATTTTCTTTCGTTCTACCCTTCCCCTTCTACGACATTCTTCCCCCACTCTCCGGCCGCGATAGTGGCAGAGAGGGTAAGCATATCCCCTCAATTCCCCTGGAGGGACGACACTGGAATCACCGATAATTTTAACGACTTTATAGTTTGTTGTTGAGTTATAGTTTGTAATAACTCTTTCGAAACAAATATCCTTTTTTGTCCAAAGATACTCTCTTCCTCCAGAGGAACAAAATGATAAATAAAAATATACGCAATTATACAAGAACAGAGAAAATTGACGTGTACCAACGTTATCGCGCTCGTACGTAAACATTACAGCAATACAATTGTGCTTATCGGAAGGTTAATTTATTATAACATATTTTTAGCGAGCACATGCGTTGCGAGCGCCCTGGCTTCCAACTCAATAGCGATTACCGTGTCATAAACCTCCAGATGCGACACAATAGTGAATGCGTTCGGTAAGCGCGCGCCCCTCTTGGGGCCCAGTAATTCTGCAGCCCACTCCACGTCGTATTTTCACTCACACAACAGTGTGATGGACGATGACTATGGATTTATAGAAGTAACTGTTCGCGAAATAGATTCCAATTCTCTGTTTGTTTACCATCGCCGTCGACCTAACGCTACATTTACTGCTTATGTGGCTGCACTGTAATTTCTGCAAATACACAAATTACAGTGAACTGGATAACAAGTTAATAAGAAAGCTAAATGTTTGTTTAACGATTTTCCATCAAGTCACAATGCGTGTATTATGTACAGATTGACTTATCAGATTTAAGGATCTTAAAAAAGAGGATCTGTCCTTTTAAAAAGTTCAACAGTCTGAAAATAGTACAGACATGTTCTCAAATTCTTTTATTTTTATTACAATTTTGTTCATTTATTATTCATTTTCATCATAAACGCATAAAATGCGCAGTCTATAGTTTGTTAAAATGCGTACTTCGTGTATTTGTAAACAGAATTGTGTGTACTTACCATTGTAATTTTTACTTGTTATCGGATCGTATTATTGGAATTAAAGAGAACCTTTCAAACAATTTCCACAAAATATCATCAGTAATCGTGTGAAATTAAATAAATATTCTTGAGAATTATAACTAATAATTATTTCTTAAGAAACACATTTTTGTTTAAATACTAGGTATCTGACATTAATACAAGTGTTTATAGAAATAGTATTTTCAACAGTACTTGATTTAAACAATAAATGAAATAGCATTTTCAATATTCGCTTATGGAAATATTCAGTATAACAATGGTGGATATTGAACCGTGCAAACACAAAAGCATCAATTGCATTATCTCATTTCGACATGCTTTGCTAACATTTATTGCAAATTATAATATACGTAGATATCGATATATTGCCTGCGAATATGGTCATATGTTCGCGATTATTCACCAGCAATACGCCATTTGGAGCACAGTAGAAGCACATTTATCCAAACTGTGTTGGTACAAGACGATTCGAATCGTTACAAAAGGTCAGTATTATTAGACACTAGTATAAATACCATTCCAGTAGCACTTACACTTAAAATACTTCAAAGGGAAATGTTGTTCAGAATGATGACCTTGATACTTCAAAGACAAGTTTACCGAGGTGTTTGTAAATAGGAAAGCTACGCTTCATTTAAGTCCTTAATAAAATATATAGAAACGAATAAAAATGTATTACTTCCGTTACTTGTTCAGCGTGCGTGTCTACTATTCCGCAATTGTGATCCGTCATCAGCCGCAACATGAGCTGTCAGATGTTATCTCAAAAAATAATGCGCCTCCATTACACATGACATAATATTCATATTCGTAATTACCTCGTGTTTCTCCCACCCTCCTGTAATTTCTCGAGGGGAAACACTAACAGTATTACCTTTTACCAATCGTTTAGCGTTACGCAACGTCCACCGTGGACAATGTACACGTAACAGTATCAATGAAACCCGCTCGAACGTAACCCCTGGAAGCTGTTGCTGATCGCGTGGCTCGTTCGCTCATTAATCGTAATTAATATGTATGCGAGTTCGATAATCAAGTGCACCTAGACGTTGCACGGAATCAACTCCACCGTAGGTGCTTTGGGGGTTGCGTGAAGGAGCCGGAAACAGGGCCTGTTAACACAATGTGTAATGCCCGGCACGTAGGCGCGACTGGAATACGACAACCGAGACGCGATAACGATTTCCATCGAGGCTTGTGTTCTCCTTCCCTTTCCTCTCCTGTCTACAGTAGGCCAGGAATGCAAGATTCGATTGAACTTTAAAACTGCTCTCCTCCTTCCAAGCTTGTGGGACCTATTACAGTGTTGATCCGATATAAGATGATGCCTCGAAACTGACTTTGTTTTGGAGTGGACCGAGTGACGATATCTTTCGTTGGAAAAGGATAGAATGCGACATCTCCTTCTGAAAGGAGAATGTGATGTAAACAATAACAATTTACTCATTCCAATGCTAACTCAGGCATGGAACTCTGTGACGCATTACTGTATGATGTAAACAATGAGGTTAGCAATGAAGGAAGAACAAAACTTGTTACTCGAATACACTTTTCATTAATTTCCTGAAATTGGCTGGAATGGATGGGGAAAGTTACCCCCACTCTGCCAGTACCGGACAGAGACGAAACGCGACACGTAACCGTGGTTATAGAAGGGGAAGGTAGCGCTCGCTGTCGCCCTGTGTCATCGTCTTCATCCAATAGCGACAATGCGATGGTAGGGAAGTGGGGATAGAGCGAGACTGAAAATATTTTGCCTACTATCGTCTGGCGACCGGATAATACGTTTCTCTCTGCATCGAATCGACGGTGAATCGAGTTAGCTCCCATTAGAAGGCGATAAACACTACCATGGTATCCCGGCACCGGGACACCGAGCCATCCGTGTTCGTCTGTTTTCCCAATTTCGGCGAGCACGATTGAATCGTCGCGAAAACGAAGCGGATGACAAATTGAAAAATCCTTGGCGTAGAACGGCTCGGAGCGGCGCGATGGTATTCGCGGATGCCTCGTTGCTCCTGTCTAATCCCGGTGGTTTCACGGGGCGTTCTATAGCACCGTTTAACGACCGCGCTAATTACAATCCCGCGATTAAAGTCCCCCGTCCGGATAGGGGAGCCGGAAATATCTACTAGAACCGGGCTTTGTCACGGCATTATGAAAAAGCTTTCGGACCGTCTCGAGCGAAAAATTCGCCGGGAAATCGAGTTACGCGCAATTTCAGGGCATACCGGGCCAAGGGAAAGAAGAACTGGAAGGTCGCGGAGCTGTACACTTCCGCGGAAAAGTAAATTAATTTCGTCCCTATTTGGGTTTGCATCAAAAGGGACGCGCGCACGGCGGACAACACGGATCCTGGCCAAAACCTCGAAAATGAATTTTTTGTCCGGGGTATGGTAGCTGCTTGGTTCGGTACTGTGATAATGTGGCTACGGGGAAAACAGAGGTAGGAACGTTTTATCATTTGCACCAACCGAATGCTCAGAGTTCAAAGCTTCGTTCGTCACGAAGTTTTAACGCAGTGAAATGGGCTTTATAAAAATACCTTCGATTGGAAAAAACCCGTTATCGGAATCTGGTTTTTCCGAAAAACGACAACAACGGTTTTACAAATTTTTCAAATAAAATGTAGCCGGAAGAGTAACAAAATATTTTTATTATTTTCGATGTAAGCTTATACTTGAACGAAATAAAATATATTCCGCGCACCAGCTAATACTCACGTAAGAGGAAGTTGAACTGAATAAAAGTCGTACAATTTTTTCAGTTTATCTAATATTTATAGAGCAGAAAATTTCAACAGCAATTCATCTAAAAAAGACTGATGTATTTTGGTGGAATTTCAAACAAGTTGGGAATACTTTTGTTCGCCATTGTATGCATAACAAAGTCTGGTGTCGCGGAGGGTTAATTTTGAGAGGTAATCGAACCGGCGAAATGAAGCCTGGTTATTGAAATTAACAGGGATTTGTAAGTACATATCGAACGCGATCCCATCCCAGCTAATGAGTATGATTTTTTATTAGCTAGAATGGTTGTTTGGTCCAGCGTGGGGTGGAGGGTGCCCCGGCGAGCCGCGAAGCGGTACGGATTATAGTATGGCAAATGTAAGTGTAACGCGTGCATGTAAAGCCTGTGAATGCGTGACTCCGGCTCGTATCGAACACAATAGCGCTGCCGGGGCTGTATTTTTCGTGTACACGTAAAATCCATTTGGTCGTTCGACATACTGGGTTGTCACTCGGTGCAATCGCATCCTCCTCTTGTCGTGCGCGCGCGCTCGCACACGCACGCGGCCGACTACGGGTCAGCTTTATTGTCAGCGCCGCCAGAATTCCGGCTTTCGCGTCGAAACGAAGAGCAATTATTCTCGCCCACCGCTGCGAGCTTTTAATTGTTCGCGCGCACGCGCCCGTTCACGACCTCGTCGTCTCTATTCTCTGTCTCTTTCTTCTTCTCTCGCTCTCTCGCTCGCGCTTCCGTCCCGTTAAAAATATTGTATTACTTTTCTGTTACGAAGCAACCGTGAGCCCGTTAAAAGCGCGTTCCGACCATTTAAATCCCCCCATTATACCGCGCTCATCGATGAACAGATTCATCGTCGCTCTAAACGTCCTCGCGTTTCCTCTACACAGTATTATCTCCAAACCAGGCTTGTGCGAGAACCCGAAATCTCGGGAAACCCGACGCTCAGGACGGGTCGGGAAATCTCGGCCGAGACGGGTCGGGTTCCCGAAAGTGC
>CM052337.1:13541532-13565007 GCA_028455595.1 Lasioglossum vierecki
ACCCGTCCCGAACCCGAGAAATCCGGGTTCTCGCACAAGCCTGCTCCAAACTGATGCAATCGTCTCTACCCTAACTAGTAAAATTATATTCCTACCACACTGAGCGAATCCCCCTTGGAGACGGAAAAACTCGCAATCAATGCAAAAGGTTGCAACTTTCGTGATTTTTTACCATCTTTAAGCGTCGTATGCACCAGATATTCGTCTCGTTTTTCTGATTAGAATGACATCGTTTAATATTTATCTGCAGACATTTTCTCGTATCATTAAAAACAACGGAGATATTTTAGGTTTAACCGTTAGGTGACTCACCATGTTTACACTCTGATGTAGCATCCTCTCTGTAAACGTAAACATGACGGAAATGTTGAACAGCTCCAACGACGTTACTCTCATCTTGTAACTCCCAAAGTACGCGATGCCGTAAATCCATCTTTTCTACAAACATGTATTGTTATCACTGATAAATGAATTTCAGAATTTTTCAAATTATCATGCTGCACATAGCTAGTGAAGAAAATTATGTAATACACTCTTTACCTACTCTTCATATTATATATTTATTTATATATGGATCGACAATTTATACTTTATATTATATATACTATTTTTTCTTTCTACCACGTTTTTATTTTTTGATTGAGCCTTGGTGGCAACTTTAGTTTCCGGTGGCATGAGCCGGCACTGTTTGTGACGCCGACGAGAAGAGAGAGTAACCGGAAACAGCTATTAGCGATGTATCAAAAGTGTGAGACAGTGAGCAAATGTTTCCATTCAGCTAAATTGATCGTGTGAAGTTAATTAGTGCGAACTCGTCCCTACTGTTTCTGAGAAGCGTGTGAGTGCTAATAAAAGTTCAGCGCGATTTTTTAACGTCGTTATTTTTTGTTCGTGTCGTGATACATCTGTAGAAACAGTTGACGAGCGGTCAATAGTAATTGTAAATAGTAGTAGTAGTAGCTGCAGTTCTTCGCGAATAACTGCGGTGTTGAAAAATTGGTTAGAGTATTGAGTTTTAGAATATAATGAAATTCTATCTAATCGTTTATGCAAAATTATTCAGTTAAATTCTGACACACGGGCATGTCTGTTTGCATGTGTTCGGTAAAAGCGAAACGAACGCGGTGACCGTGAGAGGGGCACGTGGGAAATTTTTATTTCGCGACCAAACTCGATACGTCCGGCTGCGGTTTTCGGCAATTTACAGAAAATACTCTGTCGGGAAATAGCGATTCCGCAGCTGCTGGCACGGTTCCGTTCCGAGGATTTGCTTTGCCTTTGTCGATAGGTTCTTAACCCTTTTGTGGGCAACCGAATAGGGGGAATTCACCTAACTCTGATCGGGCAATAGCATTTTGATCAACAATTCAAATGTAACAGGAAGATTGCATCCATAGAACAAGTAAAAAAAATGTGTAGTAGCTGAAAGTTCGATACAATTAATAAAGCAAAGCAAATAAAACGGGCAGCAGTAGTAAAACAAGCAAGGCCAGTTAAAAGCTATTAAAGTCTAAGCTATTGCCATCGGATATTGCCACTCAAAACATACATATGTCGTTTATTTACGAAACCATGATAAAAATTGAGTTTAGTGGTCGAGTGAGGGAGAACAGGTTCATAAAGTTTATGTACAGTCACTCACAGTGATGTTCGGTCACTTTTAAAAGAACTGTAACATTTTTGCACAATACGACCTTAATATTTTTTATAAATTAGATTATTAATACATTTTGCTTGATGATATTTTAACTTCAATATAATGAATGCACATAATGTGATATTTTATAACTTCATTTCTACAATAATAAGGCAGATAGAAAATAATTGCAGACATCATTACATTGTAAGTTTACTATTAAATATCTATTAAATACAAATTGTAGTAATGTAAACTTTATTGAATTACAATATGGCAATTTGTAGGAACACCTCAGAGCCGCCACACGAATGCAAAAATTGAAAAACATCTAGGATTATTTGGGAGGTCTGCAGAGACAATACAATTTTTTAGAGAACATGTCAATAGTGATTAAAAATGTTTTCATCTTCTTTCAGTTTATACAACACAGTCTCTCCGCTGCACATTTTCAAAATTAAGTGAAGCTCTGGAACTCTGTGAAAGGATAAAGAATTTTCGCTGAGGCATTTACGTATTGTCACAGAGATGGCAACGAGTGGTGGTCTTTATCGTCTATCCTTTGTTCAAGGATCTCCTAGCAAAATTGCAGGAAAATATTTATACGTATATTAAAATTGTTTGTTATAATACGAAATTATTGAAACAATTGTAGAAAATGATTTTAAATTACACTTTATAATACCTAAATTATTTTAAATTACACTTACTCATTTTTGTTATAATAATAACTATTACTATGTGTCTATGTGTAAGTCCCATATATCTAATTTTCAGTTAGCACACTTTTACCCCAGTTTCCATCGATATTTCAGGTGGACAGTAAGGGTAGTTTTCTCTAATCAAATGTCTACGAGATATAATGAAATTGTTTCGATGTGTGTTTTTTCAAACACCGATAATTGTGTGTATAGCCTTTAGTATCTTTCGAATATAGTACATGGAAATGTCCACGTTAATAGCTGCAGCGAAGTCCTGAGTAGCTATTTTAGCTGCAGTTTCGTTGGCCCGAATGTCCTGGTGCGACGTTATCCACATTAGTATGGTCCAGTAGTCGCGCGAACTTTTTGTTCGCCGCACGCGGGAGCTAAAAAGAACAGACACGTAAGCTGCATCGACGGGGCATTTCCCTAAATACTCTAAAGGGCGTCCTCGAAAATGGGACAACCATGAAAAGCATTGACCATGGCCGGATGAATTAAGCATCCCCATTAAGGCTAACACGAAAACGAAGCCATCGCGATAGCAATCGCCGCGCCGTGCCGCGCCGCGAGGCTCCCGCAAAAAGGACTGCATCGTTTGCGGAGTAATTAATCATTCATCGCATTCTCCTTATCCGTCGTCGCGGGATTATCAGCCGGCTCGATCGTTAGGAAATTTTTCCAACGACGAAGAGCCGGGAAACGCAATCTCGGTGGACTTTGCGTCGATGAATACAGATCTTTATGCAAATGCAGCAGATAAGCTAACGCAGAGCGGAGCTGGTAGGCAATTCTATGTAACAACAACAAGAACAACAACAATGAGGACGACGGGGGAGATCGCGTAATCGCTTAATCTCGATGAGTTGGTGAACTCGGCTTTTTTCCCTAGGTATTACGGAACCGGGCTGCTAAAGTTTCAAATTGAATCGAAGACGTCGGGGCAGCTGTATCGAACAGCAGCATCCGGTCGTGTCGTGTCAAAGTTCGGGAACTAATACTTCCGGTACGAAAGCCCCGTGTCATTTTCACGGTGTTTGTATCGTTTTTATCGGGGCTCTCGTTTGTTTCCTGGGACGCGAAACCTTGTCCGGCTTATTTCGCCGTTCGCTCGCCGGCGAACTCTGTATTCCCGGCGCATCGCGTAATGCCGCAGCATTACTGCGGATGTCTGAGCTCGCTAACCGGTAAATATGAGTTTTCACTTGGTGCTCGCCGTGCGAACCCATTGCTACTCGTGGGCTCTATTTTTGCCTCGTTAATTACGATTACGCGTCGTCCCAAGGTACGGGTGCGGCGCGGCGTGGCGTGGCGTGTGGCGCGCCGTAGCAACACGCCAGCGCAACGCCGCGCCACGCCGAGAGCCACGGCTTTCTTTTTCCCCGGGCCGAGGAAACGCTGCCAGCCACGTCGAAAGTCTGCCAGTGCCGCGAAAAACTTTAGAGTCGACGAGGAAATTTTGACGCTTTCGGCACAATGGAAATATTCTCGGTCGGACTAATTAGCGAATTAACTGATTTCTCTGATGATACACTCCCGATACGAAAGATAGCACGGGTGCGCTACCATTCGTGTCTCGGAGATGGATTCCAGATTGTCCGAATACTATGAATAATATATAAGCATTATCTTTTAACATTAATTTAATTTTTTATTTCACATTATATATTTATTTAACATTAATTTAATTACTCTGATTCTATCAGAATTTTTGGAAGTTGATATCGGACACACTTAATGTGTTCATCTATATAACGTGTGGCAATGAATCAGCGAAACCAAAGCACATTTTCAAACACGAACATTTATTTATCAAAAGCGGATTAAATTGTGAAATTATCCACAACATTTTTTACCATTTAGTTATACGTACGTTGTCCTTTCTTTACTTTCGATTACGGTATTACATTTTTCTTTATACCGTTATAATGTTGTGTATTTATTTTGTGTTGTGTATCTCCATCTACTCCTAGTTCTTTTCATTAAAGCTAAACATTTTTGTTTTGAAGTGAGATCCACAAGCGAGTCATGGGAAACAAAACACCTAAATATGTGTGGCTGTTGCAAAATAGGTGAATACTGTGTATATTTTCTGTGGATTATACTATATAGGAAAAACGCGTCGCGTCGGTGTAATATATGAGCATCTATTTCAAAATATTACATCTGCTAAGACATGCGAAACCTAATTAACCTTTGGACGACGATGCCGAGGTCAAATTTGACTTAGTCCTTTAACGATTACGTCCAACTTTTCAGCTCCACATGAGAAATTTAAATTATAGTTTATATTTTTGCAGTCTAAACATCCACGTTAATCCTTCCGAAAGAAATACGATGAAAAATATATCTAGGAATATTCGAAATTCAGAACTTGACAGAATCTAAGCGTCAGAATTTCCAATAATTTTAAGAACATTTATCTTCTGAAAGATTTTTTGCAGGTAGTTTACAAATTAAGAAAAAGATATTCGACCTGTCTAGGATTGTTTATTTTTTGTTTAATTTCTAAATTTCAAATTATGTTTAGCTACCATTTCTCTAAAAACAATATCTTGTGTACACGTATAAAATAAAGCCTGATTAGAATTTTCAACGTCCGATAAATTGGAGGCAGGTATTATGTCAACCATCAATCATGCAGTTTAGCTCAACCGATTCTGGGTCACTTGTGATCCTTGTCTAGATCATATTAATCCTTTAGTGCACGGGTGAAACAGAACTCCTGACGATATGTAGATAGAAAATCTTTCGCTTGCATTTTCATTAATAAATGTTGTTGTTTCTGATTATAACGAGATCATCGCTCAATTGCAAAACGCTACTACAAAGAAAGTAATATATTTCAGCTATAAAATAATATTAAAAATATATGTGAACAATTTTTGACTTACTGAGTGCATTTTTTAAGAAGTTATTCTCCTCTGTTTATCACAAGCATCGTTAGATAAAATCTTGCATAGAAAGACTTAAATTGACAAACTCAACGAAAAATCTGGTTTCGCCAAAAGTGTCCCAGTCTTTCATTAGACTATTTGGGAGTTAGTTCAATTTATTTATCTAAGAAGAAGTAAAAATATCAATATTATCATTGTGGTAAAACCCGAGTCTGTACATAACGAACATAGGTGGGTATGTGTGAGATAAAAGATTGCATTGTTAATTACCTTTCTACTCGCCACACCCTGTACCTCAATTTCCAACTGCGTCGATTTAATCACTCTAATCACCGCGCACCTCATCGACCCAAAATTAGCTCGCATACCGCTCCCCCGAAAAATCGCGAAAGCTCGCAGTAATCGAATAGAAACGCGGTGGCCACCTTGCCACCGTCCGTTTCCCTCGAACATTCTCCAGCTTCAATAATCAGATGTGTTTTGAACTCCGCTGATGAAACACTTGGAACTTTATAATCAAACTTCATCGAACTTCGAAACTCCGAACTACGGTGTAGAAGCTTCTTCCGTGGAACTCTGCGTTTGGTGAAAATACCAATTACACGGTCGCGCCGTTAATTCCGTGGATAGTGTCGAGGGTTCCCACTTTACCATTCGACCTGTTCCAAGGGATAGCTACTGTACTGTGTGTACATATTTCAATATCTTATTTCGCGTATACCTGGACGAGCTATACAGTTTTGTTCCGGTATAAGGCAATGGCTCGGGACCGGCTTTCACCGTGTTAGGGTATGCGCAGCGTCGTCAGATTACGACTTGTCTCGCACTTTACTTTCCCCTTCTACAATGCTTCCGCCACGGCCCGATCACGTGACGCGTTTCCTCTTTGTCGTGCACTTAGACCAATGTATATTTACAGACCCGGCGTAGGTATAGGATATGCATAGCACGCAGAAAAGCAAGGTATACAAGTATACGTATGCATTTATTTCTAGATATAAGTAATTTTATCTCGATCGAAATATTAAGATAATAGGAATTAATTTAGCAGCGCAAGGTTCGATCAATTAATTCCCATTATTTATTTCTAGAGGTGTGCAAGAATATTCAGGAATTCCCGTGACTCCCAGTCTTGCACACCTCTAATTATTTCGTAAACATTTGGAAAAATGGTGCAAACTTGTTGCAACAACTCTTTACACAACTCAGTATTTTATACTTAATATATCGCATACATTGTTCTTACTAATCTGTTTTTCTTTAAATAAAATAAGTTGTGGGGACAAACACAGATTTCATGTTATCAAGATCTACGTTAAAATCTAACTTTATCCAAATTATAATTGACAAAATGAGTTGGCATCAGTTAAAATAATAAGAATAAAGTAAAAATGAATGACTAATAGAATAAAATATATATTACAGTTTCCATAAATATTTATATACAGGATAGCACTTTGCCCACAACCATCATCTGGCAGACGATGTAATCTTGGAACAAGGCAGGTCTCTCATCTGACTAATTTAGTACTGGCAGAGAGAGAGAAGAACTTTAAAAGAAGAGGGGATAGCGATATCTCCTTATATCGAAGCAAACGAAACTGCATCGAGTTAGGGGAGGATAGATGGAGGATGAAGGGTTGGTTCTATTGCGTTTCTATCGTGTTGGCATTGTTCTGCGGCGGGTCGAGTCGCTCTTGATCAGGGGTAGAAAAGAAGAAAGGGTTGCGTGGTGAAAGGCAAACGAAGATGGACGTGTGTTGAACCGTATACGGCTAGAACGCGAGCAGACCGACGGAATATGTTATTTCTCCAGGCTGTTATTTCGCGGCGGGATTCACGGTATATGGCACCGTGATAACGGAATCAGATAGCCACTGTGCCATCTCTTACCGCGGAATAATACCTTACGGGGATATAACTCACCGCTGCTAGACCGATATTTTTGCTGGAGAGTTGTACGCGGGCCGGGGGCCGCGAGGCCTATCCCCCGTACCGTGACAGGCCGAGCGTCGCGATGCCTTTCATTTCCACGCCAATGTCCGTGATGACTTATTCGCGAAATTGCCGGCCGCCTCTAATACAACGTTCGGAGACTGTCGATCACCCGATAGAACCCCGACCTCGGCCAACGCGAAACATTGCGAGGGCGTGGGCGACACGAAAGTGGTCACTCCAGGCGATCGTGCTCCCTTGGTATCGTTTCCTCTATCACCACGACCTCCTTCCACGCAATTATTCGGTCGATTCTGTGCTCCGATCCTGTTTTAATCTTCTTTTCAACGTCCTGTCCATTTCACACATTTTTCCCGCAAAAGATGGCGCTAGTCTGCTGTTTAGAAAAATTGATTTCAGTCTATGAGAATTTTATTCTTTAACAGAGAGGTTCTTAAACTTCTTTTTTTTTGGTTCCAGGGTGGTGGGGAAAATGCTCTTACGTACGATCTCCTCTATAAAGATGACAGTCGCGAGTAGAGTGTGGGACTAAACACCTAACACATACCCACTAAAAATCCCTTTGAACTGCAGAGATTATTATCTGGAACCGCTTCGTAGCATAATTTTGGATGATCTATAAACAGTTATACTGGTTCACACTACCATACCTCTTATAAAGGTATAAAGAAAAATTATAAAAAATCCACATAAAGTAAAACACAGGTAAAATAACAGTTGCTGAAGATACTAAACATACTAGATTAAAATAAATAAAATGTCTTGGGTTGGGATGGGGTCCACAAAAAAAATGTTCAAGAGGGAGGCCTCGGACTACATAAGTCTAAGAACCCCTGTTCCAACACATTCGCATCGAACGACGCATACATGTGGTTCTGGATTCTTGAAACTTCGCGATGGATAAAGCTCTGAATTAGGTTACGAGATATTCGCTAAAAACTTTACTTCTAAACCCACGGGGTCGATACGCTATTCGATGACCTCGAAATATATTGCTAGAAAGTTTTCTGCGATTATCTCGTGAACTATAGCCGACCGCCGAAAACTTTGAAGGGAAACGATGTTCAGTATGGTGACCTTGATAACACATTTCAAGATCATTCAAATTGACGAGGGGGTAGCATGTAGACAAATGGATTTACAACTTTCTTTAATGATTTGGTGAACTTGTAGAAAAGAGTCCTGCTTTCCGATTGACTTTGAGATATGTTGTCAAGGTTACCATACTGAACGACACAGGAAAGCTTATTTACACAAAAATGACGTGGACAGTCTGTCATAACTTTTCATTTGAATTTTCATGATCAGTAGCAGTGAATATAATCATTTCTTCTATCTATTAATTTAATAATTAGAAATTCGTTTTTATTTCATTTTAATATTTTGATTAACAACCGAGGAGAAGGGTGCTGAATGAGGGGTTAGCTTAAAATTTTGGGGGATTATCTTCCAAGCTTGAAGCATTGTTTTGCACACGATACTAATGACAATTATCTTTCCTTATTCTTCTGTAGCCTTTCTCGTTGCGTTCACCGTTCGATCAAGCCGTCGTTGACCGGGCAGAGGAATTTTTATTCGAAACGCAGCAGCGTATTTATGTCGGAGATGAAATTCTATCGAGCCGGGGGCCATTCGTCATAACGATGACTCACCTCGATGTTAGGTGAACGGTGATCCGGCGATATCCTGTTTCTAACAGTGCGGGCGCGCGTGAGAGAGCGACGATTCCCTGTACCATAGAAAATTCGATATTGTTGCTGCGCCGGAGCCATTTCTTAGGTGCAACGTGCGCCGATAATGGTCAACGTGTAACGTCTATCGCGTTCTCGTACGCTCCAGATAGCGCGCCCGAGCCACTCAGCCCGTAGGTACACGGAGTCTCGTCGAGTTACTCGTAAGTGGCGGATGTCATTTCAATCCACTATTCGATTACGTCGGCTCACCTTACCTAGCCGGCGGGTTTCTCGTTAACCGGTTGCACCTTGTGTTGCGACACGGTTTTCGTTGCGTTCGCTGTTCGCGTGCGCCCACCGCCGATCGAAAACCGGAACGATAGGAAATTACCTACCTCTCCTCCGTCTACCTAACCCCCCGGGTATTATTTTCCCAAAGTTCGACTCGTCGTTCTTCGACCCAGAACTTCCAGCGTCTGCAAGTTCGACGAGTCGTGTTACACTGACATGAGAATCGTCCGAACCAATCTTGTTTCGCTTTAATCGCGAGAGCCCACTTGCCCGTTTAATTGAGAACTACGACCATCGAAGGTGGCCTCCTCTCTGTCTATCTCTCTCGGACACCGGTATCGATTCACCGGCGTTAAGTGTCCTGGAATACTTCGCGTGGATTGATCACGGGCCCAGTTCACGCACAGCTGTGTCGACGGACGAGCGGTTAATTGCACGGCGTAGTCAAATGTTTCCGGAGTAAGGGTAAGCTTATGTTGGCGTTCAGGTGAACGATTAGACCGATTCGAGATAAGTAGTGGAGAAATCGGGAGGGTAATATCAAACTCTCGTTGTGTGCATGTTCTTTAAATTGTTTGATAGATATTGTAACAAAGTCTCTGTTTCGCTAAATAAATGAATACACTTTCAATAACCGTAATACGCTATTTTCCGGAGGAAGGCAACTTATCTCTGACTATATCGCTTTTATCGCCTTTGACGTCTCGTACGTCCGCTTTCTCTCGTGTCTGTCTTTCGACTCGACTCTCTTTCGTTCCAGCGTCGTTATCCTAACAACGCTGTAACCAACCTGAATCTTCCAACAATTCTATACAACGGGTATACGGGTATTGTTTCGGTTTTATGGTATCGAAGGGTTAGTCGGCAACATTTAGTTAACCCATCGGTAATGTGTATTGAACATTATTATTCAAAATAACAGGCTTGGGAATCATCGCAATAAATTATTTGAACAATAATCGTTGTGACAATATATTTGGCTGCGTGCCATTTGCAATAATCATATGTTAGTTTCTTTGAACGGCCAAACTATTGTTGTTAAAGTATTTGATTATTTGAAATGATTATTTCATATATTTATTCATATATGAAATATATTATTCATATATGTCTCATGTTTTCTTAAAAACCAGGCGTTAAATTGAAAAACCATTATTCTTTTTTTCGCGACTTGTTTTTGCATTTGAAATCATCCCCTGCTCGATTGCACCACTCATCCGGAGACACCCTGGGTAAAATACTGGCACTTTAGTAAAACGTCTTATAAAAATCTCGCATTATAGTGCTATCGGAATTGTTGCACCGTGTTACATCGAACCTTCCCAGAATACCGTGTTATAAAAGGGTCGGCTGTAAATGATCCGCGTTAATAGTCCCGTCACGGCAAGAACGAGGGTCCTTGCTCAGCCGCCCCCGCCGGAAGGGTTGAACGTGTCATCGTGCGAAGTTCCTGTAATCGGGGGAAAGTGATTTTGTGCATGAGCGTTCTTTAGCCAAAGTTTTCCGGAGTAAACAAGAAAGTACGGGATCCTGTTGCGAAAGCAATGGACTCCTCGTTGCTCTCTCTCTCTCTCTGTCTCTCTCTCCGTCGACATTATACAACCGGGTTTCTCGTAGAACTCCCGTGTGTTCCACGGCTCCGGGATAGTGAAACCGGTGCCGCGTTTGCACCCCTCCCTGGCGCATTAATCGCGCACGGTAACCAAAAACCCGGGATAAGTCATCTCTCGAGCATGGAACAATACGCCTGCCTGAAACCAGCGAACCGTCTTCTTATTGTATTTTATACGAGTGCCGTCAGCTGCCGGTTGTTTACATTTTTTACCGCGGAACGACTTCGGGACTCGTATTTTATCCGCATCAGCCCCGCTGACCGTTTTGCGAGGACACTGGATGCGCCGAGTACGTTAGACTAGAGAAGATATGACTTTTTACGGCTGCAACAGCCACGGAAGGCTGGAGACACAACGACAGATGGTGCTCAACAAGTCGAGTCGGTGGTTCGTCGAGGGGATATGCCCTCGTCGGCCCCCACCCCACGCTCTTCTCTGCCTCTTCTCTTTCTCTCACCCCCGTTCGCTTTATTCTGCTCGTAACGCGTTCTCCATCTTCGTTTTTCTTCCTGTCGCGCCGCGTCTCTTCGTTGACTCGATCCATTCCGTTCCGTTCCTCGAGATAGGTAATAACGCCGCGCTCGCCGAGTGGAATTTGCCACGTTTATCGCGCAGTTTCTCGCTTTTCAAATGAATCGTTTAATTAGACCGCAACGTACGTGGATCGCACAATGTTTTCGTCGTTCCAGCCGCGTCTCGTGCAGCATTATGCAGGCTGTCCGATCCATTAAATGTTGTAACTTTTGACGGGTCTGTCAACAAGATTTTTATGAAACTGGTATCTCCAAAATTTTCATGTAATTTATGCATTTTTTAAAAAATATGTTCGCTTAATCCGAAAAATCTGAAAAATACACGTAAATAACCACGACGAGATTAACATAATTTTTTAAAAATCGATTGTGCAACCAAAAATTCTTAAATAATTCACTTTTACATGTGTTTTTTAGTAGAATATCTCATAAATGGAGCATAATTCATTAATGGATGATACATGGACGTATCTTAAAATTTCTTTTGAAATATTAAAAATTGTCTAACAAGTTCTAGCAAAGTGATAAACATGAGTTTTGGATGAATAGTTTTGTTTAAAAAAAGTAGTGGCAATCTTTAAATCTTTGAAAGTTTATTGAACAAATAAACAGACAGATTGCTGTAACTTGTTTAACATTTTCTTAAGAAATAGTTATCCATCCTTAAACATTCTGAGAAAATGAAAGAAGGAAATGAAAATAAAATTCACTGAGGAAAAAAAACTGCGAGATTGCAATCTAGGGTTTATCCTGTCTCCGGATGAAGAAGAAGCACTGCAGTTACTTCTCTTGAATGAAAAAGGAAACGCCACACTTGTTGTTTCTCTTAATATAGCATATTGTACTTTTCAAGTAGTGTTGATTTAAACTAGAAATGTCCTACGGCGATTGCAGGAAGTAGGGGTTCCATGAAAATTGATTTCATCTACTAATAATTTTAGTACACATGGATAACAACATATCAGCATTCTTAGGTTTTTCTAATCTTTTACTGTTTCACATTTCACCCTGCTAATTATTCATGAATAGATAAAAATCCACAGTCTAACTATGAAACACGTAAAATATACATTATTAATCTTTTTACATTTCGAAATAAACGTGAATAATTCAAGGTAAAATTGATTTGTAAATAATTTATTCTTTAAGCTGGAATAGTCCTCTTTCGTGTGTGAATTATTCACTGGTCATTGCACCATCAAAATCTATTCCCATTATTCCAACATTATTTAATCGATTATAAGATATATTTTATATACATTATCAAAACCAGCATTTGAAAGGTTATTACCTAAGGATATCGTTAAAAATTTTTTTTAAATAGTTTCTTAACAACTCTTTAACGAAACCGCGGAGGACATTTGTTGAAAAGAAAAAGTTGCTTGAAATCACTTCAGGAGACCCTTCTAAGGAAGTATAACATTTTTGGAAGTCCTGTAAAATCCATCAAGTTTCCCACAGTCGTGCCATTAAATTTTAATCCGCGAGTGAACTGACAGCGAGGAAATCGCCATAGATCGTTGCTGAATCGTCCACAGAGGAAAAAGAGAGTGAAAGGGAGAGAAACAACATTGTTTACCAAGCAGCTACGTAAATTATACCGCTCGGTCGCGTACGAGTCGCGTTATCCCAAGGAATCCTTAATTCCGAAATGCTTCTACGGTAACCGTCAATTTCAGCGCCTTTGGATTTCACGCACCTTCCGGCATTTTTACGAGATTTAATTAAACGTCCTGCCTTTGGCGGGCACGGGGCGCGCCAAGGTCCGAGTGGCCGCGTTTCTCGGGATCGTATTTGAGCTTGGTCGGCTTTTTCATTCCCGTCGGCTATTCCCCACAACTATTGTCCGGCATTACTCGTCACTTCGGTTTGCACGCCGGGAAGAATGGTCCGCGGATGCACCGGCAAGAAGAAAGCCACGAAACTCGTCGCCCATTGGGAGATGGCTTTCCTTTGCCGGGCACATTTGCATCCAACTTTGTTACACTCTGTCGAACGACAAAGACATACACGAAGACAAGCAAGCAAGCAAGCAGTCGCAGATGGCCGAAACTTTGCCGGTAGGACAATGCCTGAGGAAGAAGGGACACGAGCACACCACCAACCGAGCACGAACGGTAGCTTCAGGGTTGGAGAGGGAGGTGGGAGGGAATGGTTTAATCGGCTACCTTCTCTTTACCATCGTTCCCGGAGTATCTCCCACCGCAACGCTCCTCGTTCGTCTCACCCTACATATCACCCTTTGCTCTGGTTATTCGTCGGCTGACGAACAATGCTCTGCTCTCTCCAAGCTCGATGGAAACTGAGCCATCTCTTGTCTCTCTGTTCCTCCTTCTGCTCGCACCATCGCCGCCATCACTAGCAACCCCTCTACCTTTCCACCTATCCAACGTCCCTATATACTTTTACCCTTTTCTCCTTTTCTCTTCAGGACCGGGTCCAAGCAGTGTGCAATGCGTGTGTGGGGGGCCGCGAGGAAGGGAGAGAGCGTGTATAGACGTTCCGGCGTGCCGGTGTACGCGAGCGCAAAACCCACAGTTTCCCCTTTCGAGCACCACTTTCCCGGCGGAGTTTTCGACGGACCAGCTGTTGTAAAGCCACGAACGGAGAACGAGTGGAAAGAGGGCTCGTGTTGCCTTATAGAATTTTCGACTGGCGATTACCGGAATCGCTTCAGAGCATTTTACACTACTCGTTAGAGAGGGCCGTACGTTCCGCCCGGGGATAGCCCACCCCCTTCATACCCTTCTCAGTCGCCCTCACCCTCCCCCTTCCTCCGCCCTTTCGGTATTGCGTCTCCGCTGTAACTGGAAAACTTTCGCGAACAAACGCGATTCGCCGGGCACTGC
Source organism: Lasioglossum vierecki (assembly GCA_028455595.1). Classification (NCBI taxonomy): domain Eukaryota; kingdom Metazoa; phylum Arthropoda; class Insecta; order Hymenoptera; family Halictidae; genus Lasioglossum; species Lasioglossum vierecki. The sequence continues at coordinate 13,555,682 of CM052337.1, forward strand.
GGTTTCTCGCAATTTTCCTTCCCGTCCACGTCCCCCGCCCCTTTTCTTTTTCCCTCACCGTGGATGCAACCGGCCCCCGAACGAGATTGGAGAGGGTGAAACTGTACACTCCCCATCGCGCCCTTCTTTCATCCCCCTCTTGCGCAAAGCACCGGTACGCTAATCGTAATATCGTCGCGATAGACCGAGTCGGAAGTCCGGCACACCCACCCCTGTTCGAGGGGGAGAAAATAAATTTTCGGCTGGCGAATTAATTAAATTTTCGTCAGGGTAATAATTAACCCTTTGCCCGTAATGAGATCGGTATCGAGAGCCGGCCGCGAGATGCACGTGTCCCTTCAATAACTGGATTAGTTTTGCGAACGTATTGTGCCTCGACGTTCGTTTTGCTTTCTCGGAAAAGCGAATAAGAAATTCTCTCGGCTGGTTCGACCGGGACGAGAATTAATTCCCAGCCTTCGGTTTTTCATCCCTCAAAGGGAGATTTCCATCAACCAATATTAACTTTATTCTCGAGGATTTCTCTCGCGTGATTTTCCCGGGGAGAAAATGCGGGAGCGAGGAACGAACAGAAGGAACGGAAAGTTGCTTGACAAATTGTTCGCGCATTCGAACCTGCCGTCTCGGTCGTTATTTTAGGAAATTTAATTACGATAAACAATCGCCACGAGCGCCAGATTTTAGTTCCGCTCGTTGCCAGGTTCGATCGGGGCAGTTTCGGGATTGCGTCGCGCAATCATTATTAATTATTACTTAATTTGCTGAGGGTATTAGCCGAGTCGCTAAATTATTGGATTAACCGGTTTTTGTTTCGTGAATATTACATTTAGTGTGCTGTTCGAAATATTCGAACATACACGCGGCTCTTTGCTTATGCACTCTAAGTTGCCGGGAAGCTGCGGAATAATTGTAACAGACACTCGAATGGAATTCTACTTTTCGCGCTATTTTTAAGCGATTAGGGGTACTTATGGAGAAAATAAAATCGTATTTCAATTCGAAACCAAGATACTTTAACACTATTGTCAAAGGAACCGTCAAAATATTCTAAAATTTTTAATTTATGAATGTAGAGATTGTGAAGATTCATCCAGGAGGAATTATTACATTTTTTATATCCAAAGAAAATATTTTTTATATCCAAAGAAAATATGACTTAAAATTTAAATAGACAAATACCTGTTGCTTTTATAAACTACTAATGTAAGCCAATCTTCACTTTGATGATCCAGAAATTTTTAACTTTTGTTTATATAATTTGGTTCAAAAGTCATGGGCATTTAAAATTGATCGATTTAACTAGCATACGTTAATATCGAAAATGTACAGGATTATATGGAAAAGAAGTTAAAAATTTCTGAGTTAAGAAACTCTTTTTGAAATTAAATATTCACCTCGATTAAATCATAACGAGGAGTCAAATACGTTGTATATTGTGTAATATAATTAACAATTGACGAGAATAATAGTAATACAACTCTGATGAACACAGATGTGAGCAAGCGATTTGTAAGGGGAAGATAACATCAACTGTATATATTTCACTATTGTTATATCCTGTCCAAATTATGTATATATATATATGTTGTGGGCATTCTATTGTATTTCCATATTACAATGCTGATACTTTTATCAGGTTCTGTTGCTAATTAACATTAGTATCATTAATTTTAAATAATTGTTAACATTACTACAAATGTTGCAATACGAAACATATGTTTATTCTATATTCACCTATGCTAACGATAGTTTCAATCATTTACTTACAAACAAACAAAAAATAAAAATTTCGAATATCCAATCTTCAAGAAAAAATGTACAATATAAAAATATGTTCATAATTTCAAGTATTAATCATATTAAAATTGTTGCCAAAATTTTGAATGCAAAATTCTGACTAGATTTTCGACTCTGAATCTTAAATAAAAGAAAAAAATAAAATTGCATGAACTTTCCAAGGAAGTGATCTTATAAATTCTGCAAAGAAGAATTTATCCTTTTTCTTAACTTTAAGACACAAATATTTCACTGAATTTTTTCACAATTCCCTGTTAATTAGTAAATTTCAATTTTCAAACTTAAGCTATTGTAGGTTCGCTGCCTTAGAAACCGCGTACCATTTAATTTAAAGCAAGATTCATTCCAGTTGACTAATTAGTTTTTGAGCTATTTACCTTATCAGTTCGAAAAGTTTCAAGAAAAACAAGTTTTGCCCGAAGGTAAAAAGTTTATTAGCTCAGTGGCCGACACTTGAAAGCCTGCAGCTTTGGTAATCTTAAAATATCGAAATTCCTTTGCGTCTATATAATCTTTCACTATCAAAGTAGTGAGTTTTTTAAATTTTCTACATTTTTCAAGATGTAGAAATAGTGGTTGAAAAAGTGTAACGGAAAGCAAGTTCGATATTGTCGGAGCGTCCGAAACCGCCAGTCAAAAGTGAGACACACAAGTTGATCGAACGGAAGAGTGGTTAGAGGGAGTAGAGCGGCGGATACCTGTTGGCGTTGGTAACAAGTAGGGTGAGCGTACAAGAGGGTGCTGGTCGCCAGGAAGTCCGTTCCGGTTGTTCTCCGTTTCCTGTGCAGGGTTGGGCGGGTAACGGTTGGTCTGTACTCGCCGTCTACCCGTCGTCGTACGTCTATTCGTCCGCGAGGAGGAAAGGCTTGAACGCAAATTGGAAACGTGAGGTGAAAATAGCGTCTGGAGTCGGCGACTGGGTGTTCGGAGAAGCGGCGTCTGGGTGCACGATGCGATTTTCCACCGAAACCGGAGTCGCTCGTTTGTTCGGGTACTTCGGTGCCCGCGGTAGTCGAGGACCGACGCGACGTCGTCTAGTCACGATCGACACTCCCCTTCCCGTTGCCGAAGAATAGCTGAACGCATTTGTTCGTCGAACAACCCGGAGGCCAACGACCCCGAACGAGCGACGATGACTGCGCGGAAAATCGCGATGAAATATCGGCTCGCCACGAAAAGAGGAGGCTATGCTGGGGAAGGACGGCTCTCTTTGTGTGTCCGAATATATAACGACGGCCAAGGAGAGGGAAAGCGTGAAAAGGAACATCCGCGAGTCTGGGTTTCAACTGCTCTCCCTCTCAATTATATTCCTTCCACCCCCTCGACTCGCCTCGTTCGGTTAATATTGGCGCTCTATCTTCCAATGCGACGGTGCTTTCGACACAATAGATATTGCTGTGGGCCGTGTGCTGCGAGGCACGGAACAAGATAGAGCAACCTAGTCATTTTTAATTTCTATTTAGTACAGTATTTATATTTAGTACTTATATAGATTTACCTTCTTTCTTGCGTGAAGAAACTTTAAAGGGAAATGCTGTACAGAATTGTGACCTTGGCAACAAGCTTCAAGGTCTAGCTTCCCGAAAGTTGTTTCAGTTTCAAGCATATGGAAATTTTGATATATTCATTGTGTATGCTGGTTTAAAAAAATTGTTCGAATTGTTCAGAAAGAAATGCCAATTCATGGTGCATTTTTAATGGAACAGAGTTCGTTTCAGTATAACATAACAAAATTTCAGCAAATTCGAAAAGATATATTTATAGTAAAGTACGAATGTATGGATGTATACATCTGAATTTGATGTACGATGGGTTTTAAAACATTCGAATGGTTTTGAATTATACTTTTAAAAACTACAAGTGAAAATCGATATTCCGAAAAAGTGGTATTTGATATGGAAACCCTAGAAAATGTGATGGAGATTGCATAAGCTTTTGATGTAAAAATGGATATTTGTCAAATCTATGATACGAATATACAACTCTACTTAACTTTTCTTGAGTTTGTTGTAGCCTTGTACTGTATAGCTTGATATCAGTGTTTAAATAACGCCTCTTGGAGTAAATAATGGTTATTATTTTCCGCCCCACTGCTTGTGCAACCAAACTATGGCGATGTGTTGTACATGCTTTAGCCACCAAAACTCCTCGCGCGCTATAGTTTACCGGATTAAGATAACTTAACTTCAAACAAACGAACAAACTCAAACCAACGTCTTCCGACTTTATAAAAAGTCAACATCGCAGAACACTTGTACAACATCCTATACATCAACTCATGCGTCAGTTAAGCTTCTCTCTGTGTTCACACTGACAGAAAAAGAAGTATTCAAAAAGTTGTCGAATGGAAAATTGTCAAAAAATTTTGTATATAGTATACTTAAATTTAAAAAAATCAAACAGTGAAAGCATTACGAGTTAGTATTTTCTACTAATGCAGAATATTTCTTTTTCATAAAATTCTTCTAGTCCTAGAGTATTGAGCTAGGAATACCCTAATTTGCATCATGTTGTTTTTATCCGACATCTATATCGTTTCTGACTATTCAATCGTAAACGTCAGCAAACTTTCATCCCGCCTCTTATCTTACCCTAAGCGCGCCTGCTTTAAAAGAAAAACATCGCAGTGCGTCCACAATCTCCAGCTTTAGTTGACCGTTCCAGGATTTCACCAAGTCTGGAAAGCATCTCGCCTGTAACTTAAGAGGTCCATTGTTTATAGTAGATAAAAATCACATTTTTTTAAAGAGCCCCAGCAATCAACACTTCAACCTCTACCTCAGACATATTATAGTTAACAAAATTTTTCTTGATTTTATAATTTCATAATTATCTTAAAATCGATATTTTTTGCGAATACCGCATTCTTTAGTTATACCAGTATTTTTGGCTTGGTGCGACATGTGCCATCTTTTTGATCGTACTTGGAACGAAACGCACCGTCGACACAGGGTTAATACACCCCCACGCAAACGGGATTATACAGGGTGTCCCAAAATTCGTGTACTTCCCGGAAATGGGAGGTTCCTCGGGTCATTTGAAGCGACATTTTCCTTTACAAAAATGACGCCAGCAGCTTCGTTTAGGAGTTATTAACAAAAAACACAGACCAATCAGAGCGCGGCTAGAACAAACTGAGTCCGACTCAGCGACAGGTCCCGCTTAGCGTGACGGCGCCATTGGCCGAGCCAGAATCAATCCGCTGTAGCCGCGCTCGGATTGGTCCGTGTTTTTTGTTAATAACTCCTAAACAAAGTCATTTTTCCAAAGGAAAATGTCGCTTCAAATGACCCAAGGAACCTCCCATTTCCGGAAAGTACACGAATTTTGGGACACCCTGTATTGTATACACAAGCGTGGTCCAATTCCACTGTCCGGTCGCTTACCTCTTAATCCCCTCTATTCCCAAACTCACGATCTAACAAAGAGCCACTCCACCTCTGGCCGACTCCCTTCGTTACTTTATTTCTGCTTGCGTTCCACGGGGGCGAAGAAAGAAAGGGTAAACAGGCGATTCCCCGGTGTGGAGTCCTCGACGGCGGGGTTTTATGCGATTTAGGAAACGTCGAAAGCCCGACGGGGTCGCCTTGTATCCAGAGAGGTCCTCGGGCCGCGGCGATCCGTTGTAGCACGTATTTTTGAAACACCTGTCGGGTTTGCCGGGAAACTATAAATCGAGTTCCGTTGTCGATTTTCAGCTCGCGTCGCGTACGTGCCCTCTTCAGGCTGATTCGGGACGGGCAGCTGCGATCAGTCGCGCCCGACCCGACCCCAGCCCGCTCTTTGCGGAACGCGAAAGCGCGTGCTGCCGTGTCAGCAACAAGGCCTCGTAGATTTCGCCGGCCCGTGTTGAACCTACTCTTGATACCAGTTGTTAACAACATTCACCGTTGTAGCTACAACGGGCCGGCGCCCGGCGTCGGTGCGCGCACGGTCACGCACGTCCATGCGTATGTGTGCGTGGAGGCGCACGCGAACGGGACCTCGACTCGTTCCGGCAACAGCCTGCTCGAATAATGGCGTTGAATTTTCCGCGCACAGCCCGCGGCACGGATATCGGAAAAATCTCGGCAACGCGGTAACGCGGCAGTTTCGATAGCGAGCGAAACGAGCCACGAGGTGTTCCGCCTCCGACCACCCCCCGCGGCAGGGAGACGCGACGTCGAAAATGTGCGTGTCGATCGATAATCGGTCCCGTCGATGCCGGTTACCGAGCAATTTTTTTCGTTTGCCCGACCAATTCGCCGATTAAAATGCGTCACACGGACAACGCGCGAAAGCCGAACACGGCGGAGCCGCGGGGGCGGAGGCTACATCCACGCCAAGGATCGATGGCTGATCGAACGAGCGAAATAATCATTTCGGGTGAACGAATTACAGCGGAATATCCATGGGATCGTCATCATATTTCCATTCTATGCTAGAGAATTTCCATGGCGAGCGGCATTTTGACACGCTCGAGTCCTGTCATATTTCTATCGAGGCCCGTCCAGCTTGTTTGTCCCGCCGAAATAAAATGCTCGCCGGTCCACGCATTTTCGAATCACGTATCAACAAATGTGCATCTGCTCGCGTCGCGCTAATGGTTTTATTGATTGTGGCGAAGTCGTACGGAGTGAGTAAATACATTTCCATCGGTTACAATCATTTATAGTTAATCGCAATTAAAATTTGAAGGGGTTTAACTCGTTCGATCTATTTATTGTACAGAAAAGTCGCGAAAGGCTGTGCTCTGCGCGGACAAATATCGTGTAGGGACAGTATTGTATGATTGGTCTCGTATTTTTAATTTTATAATTATTGAAATTGTGAAGTTCCGTACATGGAAAATGTAATTCGTTAAATTTCTTTATCCAGCACATATTGCATTAAATTTGTACAATTTGCTAAGACATCTCAATCGTAATCAGGGCTTGGTAGTTTTAGTGTTAAACGGATAAACACAGTTGAAATTATTTCGTTTTTAGTGTCGTTTTAATCAGAAAAATGTCACGAATAAAATACAAATAAAATATTATTTAAATAGACCTTAGACATTATCCCTATTAAGGAAGTAACTTTAAGTTAATATTAACTAACTAATGAATTTAGTCTCTAACAAATAAAATGTCCCCTTTTCACAAAATGGAAGAAACGTCAGATGAATTTAATAGTAAATTATGTATGACGTATAAAATCATTACGAGGAGATTTTTCTGTAAATTTTAAAACAATTTTTATTTTGCATAACGAACCGCGGTCTATTTATTACGGTAAAATTCAACGATTCGCTTAAAATTGGAGATATTCATTTTGACGAAGGTTTTCGTGATGGTCGCAATATACAGCGCGGCGTATTTCAGTCATGCACAGTGGTCATTCGATATCTGCGTTAATGATTTTTGTTGGAAAAGACCGTTTTCACCTTTGTGTCGTATTGACATAATTACATTTATATAGCCTTTGCGAACTGTACCCGGAGTGAAAGAATAATTGGAAATTTATTAATCCGTACTTGCGTAACAATATGCGCAAGACGAGTAATGAATAAACAAATGCAAGGTAACTTAATTAAAGCTGTTGATGATATTGGGAAACGTTGGAAATCAAGGTTCAATGGTTTCGTAGATCATTACTTTATTTTAAGCAGCCGTTTTCCACGTGGCTTAATTGAGGCGACGTAAAAATTATCTTTTAAATAGGATCGTATACTGTTTGATGAACAATCTTGTGAACTAGGTAAATAAATGTCACTGCCTGAACCGTGTGGAATTAATTTATGATTTATTATACTGCAAATATATCGTGGAAGTAAATATGAATTTTCAAATGGTGTTTCATGGTATTTGTAATAGGGGCAGATCGAAATCAAACGAGGATTTATTTGTTACAAATAAAGGATTTACTGTGTGACAAACGCGAATTTTCGACTAACTGAAAATCGAAATTATTCGTATCAATTTTAACATTTTGACATATGAACGGAAAAGTTGTTTCGATGCGTTTTTTAAAATAAAGTGTAACTTTTGTTCATTATAAAATACCCATATTTGGTTAGTATTTCGTGCTCGTATTCTGAACGTTTTTCATTTCAGGTTGAATATTTAAATATTTTGCAGAAAAATAATATGATTGCTTCTTCATGGTACAAATGTTATACTTTAGTCATCTTTAATGAACCACGATGATTTACTTTCATCAAACTAATATTTAATGTATATAATAAAATACATTTAATTTATATAATGTTAATTATAGCATTATATAAACCATTATGTTTGTGTTTCTTAAATACATCCATGTTATCAATTATATCAATGTTTTATTAGGTGCAGGCTAGTTAAATTATTAAATCGTTCAACTTGAGAAATATCGTTTTAAGAAAATTACGTTTAAGGATTTAAAAGAAGTGAATTCTGCATCTAGAAGATAACAGATGTATAATACGCTCATGTTGCAGTTTTGCAAGTGGCTTTCTGTCTAGTCTAAACAATATATAATCTCATAATCCCCCTTATTACATTTGCATTCTGTAACATAAACTTCTCAAGCGATCAACTTCAAGTTACCTGAGCAGGCACTCAGTTCCCAGCTCTGCGACATAAAACCTTCCCTTATTTCAAGAATGTTACAGGATCTATGCTAAATTTGTACAATTATATTTTTAAAGCCTCATACATTATCAACGAAATATATTTCAGATGATTTCAAAAATTTATGCTTCGATCTGTAAATAAAACGCAAACAGCTACAATTAAAAAAAAAATTATTTAAATAAAAATAAATTTTTAATAATACCACGTTTTTAAAAACGGACTAAAAAGTATAAAATAATTTTTCATAGTGCCATACAGATTCCTAACCTCGTACAGATAGTCCCGAAAATTTGTGATTGTGAATTTTGAATAGCTGTGAAAATACTTGTGAGATTTAAAACGAAAAACGTGAGGCGCAAAATGCATCAATTATCTATCGCATGCGCCCCACGTTTTTCGTTTTAAATCTCACAAGTATTTTCACAGCTATTCAAAATTCACAATCACAAATTTTCAGGACTATCTGTACGAGGTTAGGAATCTGTTTGGCACTAGGAAAAATTATTTTATACGTTTTAGTCCGTTTTTATTCATAAAATTATTAGTAACAGAGGCGTTTAGTTGCTCCCATTAAATTTCCATCTAAAGGGAACTGTTGACTTTAAACTTCTAAAAAAATATTAACTTAGCCGCTGCATATGCACTTTTAATAATTACAACTTTGTCCTGTACACTTTTTCCATGGAATCATCTGGCTACACCTAGATTCAGGTAAAAATTATATTCAAATAAAAATTTTGTATAAGGTGGAGTTTTTCCAAGTGGGTTTTAATAATAAAATTTTTTACCTAACTTTGGCTACACCCTTCAAATCGAAGACTGCGATGCAGAACATCGCTTGTATGCAGCGCATATGCACTTTTAATAATTGCAACTTTGTTCTGAACACTTGTTCCATTAAATTATCTGGCTACACCCAGAGTTAGGCAAAAATTTTGTTGAAATAAACATTTC
>CM052337.1:13565107-13588271 GCA_028455595.1 Lasioglossum vierecki
CTGTTTCGCTAATGGGCGGCGTGTATCACGTAAGAATCGCGGTGTCGGTCTCGTTCGACCGTTTCCTCGAGCGAGTTCGGGGCACATGCACGCGGGCGCGCGGCCGCGATTAGTTCGCACGATAATTCGCAACGAGGCGCGTATAACCGAGCTTGTCCGGGTGGATCGCGTGGTCGCCGGTCATCGTATCTCTGCCCTTCTTCCCCCGCCAACGTGGCGATGTCCGGCCGGCCAGCATCGCCGGTCACCGGTTCGCAACAACACTATGGTTCTGCGCGTAGGCGTTGGAGGGTCCGCATTAGCCCATTATCTTAATCTGGCAGCGCGTGGGACAAATAACAGGGTAGCCTCGGTATACCTCGGGCGACCCTACGCCGCCAACATGGCGTGCCCCACCGCGATCTACTCAATCCCCCCTTCAGTTCTATATTACAGCTACCGGAAAGTCATATTTTTTTTCGGTACGAAAGCAACATTTTTTCCGGGCCGCTGGGTACACTGGTTATCTAATTGATTACTGGATCGTTGTCACGATTCAGCGCACGCGCTAAACCCCTTCCCCTCCACCCCGTCGATACACAACGCGTCGCGCCTTCCACCGCACGAACACAACACGGATACCGTCGATTCGATCTCTCGAGGAAATACTGCTCGATAAGTAGCCTACCCAGGGGCTTCGGAGGCGGGCTTTTCCAGGAACCGGCTACTCGCGCGCCGCCGCACTATGCGGCAAACGGAAGAATTCTGTGTCGAAATCAAAAAACTTTTGATAGGAATGAGATAGAGCGATGAAATTTTTAAAAAATTAAAACTGAAACTTGGCAGAATTCAATAATTAAATAACAGTAAATATAACGATATTAATAATACTAATGAAAATTATAATAATAATAATATTAATAATAATAGTAATAACATTGATGTATTTTTTCTTAACTAATCCTTAATCTGGCATTACTACATAGTCGAGACTAAGTTTCGCGTCTATACCTTCTACGAATTAAAAATTACGAGGCAATGTCACACTTAACCCCGATCCAATCCACTGTGCGCCGTGCGATCACACTCGCGCTCCCCCTCCACTTGACGCTGATCCGTTTGCTGCTCCGGATACATATTGCTATGGCTACATATATTGGCTGCGTTACTAAATGTTGTCGCTTTAACCCATACTCCTCAACAAAGTGATGGTACGAGCTAGCTACAGTCTGTGTAAAAAGTATTCGAACAGTCTTTAATACTAAACCTACCACCACCGATCGAAATGGACGGTTCCAGATTTTTTAATAGTCTTACTATAACTTTTTAAGTGTCTCTCCGTATATAGTGATTGTTTAAACATATTTATACAATCATAATGTATTAATATCTAATTTAATGACGCTTTCGGCGCAACCGTTTAGATCAATTAATGTTGTAATAAATTTTGTTTTCAACATTGCCATTAAATATGTAATCGACTTGTTGTTGTGTAATCGTGATTTCATTATTGAAACTGTGAGCATTAACTTACTTTTGTTGTCCATTGTAGGTGTTATGTATCTGGTGGTAAAAGTGACAAGAAGTAATTTATATACACTCACAAAGTTTTGTTAACGAACGAAGTTGATTCTGAAATCCGTTTTAAAATGACTTTTTATTCATAAGACATGATTAAATTGTATTGTACAATATCATTTGTACTAACACTTGCTACGATTAGATACGCACGAGTTGAATGCGACACCGTATCGTATGTATTCCTGGTGAGTGAGTGACAAGTAGGGTGACCACACGTGTGTGTGCAATGCGTGTGAACAACGGACATCCCCTGACAGGTAGGCGCATACTTATGTGGCGCGTATTTATTCAACGTCTATTATAGCAGAGGAAAACTTTAAGATGGTGAGTGATACAGAAAAATGACAGTAAAAATTGAAACATGTTCAAGCAATTAACATTTCTGTAAAATTAATAATAACTGAAACAAGTGCCTGAGATCTGAAAGGAGATCTGAAGATCTGAAAGAATTGTTACAGTTAACTATAACCTTGCAATTTGGTCTCACTAGATTACTTTGATTTTTTATCATTTTTCTAGGTGGTAGTTACAATAATCAACGTGATCAGGCGATTCGTATCAAATCGACACTCGCGTTGAATCGTTATCTCGATCCCAGGAGATCAATGTCTCTCCGCTTCAAGTATTACCGAGATCCTAACGGGGTGAAAAAAGTCTGTAGTCACGGAAGAAAATCCTATCAAGGAACATTACGCAACCGCCTCCCTTGGACTTTGACGAAACTTCGCAGGTTCGGCCAAAAATAAGGGACACGTATTTTCTTTATCGGAAATTCAGATTTATGGAGTGAAACAACCCCTCTGGCAATTGGCACTCAAGAAGTTATCTCGGAAACTATTCAAGATAAAACTATAGTTTGAGTGACAACGTTGTTAGCTGTGATTTTTCGCGCGTAACAACGCGACGAAAATGAGATTAGCTACCCCGTTTTTATACTGTTATATTTTCAAATTATCTTTGTCCTGATATTAAAACGGTGGAATATAAGATCAGCTACTTCCTCCTCTTATACTTATATATTTTAATATTATAATATAAAACATAATGTTTAATATTTTCTAGATATTATCTTCGTTTTGATATTGAAAGGGTGAATATAGATCAATTATAGATTAGCTACTACCTTTTTGTTATACTTTTGTACTTTCTAAAAATTATTTTTTATACTTTTACATTTCTATATTTTATATTTCATTAAAAGGGTGGAATGTAAAATAAGATTTGCTACTTTCTTTTGTTACACTTTTGGCTTTCTAGAAGCGATTGTATATTCTACCTTCCGACGATAAAATCAACAAATTATGTGCGTTTTAATGTTCCACATTAAATGATTAGGTGCCGTGTAAAATAATACAGAAGTCGAAGATAAGAGCTACCCTTTCGCGCGTACTATAAATGCATGAAGATCCGCAGCAGTCTACTTGGAACAATTACGAAGTCTGAACGAAAGCAATCATTCGGCGAACGTTTCATCTGCACCTGGTATGTTTTGCACACGAACAGTATTTTCGTTGTTGGGTCGGTATCGGTCAGTCGGAGGAAATACGGGACTCGTGACTGTGGAGTTACGTGCGTCGGCAGTCACGAGGGATCCAACCATCTGGGGTCGCAGAGATGAGGCAACAGAAGAAGGTGGACAAAGGTCATTGCGAGGGAGAAAGGGTTGGAGGGGACTGCGTGTACGTGCGCCGTAATATACGTCGGCCCATGGTCTCGACCCTTCCCCTCGTATATAATCGCCTGCTGCCCATTCCGTGCGCGGAATTGTTTACCCGTGCTCCGTTCCGGCACCCGCCGCACCCGCACCGCACCCGCGCCGTGCCGCTGACTTTCGATCGGTCCTCGTTACCCGCGACATCCACGCGTCGTGCTTTATGCGACGAGGAGCTAAGTGGCGCCCACCTTGATTAGAGGTTCAATCGCGATTGCTCTTTTCTTTTCTCTACCGACTCGTTTGATCGCCCGTGCCCCGCGTCGAGACTAATCGGTCGCGCGATGCTGTTCCATAATTAGCTGTAACGTTGCGTAACACGAACAGCATATTATTTGATGGAAACCATTTTTTTTATTCTCAATTTCGGGTTTCTCAGATTCTGTTCATACAAGCTAAATAATCCAAAGTCATTCTTTAATCATGATTACTCCGCAATAATAACTACAATGAACCTAGAACCATTATCTGTTTGAAGAATAATATCCGACCAGAGCTTTATTTTTAATTTAATGTTTTAAAGGTAAATTATATATATATTTAAATTAAATAAGAAATCTACTTATGGATTAATTGATCCAATGAATCGCGTTATTGCACAAACTCATACACTATTTATAACAGTATTCATTTTTTCAATAAATCTTTGCAAAATTTTAAAATGTGCAACTTCCTTCTTTTATTTCTTAAATAAGTAGTCTTCTATCTTTCTCTTTTTTCTTTCCTTTGTGAATATTTATGTAAAAACGGCTTCTGCCCGTCTTTAATAAATAATAATAATAATAATTTGTCTTGTCCTAGACGAATTTCAACTGGAATCAAATGCAATCTTATTTCTGAAATAAATAAAAATCTTATTAAATTCTGTAGAATTTTATGCTCCGGCGTTTTTCATATTTTTTGTCGTTCTTACAAAGTTCTAACTAATCTTTATGCAAAATAAATATTTTCTTAGTCGAGCAGAAGACACAGGAACGCTATAAAAATTTCTTTTCGGCTTTAACAAATTTATTAAATTGATAATGACACGTGGACGTTCTTGAATTGTCTGAATGTTTTCACTGTTGTAAATGTCGTCCACCTATTTTTGTCATCAATGCATGAAATCCACAGTCTAGTCATTACAATCCTAAACAGTTCTCTATGAAATTATGATGTTTCAGATTTGTACCCACACAGCAGACAAACAATATGATCGACGTGTTTCGGTCATTGCTACTCTACACTCCGGTCTCACTAAAATATTAATTCTGTGATGTCTGTGGCCAATAGAACTAATAAAACCTTACTGGTGTCGGGCAGTTCACTGAATATTTCCAATATTCATCAGAATCAGGAGAGAAAAACATTATTGGTAGACTGTCAGTGACGAAAGTGTACATGCTCAAGTGTTTGATACAAAAGCAAGGCCTTCGACCATATTATGGAAATTTTCTCGTTTAATATGAAAATATATTTGTTTATAAACAATACATGAAAATGTAGTTGGCATACAATTTTATGAATACATGCAAGTAATTACCCTTAATACATTGTTACTGATGAGCAATTAAAAAGCTCAAAATTTTTTTCCAAATATAAATTACATCCTAAATAAAACATAAATTAACTAAAAATTAAATAGTGTACATACATTGATTTTAAAAAAAGAACAAATAATTCTTCCAATATTTGGCTATCGAATGCAATGCTAGAACAAGAATCAGAAAGTATAATAGTTTAGTTAATAATAGTTCTCCTAGACACTCTAAGTTTAAATCGCGGGTAAACGAGTTTCCTGGTATTTCATTAATCATTAATAAATTTATTTTCCTCACTTTTATTTTGGTAATAGCATTTAAGTACACTTCTCTCGGTTCTGTTTCTAACACTTAAATTGCTAGTTATTTTTGCTAGATTTTAACCCAGAAATGGCACCGACATAGGTAGAGCTGGGTAAAATAGTATTTTAAATAATAAACAACCCTATTTACTTTAAAGTATGCTTAGAATACTAAAAATATTTGGATTACATCTTGATTCCATTTTCCTGAAAAGAATGGTTCATTTTCAATTCATTTATGAATGTAAATTGTTTCCTAATGGCAACTTACGTTGTACGTTTACATTTATCAAGAAACCTGAAACTTGAATTTCAAGTTATTCATACCAGCAGGTCCTAACAAAGAAATGGAGACACAGATAAGAAACACTTTTCTAAAATACTTTTCGAAAGCTTGCTATCGGATGTCTTCTCTACCAAAATTAATTCAATCTATGGAAATAACGACAGTAATTCACTTGGTAATTAAGCGGTGAAATAGTCGATTCCGAGCGAAAACTGTCCATTAAACCGGTGCAGTCGGACGACTTTAATTCTCGCGTGCACATTAAAATAATTGCGAGTTCGAACAGACTGTCTTTCGTTTGCAACCAGTGATACACGCCATCCCGCTAAGTATACTATCACCAGGCGTAACTGGCACGGTTAAAACAATACTCGTGATGAATGTACGCTTCACGCAGCCCCTTGCGCGCAATTAATTATTCGCGACTATAGTGATTAATCGTGGTAATTTGAGCGAGCACGGGGGCTGAAACAGCAACAACGGCGGACAGAGTTACATGCCTCGAAACCGTATTTAATAACGTGCTGCTCCGAGCTGGGGCCATGCTCAAAAGAAATCTCTGAATCCCTTCAGCACCTGTTGTCTGCTACTCTTGCCTTCCGCCGTCAGCCCTTTCCATCCGTTCGCCCGCGATCGCAATCTCCCTTATCGTTCGCTGCACGGTGCCGGAAATGGATGCTGGTCGATACCCCTATCAGGATGTGCCATCCCCTCCTCTCCAGCTCTCCCCCATCACCATCTCTTACGATAATTTAATCCCGTGCGGGGCTAATTGAAGCGGGATACCCGTCACTGATAAATAAGGTGTGACATGATGAACTAGTGACAAGCCACCGGGTTTCTCTCTGACAAAGGACGCTCACTTTACCAACGGAAAGACTGTTCCAGGTCCCACAATCCTCTCTCGCTCGATATCTAGATGGATCGCCATCTGGACCTTCCATATGTTGTCGGTGAAATCGGTGGTCCACCTGAAACCAGTGAGCTGTGCAAGTGATCAACAGCGGTCCACAACGATCGGTTTCTATCTCCTGGGATTTCTGGGAATCAGCTGGCAGAGTGGTTTTCAGGATCTTTGTTTCCCCGACCTACATACGTCACGCGAGTCTAATAGAATAATCTCCTATCGCGGTCGCAGGTCGCAACGCAAACGTTATGCACCTCGATTACGATTGATGATGGAGATGCGGAGATCATCCGCACCTCGAACGACTTCAGACAGTGTCCAACAGGCATCAAATGGGGGTCTACGCATCACCTGTGAGTTTATTTTTATTAATATTTTATTTATTTTATTTTATTTCTACTAGTAATACATGTTTCATTGGTACGTTTGTTTGTTCGTCTTTAGTATATTTTTTATAAATTTTAGGGGTGTACGGGTACCCGAAAATACGAGCCTGATTCCTTCACTTGATTTGGGACCCGAAACACAATTTGGAACCCGATATAAAATTCGGGAGTCGGTACTTCATTGGGAGCATAATTCTTCACCTCAAGTTTTTAAAATTTCGAGTTTTAAATCAGGTCCCGAATTATGTTTCGACCCGACTCGATCCGAGGCTCGGGCACACCCCTAATAAATTGTGATTTCGTATTTCATCAATGTTCATGAATTCTTGCCATTCGTCTCCATTTATACAAACTGGAATGATTTATTTATTGCAACATACGACTAATATGACTATTATATGCTTATTTTTCTATTTATTATTAATATAGTCTATGTCACGTGTTCTACCTACGGTTCTAAATATAAAATGTTATATTAAATTTAAAACTGAAAAATATGCAGGTGTCAATGGTAAAAGAACAAGTCAATCAAGCATCCTACAATGTTTAAACCTCAATCGATTCCACTATTGTTACACTCCTATTATTAACATGCATCATCCAATAGAAACACGAACATAATTACTCGTAATAGACACGCAAATCACTTGCAACGCTCGTACGTCACACCTGTTGTACTTGTTAACGCGTTCAAAATTCGTGAATCTGAGCTCGAACATGGTGAAAGACAATAGCCTTTTCAATATGGATGTTATTAGCAATTATTAATTTGGTTGTAGATAATGCGATAATATAGTAAAATAAAACTGGACAGATTGGTTTTATTTAATTTCATTCAGAGGAAATAATAATGCACATATAAGTTCAAACACATTATTTATCAATATATTCATATATTTATTATGTATACGGTACAGAAACCTAGCCCAGGCCTTATTTAATTTAAAGCGATAAATAAATGATAATAATATACCTATCTCGATTTCAAGAATATTACAAGCATACCACACTCATAATTAAATTATAATTAGATTAGAAAATTTTATGAACACAGTAATATCGTTTTGAATGAAACAAAGTCATTAGGAGATAAAATCAATTTTTATTTTACTTCCGCTTCCCACAATCAATGCAGAACATTTTTATTAAGTGCGACAAAAATTGATTTCATCTTCTAACGACTTCGTTACATTAAAAAACAATATTACCATGTTCTCAAACTCTCTTAACCTCCTACTGTTTTATATTTCACCCAACAGATCTTTTCGTAAATGCAAAAAGATTCGCAGTCTACTAATCACGTTACAAGTTTACAACTCGTTATCAATGACAACACGTGAGCTCACGTGACACGATACGACCGTGCCGCTACCTTGGATCCCCATAGTAATTCTACAGGTTGTGGATAGGGGTGCGCGAGAACCCGAAAAATGTCGGATACCTAGAGTCAGAAGGGGTCGACAAGACACAATGTTCCCAAACATTTCGAGCCCCTCGAATATACCGGGAGTTCGAAGAATCTCCAGGAACCTCGTCCTCCTCCCACTCTTAAACTCGCATTACTCGCCAACCCGATATGACACTATCGCAATCAGATCACTATCATTTGGCTGCTTCATTGGCCCGAGTTAATATAATTTCCGACGGCAAATGTAGCTGTGATGAAAGCGATGAAACTCTAAATCATGTGATCTGGCAGTGTAAAAAATATGATATCCAAAGACACAAATTGTTAAATGCTTTATGTAAGATGGGTTATCAACTACCACTTAGTATTAATATGATGATAGCGGAACCTAATATTAAGGCTTGTATTTGTATTCATCAGTTTTTCATAGATTGTAAACTATCTATCTGAATTCTACTTATCATTGTAACACCAATGGCAACATTGTAAAAACAAATTGTAAAGTGAAATGGACCCGTCTAAGAGTCTGAAGAACTTCAATAAAAAAAATAAAAAAAGTGTCCCATTCAATCACCATCAAACATCGCGGCCGTTTGCACTTATCCTCTGGATATTAATTCATCAACGTGTGTTTATTCATCAGAGTGAAGGCACCGCAGCGAAGCACGCGATCACTATCCGCTCGGCAACATTATCCTTCAAGAGGTCCTGCGAGGTAGCGAGTAGGAGGCAAGACGGCGGTGTATCCGGTGAAGTCGTGGAGCGATGGCAGCCCACGGGGCACAGGTCCACAGGGCAAGCCCATGGGGCTAGCCCACGGGGCAGCCGGCGTTACGCGTCATTTTCCAAAAGGGCAGCTATCGGTCACCGTCGGCGGAGTTGCGGTTAATCCAGTCCGTTGGTCGCGGTCGTGGTCGTGGTCTCGATGCTGGTCGTATTCGGAGACGTGCTCGCGGCCGGTCGTAGAGCAGGCTACCCGCGAGAAGAGAATAGAAGATAGAAGGGAATAGAAGAGAGGATAGGAGAAGCGACGAAGGAGGACCAGGAAGCATATCGGAGGAGGCAGGAGGAGGAAGAGCACAGAGGAGCGGGTAAGCGCAAGCGCCCGTCCGATCGATGCCCGTCTCCCGCTCGTATAAAGCGCTCGTCCTCGGGGGGCGCGCGACAGTTGGCGTTCCGCATTCGGAACATGCGCCGCGTCGCGGATACACAGTGCCGCCTACCCGTATCACCGTTCGTCCTCGTTGCCAGTGTTCGCCGCTGTACCAGCCAGTCCGCCGAGTTCACCGAATTCGCCGCGCCGTGTGCAACTGCCGTTCTCCGGTGACCGACCGGTTCCACTGGCTGATCATCGTTTCACGTGTCCGTTGTCACTCGTCGACAACGAAACGAGAGTCGCTGGGGGATGTAAAGATTCCCCCGTTGACCAGCCGCGTCGTCCGCGTTTCGCACCCCGGTTTGATCAGTGATCGCGAGAAGAGGATCAATCGCCTGGGGTAAATCGAGTGAAAGTGGTATAGAGCGATCGGGCGCTACAGTGAGAAGATTCGCGCGCGATCAGCAGCGTTTCTCTCCTCCTCTGCGTGCTCCTCCGAAAGGGGTCTCTCTCTCGGATGTACCAGCTGCACAGGGAGCAGCGGACTGTTCACTGAAGACGCGAGACCCAGCTCTTTCAGCCGACACCTTTTCAACTGGTGCGACGTTCGAATCGGAAGATAACCCCTGTTCGTCCTGGTCGCGACGCGGACCGAAGCGTCACGGCTCGGCGAAGCTGCGGCTTGATTACTGGCTCGTTTCTCGCGACGTGTCACCGACATTCGTCCCGGGCGAGATACATCCGGGCAGGCGTCAGAGCGGCGGTCACTGGACCGTCCGGCGGACGTCTCGACCGCCGTACGACGAGCCGCTGGAATCAGGAGGTGGAGGAGGAGGGGCTGTGGAGGTGGTGGAGGAGGAAGGCCCGCGGACGTGCAACAAGTTAAGAGGCCGCCGCTACCCTCGACATCGCTGCAGCCGCCACCGTCCTCGCCACGATGTGACATGGATATCCTAGCCCTAGCCTGCGCCCTCGTCGCCACGGCCCTTTACTGCAACACCTTGCACGCCGGTTTCGTCTACGATGATCGGTGAGTCCCCCCCACAAATGTTCGGATACTGGATCCTCTACCCACCGCATGTGCTCGGACACGCATCACTCAGGAATTTATGGAGGTCCTAACCTTCTATCGTAAAATGATGCTTGTCTTCGACCGACACGAAAACGTTGGTCGTATCTAGGAAACTGATATCAAGCTAGCCTGTAAACAGTCCCAGGATCAGAGTTGCAGAAATCCATGGATTGTATGACAGACATGATGCACATATGTATTTGTATATATGTTGGTCAAATGACCGGTGCTTGGGTCGCCAAGGCTCAAGACTGCACCGGCTCAGACAATGAAACTGATATCAAACCGATGTATGATCGTAAATAACACTGCCAGGATTTAAGTCGCAGCCTGTGCTCAATCCCAAGGATTTTATATTGTTTATGATATAGTTCTCACACACGTTTTCTGTGCCCAACGGTTTCTGTTTCGAGTTGAGTGGATCATACGTCGAAAGTTTAAAGGGTGGATTAAGTGATGATTATAAATGTAATTATTCGGGAGTGAAAAAGATTATTGGGGAATGTTGAACAGTTTTATACGAGCAGCTTTAAATCCTCGGGACATACTGCACTGTTGTTTCGCAATTCGAAGTTTTGATATCCGAGCTCGAACTTTTGCAGACCTTGTTCACATTTTCGCAAATCGTGACACGAACACGGATTTTTTTTTGAAACTTTAGTATAGAGTATTCCGGAAATTCAATTGGAAATAGAACTTTCGGGACAATCTGATTTTTACAAAATTTTAACGAAAGAGTAAAATAATAATTAGAGTGAGCTCGTGTCGACGTAACGTCGAAACCTCTAGTCGTATTCGTCGTTTGAAAAAGGATTGTATGCCAGACCTGACACATATTTCCATCCCACGTTTTCTGTGTCAATCGTTATCTGTTCTACGCCGGGCATTGAAACGTCGAAAGGGTGCATCTCAAAAAAGTGCTGAAAATATAATTACTCGGAAGTGAAAGAAATTATTGGGAAATGTAAACCAGTCGAATGATTATTTTTATATTGTTTTGCAATGTCGATGTTGTATTGGCGATTAAATTCAACCGATTACAAACCAAGAGTTTCTACACACAAAATTTCGTAAACTATCTTAATGAAAATTTAATGAGTGCAAAGTCCACAATAATCATTACGACTACATTGTAGATTTTAATATGAATTTTAATGGGAAATAAAAATTTTCTAAGTTGATTGTGACAAACGTACATAAAATGACAACATGTAGCTTCTTATAACAATTTTAACAAATCGAAAGTAATATAATAACATTCTTGAAATCTTGTGTAATGTCGTCATAGTTTTAGATCACATGAATTAATATCTATCGGGAATGCTTCAAATTATCAACGAAAAGGAAAACAGAAAAATGTATCAACAGTAGAAGCATATCGGGCATCTAAAATTTCCATTGTTCGATTTTCAAACTTATTGAAATATTAAAGAAAAAATGACATTTCTATTCAATTAGAACATGAACCTTTTATTTTGTAAATAAATCCACAGTCTGACACAGTTTGTGGTTTGAAGGATTAATATTTTATGCTCAGAATTTAATTTTTATAATAGAAATAGTGAAGTGTGTCTTGTTCGATTAACAAAAGTGGTTGTCACTTTTGATTTGCAAAAAGGTGAATATAAGATAACAGAGAATAAAACCTAATCGAACGCTATACACTGCAGCGATAAATAGTTAAAAATTTGTAATTAAAATTCAAATTTCGTTTAACGGGGAAAAATTTGATGGACGCCTAATTTCACGAAGAGGAAATACCGTCTGGCCACAAAAACACGCGTTTTGACATCGCCAGAATTTTCTTTAAATTTTTTAAAAATAGGATTCACCTCAGTAATCGAAAAACGATTTGACAAGCTGGGTGCATTAGTCTTCATCGATAAGATTGAACTCCAATTATACGAGAAGGTAGTGGAAAATTGAGTAAAATAAATCGAGTTCGCGAAGAAAACCTCTCATATATTTTAAATGCTATTGTCTTCGTGATTACTGTCGTGAGATGAATTTTATATTAACATTGAGGAACGTGAAACAAAACGTTTCGATTTTCTGTCAAAAATGTGACACTTAAATAAAATAAAAATATTTAGACAAAAATAAAAATCGACAAGTGTTCGAGTACTTGTGGTCGGTATTGTGAATTTATATCGAAACTGCTCGCATGATTACTGTTTCCAAAGTGACAGCCGGTACTACTAGTGACAACTGCCATAGCTAGACTGCAAATTTTATACATTTACGATAAAAAAATAAAACAGAAAATCTACTTAAAGTATTTAAAAATGTCGATGTACTATTATCATCTACGTCCTTCGTGCCAGTTTTTTAATTATAAATGCATAAAGATGCACAGTATACATCTTTAATATCGTTGCACACAACGAATAGTTCATCAGTAATTTCGATAGAAAAGTTACAATTCGGTAAATAGAATAAAATATTAAAAATGATAAGTGTTACTGTCAATTCGTCCCCAAATTTAGCACGTTAACTTTCATGTCAATATAGATACACGATTATTCGCGTTATTTTTAAATATAAAATCGGAAATTACGGTTGTACCTTCGATCGGAATTTTCCATTTCGTTAGCGGCATGAGAATAATGTATGCGGGAAAATTCTATTCGTGACAAAAACGTGAAATTTTTTCTTGGAGTCGAGTTGACACAGTGGAAAACAAAATCGATACAACGGAAAGGTGAACAGTTGAATTTGCAAATTCCTTTATTGGAAACAAAACAATTAAAATTCTGCACATTCGACCGTAGGATTGTTCGCATCGCTCGCATCGTTCGCAAATAATCGACCGATGCGCAGAGCACGCTGGTTTTTTGCGTTTATCGCAACGTGCACCGTGTACGAGAAAAATGTGTCGAATTGACGCGGGCGACGACCGAGGGTTAAAGATAATGCAGTTACCGCACCGAGTTTCTGTGTGTCTGTTCGCGTTGTTTACGGTGGCTTTTGTTCCCGAAAGAAATGGCTTTACAAAATTTCCAGGAGTTACATAGTGGCTTTATACGTTAATGGACACTGAAAAGCAAGGCACTCGCATATTTAGGTTTTACAGTCGTTCTTACGAGACTCTCGAGACCATTTTTAGCGACTGTAATTTCGGAGTGAAACTACGAAGACAATTTCAAGAGACGGTCATTTCTTATATTACATTATCATCAAAACAGCTATATTTGTGAATATTTTTTTACTTTCTCTATACTTATAGAGCTCTGCAACCGAGTGCAAATTATACACCTTTTAGTAAAACATCAAGAAAAATTTTAAAGATTAATCTCTAACGTTTCCGTATTATAAAAATCCCGAGTTTCTTAATGTTCTTATTATTCACTGTATACAAAGAGATCTGCACGACTGTATAAATCAGAAACGTTTCAGTAAAACTCCGAGGGCAATTTGGAAGGACGGTAACGTGTAACTTTCTCTCCACTTATTCGTTTGCGAATAATTTGAATCCCTCACGGTCGATGTCAGACGTCGTTTGACATTGAATCGTTATTCTATCGGCGCTTTATTGGCTCAGCTTGTCTCCCCTAACTTTTATCCACACAATTGGCCCACTCCAGTCGAGGAATGGTTCGGAGTGGCCAGGGAATAGTTTGGGGTGGTCAGGCTAGAAACGAGAGACTATCCCCACGATGTTCTATCAACGATCGACGCGAACGTGACGTCGCGAGGGGATGAATCAGCCGCGAGAAGTATTAAAATTCATCGATCTCGGTATACGGCTGCCGTGACGGCGAAATAATATCATTATTTATCGCGATCGGCGGAATAGACACCGGGCACGGAGAGTATAACGGCAAACAGGCGCAAACACAATGAATAAAGGACAAGTCGCAGCTGGATAAGCTGATTTACGAGCTACCACCATTTGCTCTGCGATTTCATTTAATCCGATTCTACTACGGTTTAGTTAATCAGATATTACTAATTACGCAAATGGCGACGTAACCGGCTGCAATAGGACGCAAATCATACGCCACTGGATTAGCGTTCTCTCTTTTCAGACGATCGGAAACAAATGCGATCATCGACGCCGCGTTCAAACTCCGATTTTCCACGGAATGGAAGGTCGAAATAAATTCGTGTTTCCGAGTCGGTTGTTGAACCCCTTGTGTCAATACGGACCACAATTGTCGACGCGATACCCGTTGCTATTCGTACCGTGTACCTCTAAATTATCTTATTGCTCTATGCGTGTTCGGCAACTTTGATTCTTTCGACGAGATTGATACAGGTAAAAGTTTAATAGATTACAATAGATATAATGGAATATGCTACAATATATGTATAGTAGGAAATACTATAATAGTAATACTATAATAGTAGGATATACTATAATATATCAAAATATGCCAGACTATACTAATATAGTAGAATATACTAGAATTTAATGGAACGTACCAGAAGTTATTAGAATACACCAGAATACCCCAGAATATGCCACAATATACCAGAAAATACTAAAATATACTAGAATGTATCTGATACGATAATATACCAGATCATACTAGAATATGCCAAATTGTAATGGAATGTACTAGAATATACAATGGCACATCAGAATATACCAGAACACACTAAAATATAGTAGACAAATTAATTAATACGACGTGATTAATATAAAAACAGTACTATCTAAATTCTAACCGTTAATGGAGCTAAGTCTCGCTCTTGTAGGATTAAATATTTCAAGCCGGAGTATGCAAAAGGGTGCTCAATTGCTGACACAGCCGTTAATATTTTCGCGACCCGTAACCTACTTTCTTGAAGTCAACGTTGAACTTCGTATTGGACCTACACAATCTGGCACACACAATACAGTATACCCTATTAATTTGTTAATTTTGTATTTAAGACGATATTAATGTCTACAATCTTAACTCGGTTGATAAAACAAAAATACTGCTCAGTTGGTAAAGCTAAAACTTATCTAGACGAATGTAAATTTTCAAGACTAATTGATGGGACCAAATATTAATATTCATTATTTTCCTCTATTTTATATCCCGGAAATTATACGTTTGGCCAGAGATTTGTATAATTTTTTGTATTGTTCTCTGTTTTAATTGGTGCCATTCATATGCAATACATTGTTATAACTCGTTAAGGGTTAAAAATTGTCGGTTTACAACCCTCGGCACGGTTAACTTTTCACTTATTGTTCCTTTGAGACCTTTGTTCCCCTGACGAGTACTATACCGTGCAACGATGATAATGCTGACCTTAAAAATCAGGGTCAAGGACTTCTTTGTGAAAAAAATCATGTACGTAGAATACGCTTATGGTCAAAGTGTTGGACATTGTAAGTAGTTATATGTTAGTTATAATTAGTATATTCAATTAGCAGTCTGAATAATTTTACTTGGTCTCTGGTGTTGCACTGTTATTTTGCCCATTCGTTCCGCCACTTTTGTAGTACTTCGCGTGTATTTTTCAATGCAAGTTTTAAGTCTTATTAAATTTCGAGTAGTTCCAGCGAGAAGATTCAAAAGGGTAGCCAGTTGTCGACGTAGGGGCGTTAATATTTTCGCGTCCCGCAAGGACCCATCCCGACAGTAGCGAACGTCACCGCTCCTAATGCTGAGAGGCCTCAGCTTCCATTTACCGGGAGCAATCCCCTCGCTTTCGGAACGCAGAGCCAGGCAGCTGGAGATTCTGAACGCCTCTATCCTTGGCGGTATTCTCCATTATTACTCGCGGGTCGCGGCGAGTAGATAGCATTCGGCATTCAGCATTCAGCACGCAGGACGCAGCTTCGCCGGCCGGTTTGTCCCATAATCCAAAGTTACTCCGACGATAAGCGTCCTTAATCCAAAGCTCTCGAATTCTGTGATACCGAATCCCTTAATTGAGTATCCCCTAATCTCCGGAACATCGTAGTTGCGGGTCGATCAGCTGCGAGGTCGGTGTGCTCATCGGCCGGGCTCTCCCGATTACGTACTTCTGGCGTCATCGATGGGAATCTGTTGCATCGTTATCGCGGGTCTCGCGCGACTACCGACTCCGTCGAATGGCGCACGGCGTGCAACGTCCACCGGCGATAACTTCCCACCAACCATTGACAGCGTCGCCCGATAACCTGCCGATTTATTCGCCTGTATTTTCGACGATAAGCTCTCGACCGTAAGAACCAATCCTTGTCCCGCGCCGGGGTTCACAGCTCTGTCTCCATGGACTTCCACGCACAGGGTGTGCTAAATGTGCCACACTAGAACCTATCGTTACCGTACCACCATTATCTCAATGTTCTGTTATACTGTAATTGTACGAAGCTAACTACTGCCAGAAAATGAGACTGCTCCAGCACGGAGTCTTTTCTGTCACCACTTTTGTCTGTAGACAGAGCTTAAAGAATTTTTCTTGTTTTAACAAATGGCTGTATTAAAAAAACATTTTGCACATGAGTTTTGTCACACTTTTGCCTACAAAATACTAAATTTTCGGTAAAACATATTTAATAGAATTGGGGTGGCAACCATATTTATGAGACGGTCTTCAATGTTGAGCATGGAACTCAACCCATACCCATTTTTAGCATGACTTTGAGAATTTTTTGTACTTCGACAAATGGCTGTATTAAAAAAACATTTTGCACATGAGTTTTGTCGACTTTTGCCTACAAATACTAAATTTTCGGTAAAACATATTTAATAGAATTGGGGTGGCAACCGTATTTATGAGACGGTCTTCAATGTTGAGCATGGAACTCAACCCATACCCATTTTTAGCATGACTTTGAGAATTTTTTGTACTTCAACAAATGGCTGTATTAAAAAAACATTTAGCACATAAGTTTTGTCACACTTTTGTCTACAAAATACTAAATTTTCGGTAAAACATATCCAATAGAAGTGGGGTGACTGCCTTAATTGAAACATTTCATGCTAAACATTGAAAGTCTCATAAACATGGTTGCCACCCCACTTTTATTCGATACTATTTAACAAATATTTAGTATTTTGTAGATAAAAGTGTGACACAATTTATATATTAAATGTTTTTCAAAATCAAAATCCACTTAACTTGACCGGTGATTATTGCATAATTTTGAAAAATCTATAGTTCATGGTTAAACACTCTTTAATGGCATTTTCAATAGCAGCATCAATTTTCATTGTGAACTAACAAGTCACCCTCAATAAAATTTAGAAACCCATATAAAATTTATAAACCCTATTAATAGGCTTGTAGTAGGTAAAGCATTAGCAAAGTTAAAAATATGTTGTTGCGCAGTGAACAGGATTCTATATTTCCAGCAAATTAGCTGTAAATCGTGACTCTCCTGATGTGACTCTTATCGCTGAAAAATTGGGGACAAGATACTATTATTATAATTGCACGGTCGCAGATCAATAATGTACAGAAATAAATTATAAACTGTAGTTGGTTAGGACACGTCACAGCGTAAAATGAGAATCTGGAATAATGAGTTTCTTTTTACGTGGAGAAAAAATATCCATTATCATTATATGTGTTAGCCATTTTAGTAATTATATTTAATCGGTCACGCAAACCGTAACATGATTTAATGGTATAAATGTCAACCTTCCTCTAATATATTTAGACGCTGCATACATACAGTAATTTGTTTTAGCAATACATGTACATTGAGCAGCTACTTTCTCTGGTCATTATAAACGGGGTGACTCAATTCTTTACACGTGATCACAAAGTCATAATATTATTACCTATATATGTATAATAATTTGTTCGGTCACGAATGGCTACCCGCTCACGACATTCAGTTACCGGTGACTCTAATATTATTAATAAACTACTATAATAATTAGATCGCGGATTTTACACATTTAAAGCAGTGAACGAATTGAGAAGACTTATGGATATCTGTGTATTAATTTCATCTTAATAAGACATTTAGAAACATTTTTTATTGTACATAAAGAGTCGCAGTCTAATAATAATTAACAGTAGGTTGAATTATTATTTACAGTCCGTTTGTAAGAATCTTTTCAAGGATTTATCACGAATCTGTACATATATTTTGTGTTTATGGAAGTACATACAAATGACCTTGAACTCCGAAGAGATTAAGATCAAATGTAATAATTCATTTAAATTTCATTTGTAAGGAGATTGCAGGGTTGGAATGAAATAACCTGTAAATCTGTGGGAAACGTCTGTTCCTGGCACAAAAATTGTGCTACAAAAGCTGCTTTCTACTCGCAAAGCCTGCATTTTCCTTAGAAATGAAATTCAAGTTTGACCTTAATTTTCGGAAGCAAAGGTCATTCGAAGGTGATGCCACTGCATATATTTGGAACGTCGTTTACGTGCAATCCAGTCAGTGTTTCACCAAAAACGTTGAAACACGGCTTAGCCAGTTGACGTAAACTCCAAATGAGAAAGAGCAAAGTTGAAGTACAACATCCCACGAGTATTAATGTATCCGGTCACAGTTGAATTCGTAGAACGAAGTCAAGAGCTAACAGAATACCTTCCGCATTACCAAAGTTGAATCCGCGCGGATTACAAAATAATTTCCGAAAAATTCTTGGCTCAAACAGCTGTTGTTCGACGTTCCGTGACTGGTGGTTTCGACAGTCGCTCTTGTCCCGCGAATCACAGAGTTAAGCGCCCTTCAGCTAGGTGTTCTTTTGCTCGGCAAACGAGGAGAGGGTTCTTGTTCGCGTCATTCAGATCTGGGAAAAAGGTACAACTCATTGACAAAACACATTCCTGGTGGCACACGGTGCAGTCGCGCAGCGTTGCATTCTTTTTCATCGGTTCCAGGCGCTCGTGAAGCTTCTCTTTCCTCAGTCCAATGATTCACAATCATGGAGTGCGATGAATCTGTAGAACGTCTACCTAGTCTCCGATTTCAATGATTTTTCGATATCTTATAAATCTAAACATTTTCAACAACTTTTTCCTTTTCATATCTGCCCAATATATATTCAGATTTCAATGCCCTTGAAATGTGTCGTCAAGTTCACCATTCTGAACAACAGGGTCAACCCTTTGCACTCCGTTGTCGCCGATACTGCGACATTTGAAATATGATAATCATTTTGTTGAAGATTTATAAATTTGAACTTGTTTTATATAACGTGGCTGAGAAATAAATATTTTATATAATTGCACAGGAACCGTATTCTTTTTATTATATATGGTGTACTATTGCATACAAGTGCTGGGGTGCGAAGGATTAATTTCAGCTTGATAAGGGAATGAAAAAGAAGAGGGAAAATTTTATTTGGCTCCTGTGGCTTACCATCAATTTTTTATTTTGCGTATGCATCCTCAGTTTCTTAATAAATAATTATAACTAACTGAAGAGACATAAAATCTTCAACTATCACCATTACCAGATCGCCATAATGTGGAAAAAGCTTTTCATACTTCTTCAAAAGGTCCTTTATGGATCCCACAAATCCTTGTCCCACTCAAGAACAACGTTAAGCCGGATAGGTACCCTCATCTGTAATAGGGCGTAATGTAAACACAGATGTATCTCGAAAACTAACCGAGACCGTCGCAATGTGCAAACGGAAAAGTTGTTCGAAACATCGATCTCCACAACATATCAAAAGATGATGGAAATCCAAAGGTGGGTAGCTGTTCTGCAGTTGACGGCACAAGCAACTCGATCGGAGGGTGTAATGTAATAACGCGAGGGGCGGACTGATCGTACGAATCAGTTTATTCCGGCGGTCGCATTACAAGCCAACCGTGCAGCTCGTTCTAATAGAATTGCTTGTAACGGTTGGTCCGGCGATCAAACGTTTAATCGGCGAATACATTAGAGTGGCCGGGTGGGACCTACCGGCGGCGATGGGACTTCTGTGCAGCAAAGGGTGCGCGTATCTCGGCCGGTGCACCGCGAGGATCCCCAGCGGAACCTTAAAACCCAGGTAATAACGAAAAACGGGCGGGTGCATTAAGCCGAGATAATTTTTCATCCATATCCGCCCCATTAGCGGCCACCTCGTTCGATGCGACCGCTAAGGCTACGGCGGCCAATGCGCCCGTGGCGACCATAATCAAGTCGAGTCCAGTTATTAACGAGAGTCCGGCCGAGTTTCCACCGTCCTCCTTTTTGCCTCGCCCTGCCTCGCCCCGTCTCGCCCCGCCTCGTTTTCGCTTCCTCCGTCGCGCTTTCTCCCGTTTCCACCAGCCCGGTCGTCGCGACAATCGCAAAAAAGTTCCGCGCGACACCGACGCCTCGCGACCGCGAAAATTCTCTTTTGCAAACTTTCCGACGCCCCGCGCCCGTCCCTGAACATTAATCTTCGCTGGACCTGCACCGGCATCATAACAATAACGACTCGTGTTTTCTATAATGGCTGCTTACATTGCTAATATTACCCGCGGAAATTAAAGGGGTAGACACGTTCCTAAGTGTGTAAGAGGGTGGGATGAGTCTTCTTCACTCAATCCACATTATGGGGTCCCATGGAAATCACCGACACAGATTTCTCCGACAACATTTCGCCGACTCCAGATTTGACCGACAACGAATTTAATCGACAACGCCTTCAACTGACAGCTGACAACTGTTAACGAATTTAAAATCGTTGTCGGTTAAATTAGTTGTCGATTAAATCAGTTGTTAGTCAAATTAGTTGTCGGCCAAAATTGTTGTCGGTCAAATTAGTCGTCGGTCTAATTCGTTGTCGGTCAAAATCATTGTCGATTAAAGGCGTTGTCGGTTAAATTCGTTGTCGGTCAAATCTAGAGTCGGTGAAAACTGTGTCTGGGAAATCTGTGTCGGTGATTTCCATGGGACCAACATTATGATACTGGTCGAAGAGTATGCTGGGTGTATTTTGCACGTATGGATCGGTGGAAATCTAAGGAAATGAAGAAAATTGAACCTTTCTTCAAATTATTTATCGCATGGTATTGTGGCGACCGAAAAAGTCTCGAAGGAATCATGGGTCTCAGGTCAACCGTCCTCTTCGAAGACGACTTTAAAATTTCAGAAACTATAACTTATTCCGTTTTATAGGGTGTCCGAAGATGGTAGAAACGTGTAGAGGGTGATTCTACACGAGCTTGTTGAAATCCAGATAGAAATGTTTTATTTTGCGTGAAGATCCGATAGAAATTTAAGCAATTTTAAATTTTTTCTGGAGGAAAATAATTAAGTTTTAGTGAATTTTATTTTCTATATAGTTTTTCTTAGACTTGTTTTACGGTGCAGCGCGTAAATTCCACGAACTCGTGATCGTTAATTCCACTGGCATTACGATTGAATGTAATATTATCTTGATGAAAAGTTATTACCAATTACGAGGTTTTCACGCGGAGACATAATGTACTGTGAAATTATACATTCGAAATCGGAACTAAGAATGCGAGTACGTGTGCGGATTTTAAAGCCACGCGGTAAGTGCACGTGACCGACGAATAATAACGACAACATTGGGGAAGTTCGCCGCTATTGTCATTTGTTAATGTGCTATGCACAAAGGGAAGCCCGTACAAAGGTGAATGAAAACGATCTGGAGCATTTTAATGGACGCGCGAGTGTAACGTGCTAATTGAGGCACGATAATGTAATTAAATACCTGAGGAATCGTTGAATAAAGAAACAAATGGGGCATTAAACACAAAAGAAAAGCGCCGATTAACGTGTCCTCGGTAAATTAAAACATCTCATCAAACACGAACGTCGCGCGATTATTACGCATTGTGTCGCACAATCGAGTTCTCTGTACGTACATTTGGAAACTGCATAACTAAATATTTCATCCTCCTTTAGTAGTCACAAATGAAAGTGTTTTATCAGTTATATTGTTATTATTTCTCATTGGAAATATTATTTTTAAAAATACCTCTTTCGATAACCACCTTCGAGATTAAATTACATAATTTATAAGGTGCCGCGAAGCTTCCGGAATGATGTTATACTATACTATACTGGTACTGGTATTTACTATAATAACTAGAAATTTGAACATTTAGCAATGCGAATTTATTTGTAACTGTTGTCTTAATAGTTTCGCATTGAATTCAAATTCATTTTCTACCTTCAAGGTCACAACATATGTGTAATACTCGTTATAGCGTTTGCCAAAACGTTCTATAGTAAAATCCAGGCGATCACAGGAAAAAATAATCAATAAATTCTTGAAATCTCTGAGAAAAATAAATAAATATATTTTTAAATTATATTCACTGGATAATATGCTAATAATTTGATCGCTATACACCAGCCTGACGCTTCAATTATCCTTATCCTCAATCTAGACGTGTAATTTGAACATTTTTCGAACCTGAAGAACAATTGTTGGTAGAAAAGTATGTGGGGGGGGGTCTTGATTCCACCCTGTACACTAGTATTTACGTGATTGCATCGACGCTATCATTGCACCAACTCCGTAACATAATCGCGTTGCTCATCCCTGCCCCTTTCCCTGCCGCGCATCCCTCACCCCTGTTCCTTCGCGGTGCCGAAAAAAAGAAACGGAAGAAACAGGCAAATAAATATGCTCCCGTATTCTCTGGCAAGGCATTGTGGTCGCCGCGACGCAGTAAAATACGGCAGTTTTATTATCCCATGAGTTTTAGCATGGCGCGGCCAGCCTAGTCTCGCGCCGCGGCCAGAATAAACTCCCGAGACGGTAAACTCGGGGGCTAAAACCTATGCGTCGGATAACCCCAGACGGGATCTTTGGATCCCGTATCTCCTATTTATCATACAAACTTTTCTTCATTTTTTACCCAGACCCGGGGAATCCCCCTTCTACGCGGCCGTTGACGCTGATGGCTGAGAATTTGGCGCAGTAACAGATACCACACGCATGACTTGGGTCTCTATCATCCGCTAGACGTACGCCGAGTTAAAAATGCATTTCTACACCCCCTTCTTTGCGGATGCACCGAATTGTCTCCGTACGCAGCTGTCTTTCGTATGAATTCAGAATAC
>CM052337.1:13588371-13607069 GCA_028455595.1 Lasioglossum vierecki
GGCTACAGCGGATTGATTCTGGCTCGGCCAATGGCGCCGCCATGCTATGTGGGACCTGTCGCTGAGTCGGACTCCGTTTGCTCTAGCCGCGCTCTGATTGGTCTGTGTTTTTTGTTAATAACTCTTAAACAAAGCCGCTGGCGTCATTTTTGTAAAGGAAAATGTCGCTTCAAATGACCCAAGGAACCTCCCATTTCCGGGAAGTACACGAATTTTGGGACACCCTGTAGATTACGAACTATTATAGTTTGGCCATTTCTGACAAAAATCAGTACATACAGGTTAAGGGCATCAACGTGTTTGTTTCAGCTCAATAGGATAATTAACCCTCAACCGTCCCTCGTGTAGATTTGAAACAGTTTTCCCGAAACAAATTACAACTGTTCTGTTATTTGTAGGTTCATTTTCCTGAACGTTTGTGTGGCTTTTATTTTTTTGTTTAATACGAAAACATTGAAACATTTGATTTTGAGAATGTTCAAATTCTTGACAAGGAATCCAATTTACAAAGAAGATTACTATTAGAAACTATACATACGATTAAACAGCAAAGCATTAATCTTAGGTATGAAACACCTAAGATTTATGACTATTACGCTACATTACTGAGTCAGTAATGTCTGTATGATGTTGTTTCTAATAAATGTAATTTTCTATATGTAACATTTATTGTAACACCGATTCTGATTCATTCTGACTTTCTCAGACAAATATCATTTTATGTCAACTTTAAAAATTGGTCTATCTTAATATTGTTTAGACATATTGGTTGACTGTTGAGATGTTTCACATTCAAATTCACCGCCATTTCAATTGATGCGCATAGATCTGTGTTTTCTGTTTGAGTTATATATCTTTGTCCAACAAGGATCATTCTAGTATCCACCAGCATGAAATAACGCAGTTTCATCAACCGTTAACTTTACTTTCTATAACACGTGAGAAAAATATTTCACTTTAGATTTGAAAACATATTTTTAAATTTGGGTATTTCTTAAAAATTATTTTTCATTGCAGACGCAAAAATCTCTTGAGAATGATCCTAATCAGGATCGAAACGTCGAGATCTTAATTGCAAAAGTGCTATAAATTTTACAGTTACTATTGATCGAACCTGTGCGCCGAAATCATCTCCCTTTCATTAGTAATTTTTCGATCGCAAAATTTAACCTCATAAAAAACGAAACATTATCGAAAAACCTAAGAAGTAAATGTTAACAATTTTTAGTCTTGTATCACTTTTGACATATTAAGTTTGTAAAATCAGGGACGGTTACTGGAAGAATACGATTTTTCTGTGGCTTCTGTATCCTGCAATTAATACAAACATTTTCTATATTATGCACTGAATAAGAAAAAACAAATAAAAGCATTAGAGCACAGCCGAGACATTTAGATGTTTCTATTTAAATGCTGCACTCCGTGTATCTTGATTTTAGCGTCGCTCAGCGTTCTTTTCTAGCAATCCATCCGAGTTGCCGCGCAGCGTGCAGATTCGAGGACAGAAAGTAGTAGCGCGTCGGAAGAAAGTTCCGTCGCTGTCTAGTCAGCCTAATCTTATAAACCGGCGCGCGTCTCCATGCTGTTCGTCGTCGTGGCAGTTGCACACGATGCACCGGGACCAAGGTGTTCCATCTGTACCCTTTAGAATCCCCGGAATAAGAAAAGTTGCGGCACGGGGGTCGCCGAGGCTTAGCTCGTTCTCTTACCGTCGCTGAATAATACCGCAGCGTTCGGCGCGCCACTCAGTCGCATGAAATGTAAAACGGCGCATTACTATTTCAGATTCCGCGGACTTTTTTTGCAGAAGGTATACGCGCGCCTTTCCGGGAATGCGTGTGAATAATTGACGAGCCCTTAGAACGACACACGTTTCTCGGAGTCAAAGCAGTCGCGGAGTAGTACGACGCGCGAAATGCATGTTCTACATCACCCTCCCCACCCACCCTCTCCGCCTAGCCGACCAATGGTAGAATGCACCACCGTTCGAAACGATGAATGCAATCCAACGCGTATGAATAATCGAAATCGATTACGGGTCCCTTGTTTTCCAGGGGTATTTCCATCGGGCTCTTTGATTCGCAAAAACGACGCGGCGCTAGCCGCGATAGAAAGACCGTCCTGGGTCCCGACCCGACACAACCAAAAAAGAAACTCGTCGCCTTTTTTGAACGTTCGCCTCTGTATCGAGAGAGAAAAATAACAACGTGTTTTGCCAACGCCGCGCCGTCTGTTATATTTATGTACCCGTTAAATAATGGAATTAAACGGTGCGCCTTTTCTGCGCGCGGCTTGTTATTTCACGGTGCATCTGTTCCCGCTGCTCGCTCTCGAGAACCTATTTTTCCGCAGCGCAGAGCGGCGCGCGCGAAAACTTTCCGTCGCGGGATCTGCAACAAAGAAAGGCGATAAAATCGGCTGGAACAACGAGAAACTAGTCGTCGATGCAATCGCCGCTGCACAGCGGTCCGGCCGATATAACTAGTTCATTCTGATTTTTGGGTAAATGTATGTGTTACTCCGGTAGGTGTGTGTGTGTTTTTCCGAGTCAGAGTAAAATAGGTAAACATGAATATTTTTCCCTGAATTAATTTATATAATTCAATGAAAATGCATTGAACTGTTGATTATTCTTTTATTGTTATGATCTCAGGATTTGAACATCCTTCGGACAAGGTAGAGATCATTTTTCTTCTATCTCGATCACCAAAGGACTTATAACAGGATTAAGACTGTCGAATATATTCCAACCAAAACGAATGAGGCATTATAAAAACTTTAGTATAGAACAAGTCAAATGGCCGGAGTGAAAAATCGAGGAAGAAGTGTGAATAAAGAAATCAAGCTCTTAGCATCACATTTATTATAGTGAAGGAGGAGCTCATTACTGCGGCACAAAAATTATTAGGAATGTCGAGAAATATTGATCTTTAAAAATGATAGATAACCTTGGTTTTTTAACGAATAATCATTTGCGACTATATTCGCAAAATGTTCGTTTTTAAATGTTCATGCTAAACATTTAATCAGTTTTTAGCAAATGAACTGCAGAATCGGCTATCCGGACCACTGTGCACCGTCGCGATTCGCTTTACGCTGGATTTCGCGAAATCGACGAGCCGGTTGTTCGGTGACGAATCGATAATATACGCGATAATCCATTATGTCGCAATATGAAAAATTACGGGTGGCCGTCCGAGGCGGAAACGATTACCCAGCTGCGTCACATTTAGCCCTAGATTACGAGTATCTCCCATTTGTAGCGGCCACCGGCCGTTCGGGAATATTAAAAAATTGTATCGTCGGCAAGCGTAACGCCAAGCCCGCGCCGAGAGAAACGAGCATTTCCACTCGAATTAACCCCGCGCCGACTCTCCATCACCGCCGTTCCTCTACCAACCCCACTGCTGCCTCACCCCCAAACGGATTCGTAATGGTGGACGCCGTCTGAAAACAAAAAGCAAGCGAGAGACGAAAAAGCTCGATCCTCCCGGCAAGCGCGAAATTGATCTTGGATCCAATGCAAATCGGACCGTTTCGTTGTTCTGCACTCGTTGTCAATTGTCGCTGACAATTGGGATGCGTTCAGATTAAGGATGTAACTTTTCCGAATACTCGAAGTATTCGAAGGAACGAAGGGAACTTCGAAGTTTCGAAATCTTCCAAGTGCTCGAAATTTCAAAGTCTTCGAAACGTATGAATTTTTTGTTTTTTTCCCATGTAAACGGTGCCTCATATAAAAAAGAATTGCGTTTCATTTACCTCAGAACCCTCAAGAATTACATATGATTTTTTACGCTTTTCTATTAAATATGGCCGGGTGCTTTTCTCTTTTGCACAGTAGTGTATATTTTTGTATAAAAATTACAAGACTGAATGTATTTAGATTTTTTTATTAATTTTATAATAATACGAGTTCAAATAACGAAATTTATTGAGTAACATTTCTAATGGTTAATAGGGCTTAGGTGAAGTGTTAGTACATATTAAAACGAGACAAATATCCTCCTGGCTATTTTTATATATTTGAATGAACCGATAGAACTTCATTTATGATGGCCATCGTTAGAGGCGAGCAGTGGAAACTAGGAATACCTTGAAATATGGAAAATAAACAAGAATCGATTGTAGCACAATTTTAGAATCGTTTCGCAACTGATACAGAACAAAGAAATAGTGGATGTTGTACAGAATGGAAACCAAAATAGGAATTGCATCCACTCGAAACAGACGGAAATGGTGATTCTCAGTAACAATTATTCACGATGAAGTTTCATACAACAGTTTTGAAACAGTTATTTTCGAAACGATGTATCAAATCCTGCTTTTGACAGGACTTGATGATGTTAATCAACTTGAATTTACACGTCTCACGCGAGACTACATCCCTTAAATACTTTAGATTAACCAAAATAGTAATACTGAATTAACAGTAATACTAAATAGTAACGATAAAATAACACTAAATCGTAATTCTATTACATGTAGTAATACTAAATAGTAACGATAAAATAACACTAAATCGTAATTCTATTACATGTAGTAATACCAAATAGTAATTTTAAAATGCATAGTATTACCAAATACTAATATTAAAATGATACTGAATAGCGATAATAAAATGAATAGTAATAGTAAATAATAGTA
Organism: Lasioglossum vierecki; assembly: GCA_028455595.1. NCBI lineage: Eukaryota > Metazoa > Arthropoda > Insecta > Hymenoptera > Halictidae > Lasioglossum > Lasioglossum vierecki. The sequence continues at coordinate 13,593,019 of CM052337.1, forward strand.
CTAAAATGAATAGTATGTAATACTAAATAATATATATTACTAAAAGTTTTATCATGTCGCATTATAAACCAATTATTCTACCGTTAAAAACAATCAAGGTCTTACGGTCCAATATTGAAAAAGTTATCGTCCTGCTATTAATGTCCAAATATTAATGGGCGTCACTGTATGTAAAAGTGACGAAGGTACGTTGTACACTTTGCACGAGGGGCGTTCAGAATGAAAGTGGTTATTATTTGTAAACAGAATGCTATATTTATAATTAATTGGTGCGAGCATAAACTTGTTGAGACTTGTTTTATCAGGTATTCGCGACGTTACTACACGATACTTACGAAAAATAAAAATACTGCGCTGAATTCAATTTGCTGTCTTTTTATTCGTATTTAATGGGAACATTACTGAACGCCTCGTGTTTAATTAACGCGAGAGAACGCGTGTGCAGGGTGGTTCAATAAAAATTAACGTCTGAATGTCTCCGTTGTTATTGGGCGTGTAGAAAAATTTTATTAACAAAAGTTACTTAGCTCAGAGGGAATTGTAACGCGGCTGTAATAAATTATTAGTAGATGGATGAATTTCGGTGATGTTAAGATTACCACCACCTTTTTGAAACGGATCATATATTTCGGAACACATTAAAAACAAATTAGGGGATGTTATAATATAAATAAAATCAGTTTGATGATGAATCACTTAGTCTATAGTTTTTAATATACATATATAGTTTTTTAATAAAATACGATGTAATAAAAAGCCGATCCAAAGGTATAAATTCATCCCTAGAACACTGACCATTACTTTTTGCACGCACTGTATATAATATTTCTGGTACCTAGTGATGGGCATTGAATACTCTAAGTTTTCGAACAAATCAATTACCACAGAGTTTCGAATCAATTCGATATTTATTCGAAATCAGAAATTCTTGAAAGTCTTGAGATCTTGATAATCTTAATGAATATTTTATTGACTATAATATTGGTACGTTCATACTGTCATTCATCCCAAAGCTGACATGACGTAATCATTGTTTCAAGAGTTTCGATTCTTACAAACCTTCCGAAGTTTTAAGGCTTTGAAGATTTTCAAGACAATGAGTTTCCAAGAGTTTCAAGAGTTTTAAGCTTCGAATTATCTTGGAAGGAATTCGATTTTTTTTTTGTCGTAAACATTGAATCGAAGCGATTCAAAGTGATTCGGATCCCATCGCTACTGGTATCATTCCCTTTTTCGTAGCGGTTTTGCATCAATGTTCTACGTCATTAAGGGATAACGTTCTGCATCGATAAATCCATCCGCGTGCATCAATCTAAACCACGTGTTCCGCATAAATATCCAATACGTCACAATGTTGAAACTATTCCAGCGGGTGACTTTTATAAATGGACTGATCGTCCAGTCCATAGTGCTTTTTCTATCGATGACAAATACCAGCTATTTGTCACATACGTCGCATCTCCGTTCGGTCGGTTTGCTCCTGTTAAAAGAATATGATCAAGTTTCATCGCGTTCAAGGTTAGATGTTCCCCTTACGTGTGCTCGAACAGAGAACTGCAATCAGAACAGTACTGCAATTATTTGATTTGATATAGCTCTCGATTTGTCTAACAATCCGAGTTTATTTAACTGTGGCGTAACAAGTACAAGTTTCCCTGACGGAATTCCGGAAGTCTAACGACCGCTCTTCGAGGTTATGGCTCCACACGATCCGCGGCAGAAAGGGAGAACGCCACATGTAGGAATTTACTTTCAAAGTCATCTACGGACGAAAGTTAAATTTACAGTTGGCGTTTCGTCTCGTTGTACTGCGCAAATTAACACTTTTCCTGTCGTAATCGATGGTTCTGCATTAACTCACCGCAGTTTACTAAACTTTTCAAGTATACAGAATTAAATTATAATTCTTCATGCATGGAAGTAGCACATGAAAATGTTTGCAACTACACAAATATTTATTAATTTACTTGAATTCGTCTCTTAATCCTTTGCGTATTATTTTGAACACATTAAAGTCATGAATGAAGAATATAAAACAAAAAAACTACAATTCTAAATTATTAAATATTTAAAATTCACGATGCGATGAATACTTCAAAATAAATAAAAGAATTTTGAAAGGTCAAGGATATGATAATTCCACAAAATTTGCAGTCTACTTATCATCTTAACTGGCAGTAATACTGTCAACCGCAATCCAGAGTTACCACTTTGACCGCCAACGCTATTGTTAAAACTTTTGCGATTTAATACGCAAATATCGGACTAGCAACGAGCATTTTGGTATTCATGGTAGAACTAGGAAAATAGATAATTCTGAGCGAAATACTGGAAGCCGAAATTATAGAATAAAATTTTGTTCATACGGGGCTTCATTTCCGAAACAATTACGCTTCGTGAGAGTACACTTCAGTAGATACAGCGCATCATGGTCAGACGATACTACAGATAATTTCTGCACTCGATTTATCAGAATATTATTATAATTATTAATATTACAGATATAAAATTATCATATAAATCATATAGTTTTTATAGTCTTACATTAATTATAAAAATTGTACCAATCAACTGGTGAAAAAATGTTTCGAATTTTTACCACGTTTTTTATCACATGTGACTTAATTTACATTAGAGTACATTAGAGTTAATCGGAATGGCTTCCGAAATAAATTATTTATTATGCGACGACCAAAAAAAATTTTGTCGTTTAACCCCTAGCCTTAAAATATCAAGTCAGACTCGTAATGAAGAGTCTGAACAGAGTTTAATAAATATGTCTACTATGAATTTCCATTAAATCGAAATCAAATTCTATTTTGGTCCTGTTAATGTACAGCTACTGGAGAACGTGTAGGCGTACAATGTATACAAAGTTCCTCCTTTCTTAGGAAATTAAAGATTACAAAAAATAGTTAAATTAAAAAAAAGAACAAAGTGCACTTCGACACTTAAATTTCAAATATTTCAGAATATGGAGCTAATCGATTTGCCCTGTTGCTGAAATAATGATCGGAACAATTTATCCCGGCTACTTTTAGCCCTGGTCCTTCCCTACTCTTTTTCTAAAGCGGCAAATGAAGCGGGAATGCGTGGCATCGTCGAATTTTCCCTGCAATCGCTATCTCCGGCAATTATTGGTTGCAAGTTACCAGGTGTCAGGCCTGTGACGTGACACATACGAGCGGCACATATTCAGGGGGAACGGAAAATAACGAATAGATGGGTTGGAAACAAAGAGACGTTGCCGCGTTGTTGAACGCACCCGCGGCCACGTTCGAAGCGCGTCATTTGGCCGCCGGCGAAAATTCTTGCAATTCCGTTCCCGGGATATCGGTTTATTTATCCGTATACAGGGTGGACGATTTATCTGAAGACATTGAAATAACTCGAGAACTATGCAGCGGATAGAAACAAATGGGTAATGAAAGTTGTTCGTCGCGAAGGGGGACATCAAATGATACCAAACTCGATAAGAAACTTAAATGGAAATTTTTCATTGCAGATTCGGATTCTCCAGAAAAAATTCACAAATTCGACCTAGGAGTTTTTGCATTTTGGTTCACAGATGGCGCTGTAATGGGCAAAAATCAAAATGATAAAAAGTTTCCTGCTTTCTTGAAAATGATCCACTTCATAATTCCCTCTCCCACCCTCAGGAGGTGGGGGTGGGGTCAATTATGGTGTTATCGAATAGCATTTTTAAAAATATCAAATACGTCTACTTTTATTTTTCGTTTTTTCGTTTTACGATTTTTTACCCATTTTGTGGCATTTTCAAAAACTCCTAGGTCGAATTTGTGTATTTTTTCTGGCCAATATAAATCTGCAATGAAAAATGGGGCTTCTCATTTAATTTTAAGTTCCCATTAAGAACAACTTTCATTACCCACTTGTTTTGATCCGATGCATAGTTCTAGATATATTTCAATGTCTTCAGATAAATCGTTCACCCTGTATACGGCCGGACTCTCGTTTTGTGTATGTGTTTCGAGCCGGTGCGCGAATAAACCAACGCCGTCCACCGTTCATCCTGAACGCTCGGGATCGATATAACGTTCCATCGTGTCAGAAAGACCCGTCACGGGTGCAACATGAGAACCAGATAATTAATTACCTGATAGAATTTCGGGGCTCAAAGGAAGCATAACGGCTCGCTGATGAAGCTCGTTCCTCCGAGCACACAAACGAAATAAAATTCGTCGCTGCGCCCGCTCTATCACTGGCAAAGATCCAGTCGAGGACAAATCAAAAAGTACCGCGCGTTACGTATTCGAGTCGTTTGACAGTCCACGTGAACGAAGTCAATTACGAGGCCAGCCCGCTGGTACAAATTCTGGTTGAACAGCCGTGTGTGGTTCAGATTATATTGTTTACTGTTTTATGTACGTTTAGGTTCAGCATTATTTAATTGAATTTATTTGATTCGCGTCACCATTACATTGTTGAAATCAAAACAATAAAAAAAATAATTGAAAATTAAAGTGGAAGTAGTAGTTCTGAATGAATAAATTGTAGTTCTGAAATTAATATACAATTTTTATTTATTTATTATATAACTGTGGAATTTTATATTCTACTGGTTTTTGAACATTTTCAGAAGCCATAGACGCACAAACATCCGCAGTCTACATATTACAATCGCTAATGAACTTTTGTAAATAACGATCCATCCAGACTATAGGAAATACTTGAAAAGTCATGCGCATTTTCATTGCACATCTAGCCAAAACGAACCGAAACAAAAAAACAGTCTGAAAAATGTATAAACAAAGTTTGAACAGGTGATATCAGCTCGACAAGTCCCATCGGTTTTCACCGAGTTGAGCAAGTTTGAAACTTGTCCTGGATCCGAACAGTAGCCGATCTCCTTCCACCAGGCAAATGCAAAAGGCACCGAAGAGGATCGATTCGCGTTTGTTCGCGCGAACGTTTGTTCACCGTAGCCGCCGTCTGTGTTCTCGAAAAACAGTTGAAAACGGCTGGAAACAATGGCTCGCCTTGTCTTGTTCTTCGCGGAATACAGTCTGGGTCGAAAAGATAAGACAACCTATCAATTTGTTAACGTTTATTACCCTAACAAAAATGAAATTTCTCTTAAATTCCCTCAAATAACAAATCTTTTTCTGAAATGTTTAAACTAGCTTAACTTTCTATTATTATAAAAAAATAGATATTTTTCAACAAAATCAAACAGCTTTACGAAAAATAACATCTTTTATTATAAAATATATTAACAGACATAATGTGGAACTTTGTTAGGAAAACTTAAAACGTTGCTTTGAAATATAAACAAGAAGCAATAAAAAAATAATTTTTAATATTTGCCGTTTAGAAAAAAAAATGCCAATAACTAGTGCAGTACCAGCAATAGTACAGTTCTCCTTTATTTGTTCTGCCGGCAAAGACGATGAATTACAGCCCCAGGGACAAAAATGTAGGACATCCGATCAATTTGTTAATGTTTATTTAATAGATAAATTGAATTTCTTGTACATACGTCGCGTTACACTGTTTTTACTTATTTTAGTTATTATTTGTTCAGTCGGCAAAGGCTAGTACAGTATGGGTTGAAAAAATATGAAACCCCCTCAATTTGTTAATGTTTATTCAATAGATAACGTACATGAAATTTCTTGTACGTATACATATACATCGTTTTTTTTTTTTTTTTTCATAATGCTTTTATTTATTTTTGTTATTATTTGATAGACGATGAATACGACCAAGGAAAAGAGATGGGACTTTGAAAATAATAAATAATTTCATCTCATAATGACTTTTTCTCATCACTGTGTCAAATCGACACAGTGACAGAGGATAAAAAAATTTCAATGTTCCATTAGTCAAATTAATGAGTTAACATTTACATCTTAGGTGTTCCTACGAATAACAAAACAGTGTAACTTATTTCGGGGAAAACTGTGTGAAATTGACACGAGTGACGGTCGAGGGTTAATATTGCAGGCAAGGCCCAAGAAAATGGCAAGCATAAATGTTAGTAGGGCTTCTTCCGATATCATAGAGGAAGAAAAATAAGGGTGGAGGATCGAAGCTTTTTGTCCGGGACTGTAGGCCTGCACGTGATTATTCAGATGGGAAACGCGACTCGAAGAGGCTGCCGTCGGCGTCCTTGTGTGTCTCGGAGGCTTTTAGATAGCAGCCACGTGCCATTCACTGACCAGCCAATACCGCTAAGAGATTTCTAGCCGGCATGAACCTCCTTTCGGAACAAACGATGATCCGACAGCAAAATGGACTCGAACCAAATGCGAGGCTCCCTTTCTGAGCTTCCAGACCCGACGACTGGATGAATATGCGGCGCGTGCTACGGTTTAATTGAGTGACTAGGACGACCAGGACGAGCAAGCGTACTATACTTCGCCTCTCGCTCGAGGACCGCATACAATCAGTGGAACTGGTAAACTGATGCGCGGACAGGGCTGCAATTACATCTCGCCCGCGCGCGCGCAACACAGCTCGCCCACGTTGCGGAACTAATTAGCTATGGTTAACTTGAGCGGCGTTATTTGACGTAAGACCTCGCGACACGATACCACCGGGTTCTGCGGTGTCCTGGGTAATACTGAATCCTTGCGTTTCACTGGGAACAATTCAAATCTACGGTTGCACGTGTCTCGGTTGCAACGCTTCTCTCTGATTCGATGAAAAGTTCTACTGTCACAGGAAGTTCCGCAAGTCGGTCGTTTAGAAAAGGCTGTAAACTTTGAACCCCTTTGGAAATTAAACATTTCTTCCGTCCTGGAGAGAGAGAGAATAATTGCGTTTTATAGGATTTTGTTTCATTTCGTGAATATCAGATTAATCTAGTACATTGTACGATACTTCGATGTTGTTAACTTTTAACCTTTCGCGAGTTAAACATTTCTTCCATCCTGGAATAATTTTGTTTTATTTCGCGAATATCAGATTAATTTAGTACATTGTACGATACTTCGATGCTGTTAATTTTCAACCCTTCGCAAGTTAAACATTTCTTTCGTACTGGAATAAATTCGTTTTATAGGTTATTGTTTTTATTTCGCGAATGTGAGATTAATTTAATACCTTGTACGATACTTCAATGTTGTTAACTTTTAACCCCTTGCAAGTTAAACATTTCTTCCATCCTGGAATAATTACATTTTATAGAATTTCGTTTTATTTGGTGAATATGTGATTAATTTTAATACCTCGTAAGATATTTTAATGTTGTTAACTTTTAACCCTTTGCCAGTTAAACATTGCTTCTCTAGTGAACTCATTAAGGGAAGAAATAACATTCGAGTTAGTTTATATTTCTTGCAATTAATGCAGATAATATTTATTTCGCATAAAGATACGTAGTCTAGTGATTATGAAATATCGATTTTGTCACAATGAAAAATATCAAATTCCTCATCGCCGATTGGGGATCGAATATTTTCCGAAGGTTGGCGCGAAACGACGATATAATCTAGCCGATAGGATGACGCCAGGTGGTATCGTTACCTCGACGTTCCACCTCTCCTTTTTTTTTTGTTTTTAATCTTTTTCGCTTTCATGAAATTAGCGAGCCGTTTCCTGAGTCAGCCGTCGCAGCATCGTGAAAATAGTTATAATAGACGAAGCAATTCCGGCCGAGCTGACGCGCGCACATGCGCTCTCGACGCTAATGAATTCAGCCGTCCGATTTATTAATCTATAAAATTCGTCGCAATCAGCTGAATGCTTTCCACGGAGACCCGGGTCTCGCAGTTTTTCCGCTCCGATCAAAAAGTCCACTTCATCGTCACACAGCAAAGATTGGTTTTCCAATTGAATTCGCATTTAATGCGAGCGAATATTTCATAAACATTTATTATTCCGTGAAATATTCAAGCGCCGCGCTCTAGTTCGCGGAAACCTGTCGTAAAAAGAACCATTAATAAAGAAAACAAACATCTCCCTGACGACCTGCAATTTTCATCCCGTGAAATAGAGAGAAGGGAGGGGGTGGGGTTAACCGCGCGTGACACGGTCGGCTTTGATTTAAAAAATTTGGCAAGAAACCGCATTTAGTTTGTTTAAATGAAAGCAATGGGAAAGCGCGATAAAGTTAATAGATATTCATTGCGCGGCGTGGACGACGAAAATGTTCAACGAGGTAATTATAAACAAACTTGTTAACTGATGGATGAATAATTTTATTTTAATAAATGTTAGGTTTACACCAATATATTACCGGCAAATAAATGTAGAATGGCTATGTTTATATTCCGCGATTTATTAATGAAACAGACGTCCGGGACAGTGTAATATTTTGAGGGCTTGTATATACACTAACAGATTTGTTATTGGATGTATGATAAATAATGTCAAACAACAGAATTACGTTCACTGCTGTGCTGACGAATGGCTTTCCTTCCGATACATTGGAAATTAATTATTGGGCTGGGACGAAAGTTCTAGCATTTGTAAATGAAAATTTCAAGCTTAAATTCAGATATTTATCCATAGATTTATTCAATAACATATTTTCCAGTTTGTTCTATTACGTATTACCATTTTCGACGTGAACATATGAATAAATACTTAATTTGAAAACGCTGTGAACTTTCTTTCCAACCAAATATTTGTGTAACAATTTCGTGGTAAATTGTAATTACTGAAATTTTTAGATTTAAATAAATGAAAGTATCTGCGGATCTTTTCTCTTGTTTCGTTCGTTAGATTGTAAATAATATAATAATATGTTTAAATTCTTCAATTAAATAAACTCTGCAGTCTACTGATGACATTGTTTATTAATGGAAAAGGACATAAACAATTCCAAACGGCAGGTGTTGTAACCAACAATAGTAATTATAAGACGCAATTAAATGGGCTGCATGCAATATATTTGTGATTTTGCGTCTTCATGGGGGTTGCAAAATCAAGAAGGGGATGACGTCGAAGTGTTCAATTACACATTAAAATTTATCGAATTCTACAAAATTGGTTCACACAATATATTTATTATACAAAATCACTGTCGACCGATTTTGTTCAATTAGAATCTCTATACAATATTATAATACAAAATATAGATAACATTTATTAGCTTAAATATAGATAAGATTTATGAATCATTTTAGTCTTATTGTTATATTTCAACAACAATATATTGGTTACATACAAATTACCAAATTTTTTTAAATTTTCAATTTTCTAACTTCCCCTAATGGTGCACATTTTCAGACATAGCATTTTAAAAATATGCATATACAGCAACTATGAACACAGGGAATGGACGGTTACCCGAAAAATATCGTTCGGAGACCCTTTAATAAACGCCTAACAAACGAAAATAAATCGAATCATTTTCCGCTTTATTCTAACCATAGAACTTTTGCTCGACGAGTGCGCTCGCGCGGAAGCGCTTCACCGTCGCTAGGTGTAACGTTCACATTGTTTTATCTCAGCGGCGAGATATTACTCTGAATAAATAAACAAGCGTTAAACGGAATAACAAAGACGGGACTAAATTTGAGGTCTCGTTCCGTTGCCCGAGGCGCGTTGTTCTCTCTCCGGTCGAAGGAAGGAGGCTGGTCTCTCTCTTTTTCGGACGAGACGTAGAATTATTTTCAAACGGCGGCGTCGGCAATAGAATCGCGGAAGGGATTTTCGTAGCTCGCGTGATAAAGAGCGAATTCTTTCTTATCGCCGCGCGGCAGCGAGCTTCCTGCTCGAAACAACAATGTTTCGTTGTTCACCTGGCAACAAAACGCCTCTCCGCCTCTCTAGCCTGCTTTCTTCCGGCCTCCCTTCGCCTTTATTGTTCCTCTTAGATCTTCTCCTCTGTTGCTCCGACTCCGCCACTCCCTTTATCTCCTTCTTTATTCTCTCTCTCTCCCTCTGTTTCCGACGGAGTCTCGCGAAACGTTTCGTTTGCCGAGTCCTCTAGAAAACTGGTGCGCGTTTCGGTAGACGATGCTGGGTGATAGTTGGAATAAGGAAAGAGAAAGGAGAGCGAGGGAAGTGCGCGAGAGAGGCGCGGCAGACGGTGGTAGAAAGGAAGTCAAGCGAAATAGCAAATCCTCAAACAAACGGTGGAGTCTTTGCGAATCGAGTGAGCTTAGCAGTGGATTATCTTCGGCGTATATAGCCTGACGTCGGGCTTGGCCGGATGTTCGATACCAAAGAGCCCAAAATCGTGTTCCGCCGGTTTATACCGTTCCCTCCCACCCGGAGGAGGGCCCCGGGTATTGTCGAAACACAGTCACGAGTGCATAAACCCTAGATCGTATCGCACCTACATAAGCTCGCATTTGTTAGACATGCATGAAACCTCCGCGCGAAACGCCACCAAGTAAAAGACGGCTCGGGAGCCATTGGCTGCGGTGATTTAACACGAATCTTTGGAAACATTGCTGGTTTATTCTTATCTTCGTGCGAAATTGATAGACCTGTTTCACACGGTCTTGGATGTCTTTGCTACCCAAGACTGATGTCTTGGGCGATTATGCATTTATGACAAAAATGGTTACGTAAAATTTGGAGCAGTGGACATGTTAAAAATATTTGGTAATTATTGCGAAAGGCCATACTCCGATTTTTATGAAATTTTAATATGTTATAGATTTCGACATTTTTAACAACTTTTTCCTTTTCCAATATAGGGGGCCGCTTTTAGTTTCGGAGATATTTGCAAAAGACTATCGCTAATACTTTATTGAACTTTTCATATTCCTGCACGCTCCGCGACAATGTAAACCTGTTCCGAGGCCGCATCTGTTTATTTTTTATTTGTAAACATGTTGCGGAGATGAGAAACGACAATACCACATATAAACACCCCACTCAGTCAAAATATAAACAAACACCGCACCGGGAACCACCGTGCAGGAATACAAAAAATTCAATACAGTATTCGTGATAGTTTTTTGCAAATATCTGAAAAACTAAAAGCGTCTCCCCTATATTGGAAAAGGAAAAACTTGTTCAGAATGTGTTGCTGCATAAGATATTAAAATTTCATTAAAATTGGAATACGCAGACTTTTTCTATATAATTACCAATTTAAATATGTTATACAGCAACAGATATTTAACAACTGTTTTCCTTTTCCAATATAGGGGGTCAAATTTTACAGATAAAATGTAAAATAATTGACCTGTCTGTCCACGAAGCGTCGTCGTCGTAATAATCGTAACCATACGTGTCTATGACGCGAGGCTCCGTGGACAGAGGTCCTTAGGCTGCTCATGCGAGGCGTTTTTCTGTTTACTTTTTTTTTAAACTAGGTAGATAGAATACGAAACGATTCCGCGAATAATTGTCGGCGTGGCCAGCACTTTTTCCATGAAGGTGGATTCCATTTCGGTACTCCTCAGTTAACTGAACTATCCGCTCTTTCGCCAGAGCTGTGTCTATTTCTCTCTCTCTCTATCTCCGGGAATCTAATCTCATACGCGTGGAAACGTAATCCGACGAGCATCGCGGCCAGGGCGCTCGGAACATCTCTATTTCATAGAGGCTGGCCGAAATAAAAAATTCCATATCGCGTTTTAAACTAGCGTTACGTAAACCTGGGAACAGGGGGGAAGCCGCAACTCGGTCGGCGCGCTAAGCGGATCGCGAAAGCTGAGAGCCGAGAGACGAACGCTTCGCGGAACGTTGCAGTTCATGAATAATTTCCAGTAATTAGGGAGACAGTCTCTGCTTCAACATTGTACAGACACCGTGCGGAAGTTGCCCGGCCGCCGAGGTTGAAGTCTGACGGAGGTTTTGCTGGCTGCCTAAGTTTCCGTAGCGTGCTATCGCAAAATATCGTGTGTCCTCGAGACGTCGTCGCATCGCGTCTACCGACGACGAACAAATGCCGTGGAGGATTCAGGAGTTTTTCCAGGCCAGAGAATGCAATATCGTTTTCGGATATGCCGGGTAAACCGAAACTCGTTTCGACGGCCGGGCACGTAGCTCGTTTGCATGAAAACAACAACGGAGCGTGAAACTTTAATGCGTGCGTGCACCGGATTCATTGAATTTCACCTAACGGCCTGCCGAAAGCGAAAGGAATCGATCTGCCGGCGTCGTCCGCAAATAGCGAAACTGCGCCGCCCGGTGTCGTTCGTCACGGGGTCAATTGTTTCGGGATTGGTCGCAATTAATTCCGACCGGCAATTGTGACAGATATTATGGCGGATTTCGGAAAATTTATCACCACGTTTTATTTAATAAAGTTTCTCATTCTAGCACGCTACCAGTGCTCGTCGCGTTAGAAAATGTATACCACTCTGCAAAGGAAAAAAGCACCCCGTCATTTTTAATAAAAAAAACGTAAAGAATCAAGTAAGAACATGGTCAGTTTTGAAAAAGGATTTTGCTGTTTAATTGAATAGTTCTGCCGGATATTATGGCGGATTTCGGAAAATTTATGACCACGTTTTATTTAATAAAGTTTCTCATTCTAGCACGCTACCGTGGATTTTGAATTTTTTTAGACGCGTCATTGTTTTGAAGTAAACAAATTTTGAATGAAGTTTTCAAAGTATTCTCTGTAAAGTTTTGTTACACAATACAATCTTATCCTAACTTTAGCCAAGCTTCAGGTATAGCTTGTCCGAATTGCGTGACTCAGATTGCATAATATAATATAAAGCATTATACATTGTTGTATAGAAAGTCAACAACCTCGCGTAACCTCTGGTATACGAATATTTATGCGAACATACATTTTTATGAAGTAATTTTAGGGAATTATAATGAAAGAGTAATTTTCTTAATGTAGTAAGGGTTTTTATTAAAGATCCAAATGAAATAGAATTCTATGTTAAATCAATCCTGTTACGAACATTATACTGTAGAAAAATCACAAAAGGACGATCGTTTTTAGATTGCCCAACATTTATTTAACAGAATTTTATCATAAGAAAAATATATTTGATAATAGTAGATAAAGTTAAGATAGAAAAGTAACAAAATTATAGGTTTCTCTTTAAAAAAAGCTGTTATCAATTTTGACAAATTCCACGACCTCTTTAATCAGTACTTAACATTTCATTTTTCTGAAATTTCACAAATCTCTCAATCATTTGCAAAATTTTCAACTCAAATTAATTTCATAGTCATGCAGCGAAATATTATTGAGATTTGACTTTGCTTGTTGACTTAAAAGTTGAATTTATCGACGGTTGAATTAAAATTTCGTTAGTCAGAGTCTTTCACGAATGAAGTTCGGGAAATTCCATTTTGGGCAAGGCTCCGCATTCGACTTGCGTTTACTTTGCTCTAAACTGGAACGGCGGGCTCTTTGAGCAAGGCATAATGTCGCATTCTCCCGGCCAGTACTGGCGTGTCGACACCGATCCTCGAATTTAAAAACCGTAAAAGCCGAAAACGAATCGTCTCGGCGAGTCGCGCGCTGCTACGGGGGGAGAGAAACGGTGTCGGCGCGACGTTATAGAGAATAAGGCTCGATTCGCGGGTCGATTTAAGCAGCTCGCGCGCTCGGATCGCTCCTGTTGGTCGTACCGGTCGGCAATTTCGCGGCGTTACGACTCACTCTTTCCGCAAACGACAGCCCGCGCTGTGCTGGTGCAGTAGTGTGAAACGTCGCGCAAAAGTGGAGCGCGGATAATGGAGGGTCCTTTCCCGCTCGTCCCGCACCTCTTACGATCAAGACACTCCGGCAGATGGGAAATCGATGCTGGCTACGGGGACGTGGCAAAAAACGACACAACGCCGTGCCATAACCCGGAAGGGGGTCTCGAGGAGTCGTCGAAACAAGACTGCAGTCGCAGCGGGCATTACAGGCGATATAGCAGGTGTTTGTACACTCCTGGACAAAATGATAGCGGCGCACAGTGGTCCGGATCGAAAAATTTAAGGACATTCGACCAAAAAGTCGAATTTTCGAAATTGAAAACTAATTTGTAAAAGCGTTTATGAACCTCGAAAATGAAGAAATTAATGAAATTGAATAAATGTTTTAGTTACAACATTTAGTTGAGCGTTTTGAAAGTAGCATATTTCATCCGGCAAAATTGCTTAAGTTCTTTGCGATGTCCTCATCGTTTCGTCCCATACTTTCTCTTAGTGTTTTTCCTATA
>CM052337.1:13607169-13657000 GCA_028455595.1 Lasioglossum vierecki
TGTATGAAAATTATATGTTACGCCCACTATAGCGTGATTCTACACCTAATGATCGGTGAAGATCTGTTAAAAAAACTTCCCGCAAAATTGTCCTTGACTGACTTTTTTTGAAGGTCAAAATTTTTTTATGATTGCATTGTGTTCTGCTCATCGAGAGGATAAAAAGTGTCAAAGGAACCATAGGTCGGAACTTGATCGTTCTGTTAAGAAACAATGTTAAAGTTTAACTAAACTTTATTCATTATTCGATACACATGCAAATGTAAACACATGGTAACAGTGAAATCTCATCCAGCAGTTTAGTTAAACTTTAACATTGTTAAAAATTTTGACCTTCAAAAAATGTCAGTCAAGGACAATTTTGCGGGAAGTTTTTTTAACAGATCTTCACCGATCATGAGGTGTAGAATCACGCTATAGTGGTCGTGACATATAATTTTCATACACCCTGTACAATTAATGTCTTCCCTCGCATAGTGTGACTTTCGTTTCAACAGATAGTGTTACTTGGTCCCGCTATAATGTAACAGGATAGTAGGACGGTATCACTTGTAGTTATTTCGTGACCAAACCTTTGCCAACGTATTTATGAAATGTTTCTGATTAAGACGATACCAAACGCGATAGAATTGCGATTATATTTACTTGTTTAATTAGCAATGGAAGTTTCAAACGCAATGAAGAACGTGTTAGTTATTTTAATAGGCTGACAAAAAAAAATATTTATCTTTATTTTATATATTCTAATATATTGTAGAATATTTTAATATAGTCCAGTATATTTTAATATATCCAATATATTCCATGATATATTTGTGTACAATATTCCAGTAGATTTGAATATATTCACACATTGTAGTGTATTGCAGTATATTTTTATAACGGCAACAAATAGAATATTTAATTAATTCCAAAGATTGACAAGTTCAGCATGTCTTTGAAATGACCCTGAGAACAACTTCAAAAAATTAATTTTTACCAAGGGGTTCTACTTTTAAACTTTTAAAAAATGCAAGCTGTGCTACCTTCTTGACTCGCGGTGCACGTTGTTGATCATGGACGAGAACGTCTCTGTTCGGATCCGGTTCGTTCCGAGTTAGCCGAGTGAAAAGTGCAAAACAAGCGTTAATAACTTTGAATCTGTCGTTTCGTCGCCCGTTACGCTACAGCTGCCGTAAATAGTCGATTAACGTTGATTAAGTTATAATTTAATTGGCAATTTAATTACAAACCGTCTTGTATAATAGCAGCGGACAGCCAGTCTGGCGGCGGAACGTTACGAAACGGGAACGGGAGAGCGTGCCTTCTCGTTTACAAAGGCTTTTATAAATGGGAATTACCGGTTCTCCCGGCGAACTTTGGCGTGGTCCACGGTTCCAATTAGTCGCGTTTGTGTTCTCGTTCTTTCGATGTCATCGATGGCTCGTCGTCCACCGATTGTCCCGCGAAATTGCATCGTTGCGAACGTGAACGTCGCGTCGGGCCGAAGTTTCCCGCGGAGAGAGAGAGAAGATTCAAGTTGCCCGTTCGTTAGGGGATTTCTAGTGGATTTCCATTGAAAGGCGACGACCGTCGTCCATGATACTCTAACGAATTAGGCGATTGTCAGGACCGACAATGTCGAGGGGTCCCGTGGTCTGGGACTTAAAACGCGCCTAATTAACCCTTACGAGGCCGACGATTATCAAGTAGATGGACGTTAAGCATCGGACTATATAAAATTACGCGACCGTGTCCCCGTGCCACCAGCAATTTCGAGAAAACGATGCCATTATCATTAATGTTTTACCGCGATCACCGTTGTTCACCGCAAAGTGCTCGTTCAGTGTAATAATTATTATCATCCCATTTGCGACATTACGAGCACGGGTACAGAAGCAGTGCTCGGCGGACGACCTTCCCGCACCCGAAAATCGAAAGCTCGTACCAAAACCCCTTTCCTACATACCCGCCACGGCTACACCCCCCAGCGGCAATTTATTAAAGTATTTACGGGGGGCCGCTTATGGAAATTAACAATCGCGAAATTTCTCTGTCCGGTCGACTGGGACGAATTCAATTGCACGGGGCCACAATGATTTCTCTTGTTCGCGCCGCGGAAAGTTTGCACTAACAACCGGAACACTTATCGAGCGTTCCCACGTTGAAGTATGCATCAAACCCCGTTGCCAATAATACGATTGTAAATCAGTCGACCGCGAGCCCGATGCCCCGGAAAATCGTTGGGTATTACGATCGTCCCGTGGCTGTTATTGTTGTTCCCTGTCGGTGTTTGTTATTATTGTTATTCCCGTCGTTAGCGTTGTTATTATTAATAAGTTGCGAAACGCGTAATAGGGATAACCGGATATACGATACGACGATGCGCGTAAAATTATACAATAGTTTGGCAAACATGCTGCGCCGGTTCAGTGGAAGCGGCGTCATTATCATTTTAGCGTAATTACCATTCGGTAATTACCGACTGTATTCATCACGGAGCGTCTCGATGTTTATACCGTCACACGTATCGTGCTAGTTAGCCCTGTCACGTGTACGAGCACGTTCCTGCCGGATATCGGCCGCCATCGCGTCCACCATCGAAAAAGGTTCGTGCCTCCCTCATCCGCTTGGATCATTCGTGATTGCTATTGCAGTTGACAGGGTCGATCTGGAATCCTCCAGGAAGTGGACAAAAATTTTTGCAAAGTTTTTGCTTCTCGAATAATAGCCAATTCGTAAAAGCATATTCACACTTCAATAACTAGACTGCGGATTTTTATGGAAAAATAAAATTTTCTGTCTCGGTTGCATGACAGGAGCCACTTTCAAATTGCTTTCTTCCTTTAATTGTTTTAATCCTTACCACTGCACATTGCTGTACCAAAATTCAAAATATTGTTCACATTATTAAGTATATTTGTGTCCAATCAATTATTGTACTCGGTGTTATACCAATTTCGTATCTACCTTAAAAAAATCGTAGAGAATGGAAACGTTTGTATGCTATCTGAAGTATGTTTGAAAAAATATACAATTGTTGTATACTCGGAAAGAATTCTCGAGAACAATACCAGCTACAAGTGATGTTCGAATTCCGAACATTTCGGACCACTCCGAATTCAAACTTGTTGTTCTGAACAGTTTAAACTTTGCTACAGTTGCGACTCTGAAGCGATTCGAACTTTGGAAAGGTAATGAAACAACTTGAACTTTGAATTGTGCCAGTGGCGATGGGATAAGGTATATTACAAGCAGGTTTCAATGTGACTGACTAGTTTCAAATATCTCACAAGTGCTTACTTGAAAAAAAACGAAATACTTTTAGGTGTACTCGAACTCGGATGAGATTGACTCGAACATAAGTATTTTGACAAATTTAGAGAACACTTCTAATTATGTTTTCTGTGATTCAATGACTTATCTGCTTTCTCAATTATCCTACTTATATTATAGCTTGTACAATTTATTTAAAAACATTATTACTGAGAGATCATATTTGGTTCATAATTTTTGGATTTGACATATTCCGCTCTTTATTGAAAACATTTTCTGAAAATATTCCATGATAAATAAATGATATGAGAAATAAACGAAGTTTATGATAAATAACGAAAAACATAATAACAAATTTTGTTCATTTTACAGAGAAATATTATTTTTGATTTTACTTAACTTTTAAAATTTATCACAACTATTATCTGACTACTCAATTGGTAACGTTAAAATTAAATGATCAATAATCCAATTAGGAGATTACACTGTATACAAGAAGCTACCTAAAAAAGACACGATTAAAACGTTAACAAATAAAAATTTAAATGAACATCCATCTTCCAAGGATTAAGGGCACTCTCTCTCTCTCTCTCTCTCTCTGCGACTATTTGCAGCATATATTTTTGCACACATTTATTTACGAATGTTTGAGGTCTCTCTTATTCGTTTTATTATTTATCTTTCCCCGTTATTCTTTCCTTTTTATTCATTTATTTGAACTACTTTATTTTCCAGTTTCACGTTTCTTGTACCCCCAAGTTATTTCTACTCATTTAACGTATTGTTCATTTTCACGTTTATATCGCTTATTTATAACGTGCTTTCCACTGTTGAACGTCCAGGATACAGTTCGCAACACAATTAACTCTTGTCATATCGATTAAACAAAATCCCAAATGTGTTGAATATACTATTTTTATCAAGATAAGTCTTTTTTTACCTTAATTTAAAATTTAACTTAAAATTTACTATTAAAACTTTTTTTCGTCTTCGAGAATTCTTGCCTTTTCCTGCTACCATGACTATTCAGAAAACTCCATAACAAACAGACAAAAAACAGCTGAATTTTTAATGAAACTTCTTTCCTGCATTTTACACAGTTTCCCAAATATTCAAATACGTCAAAACTTCTTGGCGTGTTTTCACCCGTACTTCGACCCGGATCTCCAACTCCCCAAAACTACCCTTAGTTCCAAATCGTAAAACAGCAGAGGAATATTTCCATGGAAGCATCTATATCGGTTATGCGAAATTAATAGTGACTCGGTTTCTTCGGTTGATAGGTGAAGTTGGAATAGAAGGGGTCTTAAATCTCGAAAAATTATGCGATTAGGGGGACGCTTTAATGACTCTTCGCTCCGTCTCGTAGTTTCCGAGCGATCTGACCCCTGGCGGCAAATTCCCCGGCTGTCTTGGAGGCCGGCGTCGCAATGCAAATGTTTGCACGGCGTTAAGGGATGAAAATAATAAGTCGACACTTTGGAGAATGCTCTCTCGGAATTTCGAGGCACTCGAGGAATGACGACGGGGGTAACGTGCTAGCCAGTGCGCGACGCTTAGTTATCGAGCGCCACTCATTGTCTCAATTATGAGGACTCGGGGCAAGAGAGGGCTTTTCATTGAGCAACGATGGCCGTTCTTCCTCGTGTGCTTCGCCCTCCGCTCGAGTTGCCTCTCATTGGGTGCACCCTGTTTGCAGTACCGAGTGTGTGAGGAAAGAGGACGCGAGATAGACACACACCGATAAACACTTTTAAGCCCCGTCGGCGTGCCAGCCACGGGCAATATCGAGCACGGGCAACTTTCCGTTGCTCCGGGAAATTAGCGAAAAAAAAGGTAGACGACGACGACGACGACCCCGTGGATTAAATATGCTCGGACAAATCCTGTAAGAAACTTTGTTATAAGAGTCTTCCCCCCCCCCCCACTAGTACCCATTAACGACCAAATTGAATGCTTTCTTATAAACGTTGCAAATCCAAGACGATGGAATTCAATCTGAACTCCGTACGCTACGCTGCTCTTCAATTTATTTTCCTCCAGAACGCATTGCGTTCCCTTACCCACCTCTCTCTCTCTCTCTCTCTTCTCAACCTCTCCCTCGTTCTTTCGTTCGCTAACCTCCAGTCAAACCGCGCCCACTCAATGAGTCGATCTCGGACTGCCACGCGATCTCGGCTATAATTAAATTCGTTAGAGAAGTATTTAACGCGCGACGAGTTTCCGCACAGGAAACGCGAATCGTTTATGGAAAAATTAACTTGCAACCGTGGCGTTCTGCGAGATGGATCGGCGAAACGTTTGGGGGTGGTTCCGGCATGGTAGGTCTAGAGGTTAAACTTCACCGCAGGAACCAACAATTTTTGAATTCTTTTTATGCAATCCTTGTTGATTTTGCCGAGACAATGTCGAGAACTCAAGTTTCAATGCTAGGAATTCAGTAGTTGAAAAGCGGGGTTGGGTGAAATAGTATTTGACATAAAAAATATTTGCTGAGATTATTTATTTGTTTTTGTATTAGTGGAAATACTATTTGAAATATTTATTTAATCTCTCAAGTATGTGAAATATGTATTTCAATTGTGTGGTTCTCAACACGAACTTAACATTGAATTTTAACGGTATTATAGCCCATATCAAGAACACTCTAAAAGTGATTTTACGTTACATTATAAAAGTAACACGACTGTACTCATTCAGATTTTTAGTAATTTTTGTTATAATAATATCTTTAGAGATATAATTAATAATTCCTCCTAAATGCGTCTTTATAGTCTCAAGAATCAAAGATTAGTAAACATATAAACGTCACTTTGACGGATCCTGTATATCTCGTGTTTAGCGGTGTATAACGCATCATATAAAAAGGATCTTTCGTGTTAAGGGGAAAAAGAATCGTTGTTCCTGTTTACTTGTTTTTAATTCTCGCAGTACGCGTAATACATTTGCAAAGTGGTTTACGAAAGTTCTCAGTGCAAACGGAATTGTAGGAAGAACAAATGTACACAGCACAACGATAAAAAGAAGTAAAACAACTGTGCAGTTTCTTTTATGGCTGCGGACCGCTTATGGCAGCGTCGTGGTTAGCAGTGTTTGAAAAGCATACTCTGCAGATTCATGAGCATAGGGACTTCAACTTTCCATTTCAATGTCATTATGAATCTTTAAAAGAATTTGGAGGAATTAACTAACTAAGAATTTATTTGCTTATTTTTTTGTGATATCTATTATAGAGAAATACGAAAATATACCTCAGTTCAAAGTTGAATGATATTATGAGTTTCAAATTTTAATTGTACAATGAAATTCTGTATTCGAGATGAATTCAAAATACCACATTCATTTTTCATAAATTGTTATCAACTGTAAAAGTATAAATTGTAAAAGTTGATGTGCTTTTCAAAGTAATTGTAAAATATTCTTGATTTTACACAACAGACACCCTGTATAATTACCAAGAATATTTACCTTTAATCCAAACAAGAATTTTCAATTTTCAACAGACACCAAAAACCAAAATGTACTTCTAAGTAGACATACGAAGCTAGTTTTTCACCCAGAATTTTTTAAACAAAATAAAAACGATATTTTAATGGAAGGGAATTTTTACGTTAAAATGTCAGCCACTTTGCGAGAAATTGAAACAGAAAACCCGCTGGGTCAGAACCTAGTTTCAAGCTTACTTTAAAAAAATTGTTGACTTTTGTTTGGGAACAAAAAGTGTGGAAGTTCCGGCAAAAAAACTATTTTTCTAGAAAGCGTTGTACGGAAATGGTTGGAAAATCGATCCTGTTCCGAATTTTCCCATGGCAATTCCACAGTTTATCTTCGAATGTACTATACAACGTTTATATAGTATATAAATTAATAAGTTAAACAAAATTGCAGTTCACCGTTATTTTGTATCTTCTAGGTACACTGTTGAAATTAATTCTGGACACTTTGAATAAAAATATTCCTTATATAAGAAAATTTTTATTTTATCTACAATGTTTATACTTAATATTTTTACATAATTTGGTTCGTAAACGTTCCAAAATTTAAATTAAAAAGAACTAAACTGTGTGGTATTTTTGTTTTTGCTAAATAACTTATTCGGGCTATTACTAACATTTTTTAAACAAAATTAGCCAAATCCGTTCAGTCGTTCTCAGGTGAAGCGCTTACCAACGAACAGCATTTAATTTTTATTTATATAGATAATAGATAATTTTTAATAAATGTAAGAATTTGGAAATGTCCAGAATTAATTCCACTAGCAAATTGCAACATTTTAAACGTGACATGTGTGTCAGTGTGGTAGCGTGTTAACGGGCCTAATCTCCGTCTGGAACGTACCGAAAAACATTCATCTTGGGACGGTTAAAATGTAGTTCCAGCGCCGCGTCAGGTTGATCCAACTGAAATGAGTGTGCCAAAATTTGAACTGTTGATGGCACAGGGGTTAATGGTACTCGGGCTCTAGGAGACACGTCTTCGCTCTCCGCGTGTGCCTTTTAAGGGCCGTTATTTAGCGGCGCGGGTGGGTACGTCGACGTCGGATCTTTATTCGACGCTGTCGCGGCAATTTTTTCCGTGAGTCGAGGGGGAATTATTCGCGCGACATGAGGATGCCAGTCACGGCGAGGGGATCACCACTTTACTGTTTTCGGGCTGCCTCGGTGTCTTAAGCCAGCCAATTTACGGTGCAAACATTAAGGTCGTCATAAAGTAGCCGGCAGTCTTAAGGCGCCATAAATCGTTCTCGCCCTCATCCTTTTGACGTCGCAACTCGTCCGCTTCTCTGGCTCGGGGTTGCTTGCGCGATTCCTCTCGTTTTCTCGATGCGTGAACGGTTTCAGGGAAACTGCTCCCCGCGTATGCCATACGGCAAAAATAAAAAGGAATTTTATCAGCGAAGCGTACGCCATTTTCCAATTTGTAATATATTTAAAAAATCAATAACAATTTCTACATAAATTAGAAAAATGGAACATGAAAAAGCTATATTGTCTTTCGGAAGTAATGTGATAAAAGAGATTTGTCATAGTATTTTTTAAGAAGTGAAAATCTTTTTAAATGGAATGCTATATTTTTGTAAATACATCGTATGGAAACTTGTATGAAAGAAATTCAATGTACTTCAAACACTCACAAGATCAGACACATGTATGTGAATTATAGATTATCGAATTCCTTTGAATACATGCTTCCGTACAATATAATAAAATATGAAGTATTCCCTTTAAACAGATCGAAGGTCATCTTCAGTTCTTAAAGAATAGTATCAATAGTTCAGAGCAACAAGTATCTCAAATACAATTTAATGTTTTAGATTTTATTTGACTTAAAAAAACAGTGTTTTCAATAATATGTATAATTTGAAGAATAAAATGTTTTAATTTTGACAATCTAGACTATAAAGTAAAATATTGTTAGTTGAAGAAGCATATACAGGAAATAAAATATTTCCATTTTAACAATCCGGAACAGAAAATACATTATTTTAACAATTTGATATTTGCTCAAAGTATTGGATTTATCGCATAAAGAATTAAAGTTGCGCGCACCCTTTTAAACGATTAAACTATTATTATTTTCAATTAACTATTTAAAGTATTAAATATTCTATTCGCCATTTAAAGTATTATTTTCCACGTACTATTTAAAATGCTATTTTATCAAGCTCTGCAAACCGTAGTATGCCAATACTTTTTCACACTCGGCAGTCTAAGCGAATGACAAAAGCTTGAAGATTTTCGTCCGCAAACGTTCCTGATTCGACGTGTTGCGGGTCGACGTAATTTCTCGAGCGGAAAACGGGTGCCGAACGACGCGAGGGAGAATCGGCCGACGAAGAAATTTCCCTGCCGTCTTTCACGGGGGAGAACGCCGCCGTCGACTGAAACCGGCGGGGGCCCCGTAACAATAGCGGACGTCTTAAACGTTGGATTCGCGGGGGCGGCGCGTCTGCAAAAAAATTATCCGCTGCGAATCACGGCGAGACGAGCAATGTTCCTCCATTTTCCGCGCCGACGTTTCTTATTTATCCGAAGCGCGCAATATCTCTCGAGCGTGTCGCTCTGCGAGCGTAGGAGACTCTGGGGATGGAACATCATAGGGAATTTTGAAGGTAATAAAGACGAATGTTGCACGCGCCGGAGATTTTTCGCCAGTCTCCAAACTTCGAAATTATTATGAAACTTCTTTCACAATAATGTCGCTTTCTAACTCCCGCTACCAGTATACCGGTTCCTCCACCATCAACTATTCCATAAATATATACCCTACTGGAAAAATATCCAACGGAAGTGGTGCGTATGGTTGTGAGACCATGTTGACCTTGAGTGATCTTGATTACTCTTCAAAATAGGTTATTGTATTCCTCTTGAAACTATTGAAATTTTCAAGTTTCTTGAGCGCGGAAGATCATCGAACAAAATGGAAAATGTTCTATTCATTAAAGGCGAAATTGCTTTTTTGCCAACTCAATATTAAAATTAAAATAAAAAAGCAACGATATATTAAAAGAAATAGAGTTGACCTTCATGTTGGCTCGGTGTATCTCCAAGGTTTACAATGTTCACAATTCGAAATGTTGCGCGAGAAGAACCATCGAATCAGAGCAGCATCTCGTCTCGCTTTCCATAAGGTTAATTCGCACATTGGCCGTCTCGAATCCCAGCTCGCGGAGAGTAGTCGTCGTCGTGTATTTGAATTTTCCGCGCGGGGGTAATGAAATTCGCGAGTGATTTACAAGCGGCGCGCGTAAAAATGGAGCAAGCTCGCTTGTCGTCGTTTCTCCGAGCGTTTCATAATACCGGTCCTGGTGGGTAGGTTGGGGGCGCGGGCGGCACGGAGCGACGTATTAAATGTTCGACGAGCAAAAATGCTGGCCGTGAGACGAGGGGAAGAAGGTCGTTAAGGTAATACAAGACTGTGGCGTAAAATTGGCCGGGAAAAATTTGCACGTCGACGCTAGATAACACGGGAGGAGAGGTCCATGCAGGTGTGCAATTTACCGTGAATCGAGAACGCCGTTACTCTTTCCCCGGCCGCCACCCCTTCGGTCTCTCCTCGTTGTCGAATCGAAAAGTCAAGGAATCGTATTTGCAATGTAAATGCACCGGCGATCGGCAAACAAAACCGGCGTTCGGATATCTCTGTGTTCGCGCGATGCGATATCAAGCAAATGTATAAATACTCGCGCGCGGTTTGGCGGACCATCCACCGGTTGAACGAACCCCGGAACCATCGAACCGCTTTATTCCCGCCCCGCAATTTTACCTTTAATTGTTCCTATTTGGCCAACCGAATCTACATTATCCAGTATCCCGCGAAAGGTACGACGATATTCAAATCCAATAGCGCTATTTCGAGTCCCCAGGTATTTTTGCATAATAAATAGACCCCGCGTGCTACGTTGAATTTACCCGGTAGCATCTCACGATTTTCTCCTACGGAATTTTAACAAATTCACTCTGACACGGGAATCGAATAAACCGTGCATCGACGATTCCACGAGCTGTCGATTAAACGTCTTCCACCGGGAATTATATTCAACGATCGCGAATCTGTGCTGAAGAACGTGCGAAACGTTTTGAATAGAATCGATACGTGTCGAATTTACAAAATGTTAGGTTGGTAACTATTTTCTCGAAGAAAGTCATTTATACACAGGGTGGTGCCAGCGAAAAGGAGGTGATATTACATGAAAAACTAAGTCGAAACAAAAGGAATAACGTTTTTTCGTTTGGCAACTTGTTCTCGAAGAAATCGAGTTTGAAAATGTAACGAGTACGCGTGCTATTGCGTAGGAATGGTAGACGCGTCGGACCATGATCAACCAAATCTACTTTCTGCCAACAACGCGTCTGACCATGATCAACCAGATCTACTTTCTGAAAACAAGCCTCGCATAAAAAATATTATTCTATATTTGCAATTTATTTTTTCACGTACTTTCACCCCGTTTCCCAAAATTTTTGCTCAACACGAATATTGCTCGTAGGAAGTGTTAAAAAATTGAGAAAAGTCGGTTTCAGGTCGCTGAGACGGCACTTTGACTCACTGTTGCGCCGAAACAGGGCCGAGCGCCACTTGGCCGGCGAGACTAGGGTGGCGAGCGAACGTGAGACGAGCTTATAGAGGATTCCTTAAGGGTGTTCCCGGCCGGGAGTACGAAAGAAGAAGCATAAAATGAACGCATTCATTCGGAACGGAATGGTTCCTCGTTACGGGGCGCAACGCTGATATATTCGATTAGATTTCCCGGCAGCTCTCCTCGCTCTGTCAGTCTTCCTCTTTTTCTCCCTCTATGCGCGTTTATTAAATCGTTTCATAACGCCCACTAATACGTAACTATCTGGCGGGTAAGTCTGTGTAAGAAGGGTGCCAGCAGCAGCGCGCACCGTCTTGTTATAACGTCAGCCAACCCCCCGCTCCGTCGACGACGAAATCCAACCCTCGCGCGCACCGTTGCTCTTTTCTTCACTCGTCGTCGGAAGAAAACGAGAGGGAGAAAGGGAGGAAAAAGGGAGGAAAAAGGGAGGAAAAAGGGAGTGGGAGATAGAACTCGGGGGTAACGGCAAGCGAGACGCCATTTGGTCTGGACATTAAACTGATATCGCCTTAGATTTTCCATTTTTCCGAGGTACTTACACGTCCCTCTATTACTGCCCTCCGCACCCTCCATCCTCTCGTTATTACTCGCTCTGATTTTGATCCGCTAATACAGCCCGTTCGGTATCCCGATAACGCTCCAAGTATCGACGACCGTTACGATATTTTATAATACGAGCCTCGCGATTCAAGAGCGAATTTAATTGTTGTAATTATAAAGATGCTTCCCCATTTGAAATTATTCAATAAATTTCTTTGTTCCAGCACAGAGACCAAATAAATATAGTCTTGCAATTTTTATGAAACAACATATAAACGACACATTTTTCATCTCGGTCAATGTTAACCCCTTAACCTAACCTTATGGTTTATTTTACGGTTGCATATTCTTCAATAGCTGTACACCCGCAGTAATTTGTACATTTACCCTATTCCGAGACAGCGCAATTTCCATTGAACGGTTCCGGTACGTTTATTTAAATTCTAAGATTATAAAAGTATGTGAATGATTGATTACATTCTCACTGGATTGTACAAATTTATTTGTACGTATTTTATTTTCATTGGGAAGAATAGCACAGTAAACCGTACACCCGCAGTAATATGTACATTTGCTTATAAAAATATGCACATTTGCTTAAAAAAAATATGTACATCCGAGATTACATAAACATGTGAATGATCGACTGCATTCTCATTGGATTGTACAAAAATTAATTTTCACATATTTTATTTTCATTTTGAAGAATACCGCAGTAATATGTACATTTGCTTATAAAAATATGCACATTTGCTTAAAAAAAAATATGTTCACCCGAGATGACATAAACACGAGAATGATGATTACATTCTCATTGAATTCTATAAATTTATTTTTACGTATTTCAATGTCATTGGAAAGAATACCGCAGTAATACGTACACCCGCAGTAATAGGCACATTTACCCTATTCCGCGAAGGCACAATTTCCATTGAGCGTTTACGGAACGTTGTATCGAATAGCGAGGTAGCGATACCGACAACCATTTCATAAGATAGCCGGGGGTTGAGGGTGGGGGGTGAGAGAGGTGTGTTCGAGCGTAAACTGTAGATGGAAACCGCGGGCGAGTCTCGTCGTTCGCGGGGACGAATTAACGCGTTTATTTCAGTGAATGGAGGAAATCGAGAAGAGGTGCGATACGAGAGTCGGCGGCGGTGGCGCGATCGGTTGTCGATTATCGTCGATATTCCCAGTCGTTCTCGCGGAAGCTTGATTACGCGGTCGACGATCGGGTTTTATGATTCCACCGTCCGCGCAGAAAGGAACGATTGTGGCCGCGTCTCGCCGGATAAAAGTGTTCGAAAGCTCTCGAGAGCAAGGGAGAACGGATAGGAGCCCTTTAACGAGCCATAGGCGGCGTGGCACGAGAGCCTCTGTCAAAGGACAAAATGACGTTTACGTTAGGGCGGACGAGTCGGACGGGCAAAGAGAAGCGCGATCGAGAGCCACACTCGGTCTATCGCTTACGATATGTCGCGGAAATTTTTTCCTATCACCGACCGGTTCGGAAAAAGAAGGAGCGCTGACGAAGCACGCGATTAAAGTAATATCCGAACGTATTATCGTTAATTCTCATTGTTTTTATAAATCGAATTACCTTGACGCCGAGCACCTATATCCGATATCGATTTATATTTATTACTTAATACGGTCGTTGCATTTAAATGGAGCACACTGCTGCCTCGATTTGTTTCTCAGTTCATTTAATGTGTTGAACTTCGTTTTTCTGAAGTTCTTCGAACCTTCAAGGTGTATGCAGATGCACGTAATTTTCTTAATTCATATTTGCATCTTGGATAATAGTTTATTTTAATAACTGGAAAATTCTTTATAATAAGAAGGAAGGAAGGATACCACTAATAATGATTTATAAAGAAAGTGTAATTAGTATATAGAATGTTGTATGAAATATAACACGGGGAAACTTTTATTTTTACAACAAAATAATGGGGAAATTGATATTGATCGTTATTTATATTTTATAATATGTAATGAGTTAGAAAAATTTCATGTTTCAATTCAAAAGAAAACGTCGTACAGTTTGGAGCTCGACTGTCGAAACTGACAAGAAAAATTTTGATATCCAGAGGTGGATACTGTTCATATTTTTTTAATTTATCAATCAAGATTTCTCTTTCGGAGTTGTACACAAAATATCGCCAAATAGCATGATTGATATCTTCTGTACCGTATTTACAGTCGCGACTTGTTTTATCCGCCACATCTGTACGCTCCGATAAAGCTGGGAGATTGTAACGGCTAGATCTCTAATGATTTATTATAGTTATTAATCTCTTTGGATTGTTTAGGACATAAAGTCGAGGCTTGCTGTTATTAATGCAACAAAATTGAAAATATTCCCTGTTTTTCTTCAGGTTTTGTCTTTGTTATATTTTTCTGTATACAGATACAAGTTTTTACTATGTATATTTACTATGTATAATCTTAATTTTAAAAGTAACATTACTGTTACTATTTTGTCACTGTACTTTGTGTATAAAAATACTTTGCTTGGAAGTGTTCGATGTATTTGTCCCAAGGAACGATTGATTTCTAAAATAACACCGTTTTGAGGTTACCTGGACATGGTGACAGTAACAATCGGTCAGAGTTTAAGGTGCATTCCTGGAAATAGACGACAATCTAGCAAGCAACGGCACCTAAAACACTAATAAAATATCGTTCTATTATTACTTCAGATGTCGTGGCTCCCTCGATTCTGCTTATTTTATAACATTCTAATTCAACTCTGACCCATTATCAAATTTAGTTCGTCTCACATATCTCTAAAATAGTTGAAGCACGAAGATTTTTTTACAGTCTGAATTTAACCTTATTAAACCAAACATTTTCAACTGTTTTTATGTAATCCTGTACTTTTTAATATTAGGAATATACGGGTTAAAAAATTAATCGTGTTTAAAGGCAGACACTCAGGTTTTGAGTACATTTTCATAATTTTCCATTTAACCTTTGAGCAAGCACCAGTTTGAAGCTTCTAGCTGATCGAACAATGGTTTAAAATTCGATTACAAGATGTTGTTAGAAACAACACGTCGAGCTAACATGAGCATGGTACTAAAAAGTGAGTAACAGTGACTATCCGAAACTGTGACACCTGGGGGAGCAGTGGAACGCGCACCTGAAGAGACAACGTTGCGCGGCACCGCATTGGTCCGGACATAATTGGATTGTCGTTGGTTTTCATTCACGCGGAGGTATCGGTGCGGTTTCCGGCGAGTACGAGCCACGGGAGGCCGATGTATGCGAAGGGGCGTGTAGATCAGTAGAGGATAGCGGGCGGGGGTGGGAGCGTGACAACGAGATCGTATTCGAGACGGTGTAGCCTCGGAGCAAAGATAGAGACGGCAGCGGTAAAAGGAAGAGGCATTGCTCGGGACAGCCCCGAAGAGGGTTGGATGGTCGAAGAGACGTCGAGGGGACGAAGGGGGTGAAGAGTAGGCGGCCGGAAATGCTTGGGGGTGGTGTTACAGGTGCCGAGGTGCGAGTGCTCGCACGGGGCAGGCTAACGGTAACGCTCGTCGAACGGAATATAGAGTAGGTAGCGAAGTACGTAGGTCTAAGGGAAGGGTTTGCACGAGAGACCCACAAGTGGCATGCCTCGACAGCGAGCGTGTGTGCTCGCTCCGATACTGCTCGGTCTCTACCCTCTCTCCTTTTCTCATCTCTATCCGTCCGTCTATCTGTCTCGGTCCCCTGCTCTCGGTAAACATTGTACTATCCTTTGAGCCCCACCGATACCGGCACACGACGCGACGTCGCCGTCGTCGTCGATGTACAACGTTTCTCTTTATAGACATTTTCCTGAGTGGCGTTTACCTGGCCAGGCGAGGCCCCCGCTTCCAGACGACACGCGTGCACGACAAGCCACTGGGAAACGCAGCCTGCGTGAAAACAGTCCTCGAACGGTCCCGTTCGATTTGGCAGACTCGCCTAAGCCGACCCAGACCCCTGGCATTCAGTGACGCTTCACCGATGCTCGACTTTCCTCCCCTTTGCTCCATAACTGTACCGCTCTACGAAGATCTACCAGCTGAATCATGAGATTTGCAAACATCACTTTTAACCCTCGTACGCTCCTTAAAAATAGCTGCGTAGAAGAGACTAGGATAACAATTCACTCATTTTTACTACCACGTTTTTATTAGCTCGGTTTCTTGCCTGTCAATTGATTTTAAACTAACTTACCGATCAGCTACGGACTTGAAATTGGAAACATCTCATAGAACTGGATGTAAATGTAAACGTAAAATAAATAAATTAAAAGGACGAAAAATAATAAAAGGAGGAATAACAATGAAATATTTACCGTTTCATACCGTAATTTTTTTATCATTCATTTGAGATGTGCAGGTTAACTTAACTCACCCTGTACATGTTCTTCTCTTCCTCGCGTTCTCTGTCCCTCCGCTTGGAAACATAAACATCCATAGTCGGATGAAACGCATGATTTATCGGTCGTTTTTATTTCACGGTTTTTCTAGAGATGTAATGCGGATATATCCTCGGTGAATGTCCTACGCCTATACTGATCGAGATACCCTCCTCTGAGCAAACATCTCCCTTTGATCCAGTGATCGCAATCCTCCTGTAGTGGATTCCCATCGTTCTACTCCCGATGGAACTGCCTCCAATTTGCCTTTCAATTGCGAGAGATTTTCTCTTAGCTCGATGTGTATCAAGAAGATTTTTAAATAAATCTTCAAGCCTCGTCTATCGCTCATGGTTCAACTTGATATCTCATCAACCCTTGGTACTCGAGTGGTGACTCTTTGAGACCCACTTTACGGTGAGACTGAGACTTGAAACTTTAAACATAGCTCAGAACTGGATGAAAATGCAATATTAAAAAAAATTAAGTATAAACTAAAAATTAGAAAATAAAAGAGTATATAAAAAAACTTTCTAAACTCACACTTATATTACGCACTGAAAAGAAGAAAAACATTTTTTTAGATATTAATAACTATAAATAAAAACTAAAAAAATTATTTTCTCCTTTTCAGTGCGCTTTAATATAAGCGTGGTTTTTAAAAAGTGCTGTTGTATATTTTTTTATTTATCACTGTGTCGATGTGACACCGACGGTCAGATTCAGTTGGCGAAACGAGAGACAGACGAGCGTTAACAACTCCCGAATAAAGCCTCGAAGAACATTTTCGTAATGGAAAAAGTTACTTCGAGTGACCCGAGGAAACACTTCTTTGAAGTGCAACATTTTCGAGATACCCTGTAGACTGCACATAAAGCAGGAGCAATGACAGATCGGGAAAAAGAAAGGAGTTCTCGTGTAATCACAAGTGATCTCGCCTTCGCTGCGGAAGATTCAATCTACGATAGTCGCGTTCGTCGGTGGTCGCGGTAAGTTTCCTTGAGTGAAATGGGGATCGATTTATGCAGACGAAAGTACACTTTCTTCTAGTTTAAGGGAATTTATGAGGTGGATTGTTATGATTCAAGAGACGCCATCAAGAAGTTTACTCTGGGATGTACACTGTGCCACTGCGGACTCTCTCACTCTCTCTCTTAGTTTTACGGGGTGATCATGCTTCTCTTTCGGTGTGATCAATGTTTCGACGATCTTCGGGAAATAGTTTTATGGTTGTTCACAATGCGCGGGACAAGATTCTCCGGGCAGATTCCGAAAAGTTTTTAATTCCGAATTTGTTGCTACGTAAATGAAGTATACGACCGGGTCGTTCCGAAGTCGCTTTTATTACCCGGCACTGCCAGCGTCGTAAACTGAGATTCTTAGACAGCTATACGACACATTTTCCTCGGAACGAGAGACGCAAATGGACGAAACGCCGTTAACGGTCATCGTTCCGCGCACCAAAAAATCCATTTATTTATTACGCCCGTGGAACGAATAGGGAAAAACACGCGAATCCGTTCCACCCTTGTGTCGTCGAATAAAGCAATTCGCACCGGTGCTGATTATGGATTAATTTCCAGGAAAAAATGTCGCTCCTACGGACAGTTAAATCGACACGTAAATTTTTTAGTGCCGCCGTTCCACGAACGCATTGTACGAGGCCGCGGAGAACGGTCTGACTAATCTTTCCTTGTTACACTGAAACGAGGATACTCTCACTCGGAAGCAAAAGAAATACTTCGCGGTTTCTTTTTAGGAGAGGAAAACAATGGAAGATCGTGATGGGATATTAACCCTTCGCATTCCGAATTATTTTTCCATTTTGTTGCCAACAACCCCCTACTATTTGAAACTTTTTATTTGAAATTTACTTCAAAGAACACAGTTCTTTCACTGCTACTTATTCGACACAATTTTGTTTGCTAATGATATTAACTTTCGGACTTTGATGCAATTTATATCTGTTTTAACTAAAAAGTAAGACAATTAAATAAATTTTATTTGCACTTTTATTTCTCTGATGTCAGTGCAAAGGGTTGACTCGTTTTCTTCAAATTTCAGAAACCAGAAAGTACAAACAAATACATATTTGCTGTCGATGTCTATGCAATTTGCAATTTTTATAGACGCATTTTGATTTTGATGCACTATATAGATATAGGGTGTCGATAAAATGTTGTACTCGGAAGAGGTGATTTCTTAGGAGATCCCTTAAATAGTCAATTTCAATTTTTTATTCTCTCCTTGAATCTAAACTGATAAAGATAGTAAAACCATTTTACAGTTCAATATAATCTTAGTTTGAGCTATGAAAAGTTTTTATTATAACTTGAACGAGCGAGTGAAATGAGTCCATTAGATTTTTAAGATGTCGTATGCACCAGGAAAATGCAGATCTCCAAACGTTCACACGTTTCGGTTCGATTTTTTTAAAATATAGTATCTCCTTGCCGAATCAATCACATTTTGACGTCACCATTTAAATGTAGATATATGTCGTAGTCTATGTGATTTATTTAGAAATTCCATTCACTTACGAATTTTTGTCTCGGGAACTGTTCGTTCGATTGAGCTACGTTTTCTTTTGTCTTATTCAGAAAGCATTGAACTGTTGTAAAATAATTTTGTCAACCCAGATAGTTAACTTTATAATGTCGCAAAATATAAACAAATTCCTTTCTCGCGTTTTCTTCGATGATGCAAGTGATTTGAATTTTCGATTAATCACCGACTTTGTGTAAAAATGTTGCAATGCGCGACGTTGATGATATTTTTCCAGAATGGAAAATGCATCCCATCGTCTCACCGCACAATTTGGTAGTTGCATCCGAGCAGGCTCTCATAGAGAAACTTGAATATACGGGCCGGTCCGGTCATGCGCCGAGTTTTCCCCATTTTCATTTCCCCACTCAGTTTATCGTAGTTTCCCGCTTCCTCCAACGACGCGGTGCAGATGAAAAACGCGCGTGGGTGTTTAACATTTCAGACAGCATCGCGCGAAAAATTTCGCGAGGCGTCCAACGAAAATATTCGTAAACCGCACGAGACAACGCAGCCGCTAAAAGGTTCGCCTAACCCGAACGGCTGAACTCCCGGCGTGCTGTTTTTCTCGGCGACTGTTTTCCGGCGGATTATTAATTTCGCGTAATTGGTATCGCGGGAAAGTTCCGTCGCACCGGATCCGTGCCGTTTAAGGCATGTATACTGGGTTTGGATGTCTTTTTCTAGTTTTAAGCATTTCGTTCTGACCAACTACTAAACCTTCTGACATTTACGTTGACATTCTTGGTACAAAATTAAGCACACACCCTTTATAAACTGATAACTAGATCACGAATTTAATGTATTCATAAGAAAAAATTTGGTACGTACAATTTAAAGCAGTGGACACATTTGGAAAATTCAAGAACATCAACCAAGTAGTTTCAATTCAATAAATAATTAATTTTTATTTTGCGTAAAGGTCCATAGTCTGCTAATAACGTATTAAAATTGATTCTAACGACCTCAGTTTATTTTTAAAAGAATTTCGTTACTAGATGTCCTGCAACGAAAATTTATTTGAAATTGCTCGGAATTTCAAACAAAATTTTTTAAATTTTAATCTGTATTTCGGGTACCCGCTAACCCCTGTCTAGTATACTTAACTCGCTTGATTGTTTCAAACAAAAATTGTAGAAATTCGAAATTGGAGAATGTGTTTCTCGGAATCTTTTTGAAACCGTTCCGCCGTTTCTAAGGGCCTTTTGGGAACTCGTGGATCGAAACCGGGTTCAGGGAACGCGCGACGTTCGCCGATAGGGGGGCGTGTTATACTGTATAAATTATACAATTAGGCGTCATTGCTGACGGCGTCGCTTTCTCGAACCGAGCCTAATTCGAACATCTAGTGCCTGGAGGGTGCGCACGCGAGTTACGTATTCATGACTTCAAAGCGTTCACGGTTTAGAGTAAACACGCGATTTCCATCGCGCGCGTTCGCACGTTTCCGCGGAACGTCGCAGCGCGCGCGCGCGTGTATCGTCACCGTCAAATCGACGGTGCGCTGCGTCGCATCGGGGGTAAATTAACTCGCGTCTAAATCGAGCACGGGTCGCTTAATTTACTTCGGACCAGCGCACGACGGAATTTATTTTCGGAATCCATTGCCGGCTCACCGCTGGGCTTCGTCGGATAAATTACGCAATTATCCTGATCCCTTTTCGCGATCCGTTTCGTTTATAAACCGTTCGAATTCTTCCGATACCCGGCCACGCGTACAAATTACAGGATTTTCAAACCGCCGGCTGAATCTACGATTTTATTAGAGCCTCTGGAATCAAGTTTACGACGAGCACACCGTGTTGGGCTCGTGCCGCCATTCTGCAGACATTTACCGCGATAATGTTCCCTCGCTTGTAACGGATTAGCCCTGGAGCAGATCACAGGGACACATTACGCAGTTACCGCCGGATAAATAGCTGCTAAATAAATAGCCGCTGGAAATGTCTCGTTCGTCACTCAATTGCGCATGTTTGGACAAATTTACACTTTTAGATGGCGGAACGGGCAAACGTCTGGTTTAATACGCATGACGGATTGACCGCAGCGCCACTCTTAATGACTAGGCTAACTGTACCGATTACTACGGTATCATTCCTTATTTATTACTAATTTATCGTGCAATAAAAGTACGTGTAAGCATATTTCATGAAGGAACGATATGTTCTGAATGCAAAATGAAATTGGTGGCCCTTAAAAGCTAATGCAACGTCAGAAAATGTTGAAAACAAAATTGATATCACTTTTTACGTATTAATGCGGACGGAAAAGAGCTGTATACTAATTACTGTGGTATCATTCCTA
Source organism: Lasioglossum vierecki (assembly GCA_028455595.1). Classification (NCBI taxonomy): domain Eukaryota; kingdom Metazoa; phylum Arthropoda; class Insecta; order Hymenoptera; family Halictidae; genus Lasioglossum; species Lasioglossum vierecki. The sequence goes on from CM052337.1 coordinate 13,628,307, forward strand.
ATTTATTCCTAATTTATTGTGAAATAAAAGTATGCGCAAGCATTTTACGGAAGAACGATGTGTTCGGAATGCAAAAACAAATTGGTGGCCCGTGAGAGGGTAGTAATTTTGTAAATTGTGGTATTTTTAAGACCTAAGTCATTTAAAGAATTCAAGAAGAACGGAGCGAGCAAAGCAATGTATTATGTAGTAATTCAATACAGATTTCATCTTATTGATTCAGTTACCTTGTTTCTACATTTTCAATCTACATTTTCAATAGATTGCATTAAAATTCATTTATTTCTGTATTTATAAAATGCTGTTCCATGTACAGTAGTTTTACATTCCTTTGCGAATTAGAAAATTTAAATTTAACTATTTCAGCATATAGTATATTATATATACTCACATTGATATTTAAAATTCAATTTCAATTAAATGTTTATACTCTTACACTGTTTTATAAAACTTTTAAACAAACAAATTTTATTTTATTTTCTGAATTTTGCAACGCCAGTGCAGACTGTTATATTTTAATACACTATATACTCACATACATATTTAAATAAATTTTATATTAGTTTTTCCCAAATAGTTAAATTTTCTAGTTATATTATTTTCATACAGTTTCACAGAAACAATTTTAGCATTTGGGTGAACAAAATATAAGGATTAAATCACGTTGCACTAATTCAGTTGCACGTTCCTCCTACGGAATCACGAAAGCACTTTTTAACGGTCTACGATCGTACGTTTTAGGTGTAAGATGGCGTCAATATATCAGAAAGGATAATCGAAAGTTAAACGTTACGGTTGCCATATAGTAAGAGAGAACGGACCCGTTGCTTTATGGAGGCCATAATTCGTTCGACGTTTCCTCTGGTTCTATTACTTCTTCTTTGTTCCCTGTACATTATTTATAACTGTAAATTGCGGAACTAGGACCCGAGGTAATTAAATCTCGCGCGTCGAACGAGATCTATTGCAGCTAACTGGTTCTCGTTTCTCTTATTCGAGGCGCGATTAGCACGCCTTTCCTTTCTCTCTCAATCTCCTCGCTCTCACGCTGCTCCTCGACGTTCCGTGAGCTATCAGCCAACAAGTAGGCTACTAATCAACACAGAAGGTGGGCAAACAGCGAAACGCGAGAAGCTGATGGAATATTCTATTTTACACTTGATCTACCGAGCACTAAAAGCTTTTACATTATTTTACGAAAATTACAATATTTATCATGTGAAAGCATTCGAGGAAGTTCAAGTTGGACTTCGATGATTTAAGACACAAAAAGAATGTAATTTTACACTGTTATTTACAGTGAAAAACACGTGATCAAGTAGCCAAAAAAATTTTGGAATTATTTTTTAATGCATCCAAATTATTAAAATGTTATATATTTTACAAAATTTCATCTCCATAAACTGCAAAGAGAATACACGGTCCCACGCAATACCATTATCATTTTATTTTAATATTTTATTAAACGTATCTACAATCACTCGCTTACAGTTGTTCAAAGAATGGGTCAAATTGAAGAATTTGAAACGAAAGGAATGCGTTAGTGGATTACAAGATTCACAAACTTGTTTTTCTTTAAAAAAAATTTCTTACTTATTTATTATTATTAGTATAATAATAATATTATTAATTATTATATTAATAAACAAGTAGCGAGTATTGTGAATTCTGTTTTATTTACTTCACTCGAACATTTCAAAGTAATTTTTACAGAAAATATGAATTTTTTCCACGTACAATAACTAATTTGCAGTGGAACCGACTTCTAGAGCGCCACGCGACGGTAAGAAATTTCGATTAGCCAAGCTTGGTGATTACGCGGGTAAAAGCAGCACGACAACGTAGGGGATGCAACGGGTGGTAAACGCGCGGATTACCGTCGGCGATGGTCCCATAGGATTGACCTTTAACTGACCTCGAAAGAAGAGACGACACGGGAGAGATGCAACGTGAACCAGCGTGTCCTGGCTGATCTGTATGTATCCGGCGTCCCGATGTTAACACCGCTGGAACCGCCGCATGATTCCGGAATTCGCCGAGGTCTAATCCCACGGGAACAAAGTTCCCTCTTAGTCGGGGACCGAAGCGTAATTAACGTTCGTACTACGTGACCGGCCAATCGGTGACTCTCACGAGTCATAGCAAGCCCTGCTGTCTCTCTGTCCTCTGTCCGTCCCCAGTCAGAAACGGCCCGGCAATCGGGCACACGTAGATCGATCTACCCCCGGGTACCCCCGTCCGCCACGGAATCTCCGAAATTTGCATCGGTGATCGGCCCCGAAGTCCATCCATGAATTGCCGCGATAGAATAATTATCGGGGAATTCGGATGGAACATCGGCCTGTTCCGAAGGATCCGCACCGTTTTCACCGATAGTACCCGTCGTACCGGGAAGGAACAGCTCGTTCCGGATTTAAATATTCATTTTCTGTCCGCGAGCCGACCCGAGCAGCCGACTGAAACATGCAGAGCCCGCTGTTCGAGGGAATGGTCACGAGGCCGGTCAACCGAGACCAAGAGGAATCGAAATGCAAAGAAAACTGATCGTGAACGATTCAGGAGGAATTTCTTAGCGATAGCGATTCAAGCAAGATTGCTTTTTGAAGCGATGACCGTTTTGATGGACATTGACACTGGTGAAGTATTAGGTTGTGGCTCCCAGTTGCACTCTTCTCCTCGACGTATGCAAAAGCCCCCTATTTGGCTGCTGAACTCAGGTGGAACTATAAAGTGGGGTATCATGTCCATCGCTTTGGCACACAGATCAAGTCGGAAGTGGGAGAGCTGCTCTCATCCAGAGTGGGAGAACCGTCGCATTTGTTGTGGGGGTCTCTATCCCCTGGCGGAGAAGAAGTTAGTTACCTCTGGATCAAGTAGCTACCATTATCTCCTAGGACTCTTTGCTACCCAGGTAGCAATCATCTAGGAGGCATACCCCAAACATGGGGCTTAGCTATCTCTTTATTTTGAAAGAAACACCGTCACCTTATATTGGATCAAGACAGATTATGCTCCCACCAGCTTTAGTTACCATCATTTCCTAGGACTCTTTGCTACCGATGTAGCAATCATCTAGGAGGCATACCCTAAACATGGGGCCTAGCGATCTCTTTATTTTGAAAGAAACATCATCACATTATATTGGATCAAGACAGATTATGCTCCCATCAATTTTAATCAACATGATACCCAACTCCCATCCTCTAATGGATTCGACAGGCAGGATCCAGGTATTCATCCCACTATCCAAGACAGATCGTCTTACTTTTCCCGTGGGTTCTTTCTGCCAGCACAGAAGCGCATTATCTTCAACATCTCTCCGGACGCATACGTCCACGTTTACTCGGACTGTGACAGACACACACACACACACACACACACACATCCAGAGACAAACTTTGAGCAGTATAACAGGTACGCTGGCACGATCAGCAGCCCTTCCGTAGACACACGCGTATCGCGAAGAAACAAAGAGACACCGGGAGCGACAAAGGGAGCAAAGCGGATAGAGAAGGGTGGATAGACAGAGAGCTCGAGGGACACCGGGGCCGAAGAGAAAATGAGAGGTGGTAGCACACAAGCACGTCTTCGAGCTCTCTGCGACCCGGTTCGCTATCCAGCCTCCAGCTAAATCCAACTTCATTGCGGCCATCCGGAGTTCTCCTTCGTTCCTTCTCTTCGGGAATATCATTGAACGCCTTTAGAAATCTGGAACGCACGCTCTCTTCTCTGTTGCCGCATAGCCACCCCCGTCCACCCCGCGGCTTCCGTGTCAGTATTCCGTTTCCCTCCATGCCTCTTCAATGAAAATGCTCGGGCTCTCTCGCCTCCACTCACTATATATTTCCCAGCGTTTTCGCGCTCGCTTTCCGCGGCACCCTCTTCTCGGCACCCGGCTCTCGCGGAATCGCAGGCACGTTGGCAGCGCTAACCGCGTTTAAGATGGAATCCCTCGGCGTGTCCCCTCTTCTCCCGGGCATTATTCGCGCTGGCTTTCGGGACTTGGGACGCGACGTAGCTCTGTGTGCCCCGTTCACGCCGGGGATTCACGTTTCACGGGGAAGGAATTAAAGAGGCGACTGGAAGGTTAGGCCTGCGTGACGTTAAAAAGCTCGCATAAAAATCTGCCTGTCCCAGATTCTTCTTCCCTTCTCGTTGATGCCATTGATGACGGGCCGAGCGTGACGTTAACAACGACGACGACCACCGCGACGAGCCGAATACGAGATTACGCGTACGCCACGATGCTCGTTACCGTGACACCCTCTTTTACGCGGATCCTTTTAAAAGCTTTCCCTTCGGTCTACCTAAGCGAAAGGCTGGCCTATTTTTCTACACCTGAGCACTCCTCGCGATGCTCTGCCGTCTGAAAGTGATGCAAAGAGCTCGGCAACGGATGCCTACCCGGTAGGATTTTCGGCGTTTCTTTGGGGACGTTTTCATGTCGTCGACGAGGGCTTGCTTGGGGAGCGTGCGTTAATATCGTGGCTGCGGGGAGGTCGGGCTGTGTAGAGTGGCTGAAAGGGACCTTTTTCTCTTTTCGGTGAGACTGTTGGGTGTACAAATTAATTCGTGACCCTTTCTATAGTAAATAGGTTACTTCGTTCTTTCTTTTCTTAACTAGCAGGGTGCATGGTGGCCTCGGAAATAAGCTGCGACAGTTGCTATGTGGTTATATCAGTCTGTAGGTGACGAGTCCCGTTTGAGGCTTTGCTGTAATAAAATCGTCAATGTTTCTCTTTTACTTAACTAGGTATTTGGAGCGAGCAGCGTGGAAGGGGTGTGCTCTGAATGCAAAGGAATCGTTATGCTTCTGTTAGCTACTTAGATGCTTTATGAGTAGACTGAGAATCTTTATTCATTTCAAAAAATTGAAAATGCAAATTAAATCGTTAAGGGATGAAACGGCATTCAATGTTGTTTCTATTTCTTGTTTTGCATTGAGGTTCGCAGTGTGTTTATAAGCAACAATTAGATAGTTGAGGAGAGCTATTTTAAATGCTTATGTTTCCACATAGAAGCTACATTGACAGGTCCTTTAAATGTTTCTATTCTTTTGCATTTGTCCCACTCATTTTTGTTAGAAACGAATAAGATCCACAGTTTGCTTATGTTTGCCGTTGAATTATAATTTGAAGGCACTACTTTTCAGAGTAGTAAATCCTTTTCTCAAAGGATTTTTCGATTTCTTAAAAATTGTTCATTTTCCGGATGTGTAAAAGAAAAATGTCACCTTTTTATTAATTAATTTATAAAACTAAAACTAACAAACCGATGATAATGAGCTTTTAGGAGGTTATTCGGACAACACAAGAGTATTCTTTTGTCGTATCACATCTAACTGAAAAAGTAGTTGAAAGTGTCTCGTGTTTCGGACAGAACTGTCCGGGGTTTTTGTCATTCGTTCTGGGTCGGCGATTCTATAGATGACAACTCCGGTTGGGACTCGACAGGATAAGTTGTTTGAGCAAGTTCTCGAAATGTTGACGTAGACGCGGCACCCTTTTGTTCTACCTCCTTGAACGCCTCACGGATGGAAATGAGAAGATGTTTAAAATCCAACGCATGGCTGGTCGCGTGAAAATTTCAGGCTACCGGGAAAGGCTGAAGACGGTCCGTCGAGAGGTATCTCGTTCGTGAATGGTTGATCCCATGTTTGCGAGCTGCTAGATTAAAGGGGTGCTTCGTAGGGCTCGGTTTACTTGGCTCTTTTCGAAAGGAACCCGGTAACTCGTCGACCGGCCCGGTCCGAGGAGAGTCTTCGAGATTGCTAATCGTGTTTAAGAATAAACTTTGCCGGTGTCCCCCGTCGACGGCGGCGGCGGCGCGACATCCGAGCGAGAATACATTAGCATGATTACTTTCGCGCACAATGCAGCCAGCTGCGACGTGTACACGGGACTCGTCTCTCCCGCCTTCGGAGCGATATATTGCCCCGCTTCCTAAGATCGTTTGTTTTCGAGGCTGAATTATTCAGCCTCGGCTGACGTACGAAATCTTAACAACCGAATTCGCCCGCGGCTGCACCGCCGCTACTTGTTTCCGCGTTCTAATAAACTTGCTCGCTCCCGTGATTTATGCGTTATTTTGCCGCACGTCGCGTCGCGTCTTCAACGTCCTTTCTATACCATCACCCACCTCTGCGACGGTCTCTTCCACCCTCGGCACGCATTCGTCGATTCGCGCCCGACCGGAAATACTCTTTATTGTTCCCTTCCTTCATGCATATTGATGAGACAACCACCCCTCGTGTTCCAGGATAATGCTAGAAACAGATGAACACGAGGAATGCTGCACGCACCGCACAACTCTAGCTTACAAGAACTCTATTAACGTTACAACGTCTCGCTTATGCTAACGACTCTATAGTCACTGGAAAAACAGTTCGCACTACCCTTAACGTCAATTATTTTTATTTCTCTTTCAAATACTAGCCTGTGGGTCACTGGCCTCGTAAAATTTATTCTTTTGCAATAAGCAAGTAGGTAAGAAAACATAATTAAGTTTAATAATTTACGGACACAATTCTTCTATTTTTCTTGAACATTATCTAAAGTAAGATCGGAACGTCGAAGAAAAAAAACAATTATTATGGTAATTTGCAAATAGTCTTTAATTAAAAAATACTGTTAGCAACAATCTGCAATCGACATAAGGGAACATTTATGATAATTTTCAACATGGAGTCCAGTGGGATTATTAGACAATGAATTTTTAGATTTTTGTCGACAGGGTAGCGCACTGTTGCGACGCTGCCAATAGCGATGTTTCTTCCGAAAGTTTGAATTGCACGGACATCGAGGAGAGCCCGTATAAGTCTCTCGGTGACCGAAGATCTCACGGTAAACTAGAGCGAGATTTCGTCGACGTTGGTTCGGATTTCGAGGGCGAGGTACTTGTTGAATTTAAATCTGTATTTTCGTTCGGGCAAGTTCGCGGCGTCGCTTTGACGAAAGTTTCGACGGTGAAAGAAGGGCAGTGCTCTGCGTGCAGGAGCCACGGGGTGTTCGGCGGGTCCGTCGGCCCGAGCCCGTGGGAAGAGGATTGCGTTATTAATTACTTTGTGTGACAAAGAACAACGTCTCTTGTGCCGCGGCGTTCTTCGCGTGCTCGAGAGCAAATTAGACTCAGCGGACGGATTTATCAAACGCGGCCGCGCCGCCCGGTATCAACTATTCGCGTTTCCTCGGTGCCTCTTTACTTTATCCGTGGTTAACATATCGTGACTCACAGCAAAGCTCTTCAAAGGCTGTTGGGGATACAGTGTGCACGGACCACGAGAAAGAGGAGGCGGGCCCGGGGTTTCGAAGCTGTTTTGATAAGCCAGAATATATCGACCGGCTTCTACCGTTCGTAGTTCCTGTCGTATTCGTCGTTGTTGTCCCCCGAGCGGCTCTACCGAAGAATCGATCGACGCCTGTAGCTCCTTTAACGGAAAAATTTCAAAGACTCGAGAACCTCTGAATGGTTCTTTGAAGTTGCCATCCAGTTCTCCACCTTCTCTGCTTCCCTCCGCCCCCATTTCTGGGACGGTGCCTCGCCTCCTTGCGTCCCCCGGACTGCCTCCTTCCTCCTCTTCCTTTTCGCCCCTTTTCTCTCCGGTTTACCCTCTTCCGCCTCTTTCCATCCGAGCTTTGACCATCTGTGCCCGGACTCTCTCTCACTCTCTCTCTTTTGCTCTTTGGATGAGTGTGTATGTGTGTGTGTGTGTGTGTACGGCAAAAGTTTCGAAGCTACGAGGCTTTTATTCCGGGACTCCTCGGACCATTGGGAAGTTGGTGGATAAAGCTCGCTAATAAACCCCCGAGTCAAAGCGACGAAACTCCTTGCCGATGAAAAGGAGCGGATGAAACGGCAGGCGCAGGTAGGGAAACAGAAACGCTGGAAGTCGGAGGAGCCGGCCGAGAATAACGAAGGAAAAATAATAAATGGACAGGTCCAAGACGCTCAAGGGGCATCGATCCCCTGCGGAGGAACACGGAACGGCCTGGTCTGCACCGGAAAATTTAGGGACATTTCGGTTGGTAACTTTTCCGTTGACATTGATGCCTAGACTGTGGGTTCTGTGCATTGGAATTTAAAAATAGCAACGATTTAGGCAGATTAATTATTATTATTTTTAGATTATATTCCATTTTGAAATTGGCAACATTTACAGTTACAGTGATTGGAGGTAGGGATATTTTGTCTAGCCACTTTTCTGCCAACACTGATGACTACACTGTGGGTTCTGTGCATTGGTATTTAGAAACAGCAAGGATTTAGAGAGTTTAATTATTATTATTTTTAGATTATATTCCATTTTGAAATTGGCAACATTTACAGTTACCGTGATTGGAGGTAGGGATATTTTGTCTAGCCACTTTTCTGCCAACACTGATGACTACACTGTGGGTTCTGTGTATTGGTATTAATTAAAAACGCAAGAAAATTTTTGGAAATTTGATATAATTTGTAGTAAATTAATGCGATTACCAAAGTTTGGGTTCGATTCACTGCACCGTTTAATATTTATAGTAACGAGTTTCAGTGTTTGGAATACTTATAATGAAGTTACCTGCTTGTTATACGATTCTTTTGCAATTTCAGCTTAAAGCGGTTTGCATGTCTAAATATTGACAACACGTGAAATGAATACGATTCATGTTTAATAGGTTCTGTCTACGATTCCCATCACGAGCCTGACTCGTTGTCGACCTCATTACCTAAATATAAATTACCATTTAATAGAAAATCGAGTTTCAATTTGAACAAAGTTAATAGAAATCCGCATGCACGAAATGATGGGACATTTACAATAATTTCGTGCCCGGAAGATTCAATGAAAATTATAAAACTATTTCAGGTCGTAAAGAAATTAATCGTGAAACAAGTTTCAGTTTAAACAAAAATAATAGAAATCGGCATGGACAAAATTCTGAGACACTGACAATAATTGCCTGCCACAAGATAAGTTCTGTACCTCGTCGATTAAAATTTTTAAAAATTGTTAATTATAAAAAAGCAACGTTTCTTATAATCCAAGATAACACTTTCCAATAAAATACAAAGATCCTGTATTTGGCAATGACAGGACAGCGTATCGGCACGTGATGGAATCCTTCAAAAATTGAATAATTCAAAATCGAAGCATCAAAGACATTTCAACTCTTTTTTTCACCGATTCTACGAACGAGAACAAACATCAACACAAAATCTGAGATCGACGCGAGGTAGCCACGATTTCACGGGAAAGTCACAAAATTCTTCAGTCCGGTGCAGGTCGTTTCGGCAACGCGATAGCAGGAGCGGGTCCGAGGGAAAACAGATACGTTATTGATTAAAACGAGAGTCAGCGAAGAGGAAATGGCGGATGCAAAAGGAAAGAAGAAGAAGACCGTGGTAGGTGGGTGGGTGGGCTGGGTTGTCGAATGTCGGTCGAAGATGAAAGTAGGGAAGGAACAGAGGGATGGCGTCCAGGTGGGAAGACGAAGAAACGCCTTGCAAGACGAATTCCTCTTCTCTCTTTCACCCCCACCGACGGGAGAGGGTTGGCGCGGGGTTGGGAGAGGCGTAAAGCGTGCCAGCCAACAGCTGAGAATAAATTGGAATGTCGTCGAAGACGCGCTTGGTGCTGGTGTGCAGAGGGATAGGAGAGATAGGGGGGTGGAAAACCCATTGGGGATGATGCCGCGGGGAATTGGAACGAAACGGAACGTGGCTCGTTGGCTTTGTCCGTGTTCCGGCGCGCAGTGTGGCGGCGCGCGATGCTTCCCGCCGCTACGCCACGCCTCGCCACTGTATTTTCGCCAGCCGACTGATTTTTTTCAGTCCCGGCCAAGAGAAGAGAGATGTCCCCGGGAGTCCACGACCCTTCGGGGACGTTTAATCGCGAGGAAAAAACCGGCTCGCGAGAATCGCCGAGTAAGCGTCGGGCACGGAGAGATTCGCGGTAGCTCGTTAATTCCCGATTGCTTTTGCTTATCCGCGACGTTAACGAGATTTAGTAGCCCTCCGAGATCATTCCAGCCTCGGCGCAGCGCTGGTTCAATTGTTAAGCGGCTCCCATTGAATAATCATCGAAGTCAGTCGCGTCGAAACGGTCTGGATCAGGAAACAGCTGATCAATTCCGTAATCATGTTGGGGCGAATCCTGCTGGTACTGGCTACTCCAAGTTGTTTGCATAACGTGAACTGCGATTGATAAAATGACAAGATTAAGGAAAGTGATTGACACAGTACTAAACCCCTATCCATACACTATCGCGGAAGTATATGTTCTGCAAAATTTCAACCTTTTATTTAGACCAGAGTGGTAGTAACGGGATAAACTGAAAAATCAGTTTCTGGACTGTCTTCCATATTTAATCATATGCGAATATTCTTAAAGAAAAACAAGTGTCCAACACCCAGATGCATACACCGTAATTAATTCAGATTTTTATCTAAAAAATCTTGGTCGTTAAAAATGAAAACCTCGAAAATAGTCGACGTTCGTAGGATGACCACAGACGAGTTAACTCATGGCATCGTATATAGTTTTACTTGGAGGTGAATACTGACTATTAAATGATAAAATTTATTCGAATTATTGCGTTACGATGTTCGACTATAGTATTCATCATCTCGTTACACTGTTTGGTCATTTATATTGCAGTGGAATAACAGTAGAAGCGAGAACGAACTTCGATCAGTAGTACATGCTGTCTGGCACTCTCCCCTAATCTTAGCCGGACCACGCACTCGATCAGCCGAGTTATCACTGGCGTCGCATCAAACTTTCAGCCCGCTTAGACCGGTGAAATATTTAAGCACGCAAAACGAGCTGCAGGCTACACTAGGACGTCCTGATCCTGGTCCTGATCTACGTGATGCCTCGTCTGTGGCCCGGTACATAACCGTGGAATCGGGCTCTCGGCACCAGTTAATTCCAAACTGGGCAGAGAGTTGCGTGAACGTTAATTCCGTGCTGGGTCTGCGAGAATAATACACGAAGCATACCTGCGGGGTATGCAGGTACACCTTTGTGGTCCGAAGCCGGAGGAGCCGGCGGGATGCCGAGGCACACAATGCCTCTATCGTTGATACTGACACAAAACTCCGTTTCAACTTGATTGTCCGTGTAATACTACTGCGTGTCCACCCCGTTGGCTGGCTTTTCGTTGTTCGTCCACTCGTTCGCCTCTCTGCACTTGGCATTGCTCTACTTTCCGCGTTTGTTGAGCCTCCTTGTCGCGACAAACCCTGCGAAAACGATCAAGGGCCCTCGTTAAAGACTTCCGGACAAGAAACGAGTCCATGACATAAACAAAAGTTGTCCACCGAGTGTCGAAAAATTTTGTTTATTCGTTTACTGTGAGGAGGGTCGATTGGTCGAAGTATTACGAATGAGGATACCTACTCGGCTTGACAATGTCCTTGAGTCGAGTTATATGTAACATAAATTATAACGATTATGTGTGTCAATATCTGAAAAGTTTCGTACGACGTTATTGCAGTTGTTTCACAAAACTATTACAATGCTCTGAAAGTATTTATAATTGTCATTGAATATTGAATTCTACGTGGATCTAATAATGTATTTCTTTTCTGTTGCAGGTGAGTTGGAAATACGACAACCCTTATCGCAAGAACAAATGATGAGTAAATCTATTATGCTTTTCTTTTTACATTCAACGAGCTTATAACTTTCTAATTACGTTACATAAATTTCATGATTTTTACGACGAATATCACGCGAAGGTCAAGATGTCTCGTTCAATTTATTTTATTTTTTTTTTTTTGGAACGCTGAATAAGAAGCTATTAAAATATCTCGAGCATCGTAATTAGTTTCTTTGACTTGGCCGTCATTGATTGGCCGCATTAATTGGTGGCCAAGCGTAATCATCATCGTCTTTAACGTATTGACCGCGACGTGGCGCGTTTGATGTGTCGTCGCCGCAGAGTCGCGTAAAGGACCCGTCGTTTTCGCGAGATAATTACGTTGGTCATTAAGGTACCATTACGCGGGATCCGCGTGCAATACACGTGCACGGATGGATCGCGGACGCGTAAATGTATGTCCGGGGGTGGCTTCCCGGATCTCCCTCGAGTATACGTCCGAAATTTCGGCTAACTCGCGGAATTTCAAGTACTCGAGCGGTGGCGCGAACCTAATTTACGCGGCTGTCCCCGCGATCCTGTAGTTAAAAAGCAATTCCAGCGTCACACCACCGGCAATCTGGCAAACAGTGGCAACTTCCGCGAAAACGGATCGCTGCAAATTGTTCGGGACACGGTCGACCCGATTCAACCAGACTAGTTCTCTCTCTCTCTTTCTCTCTCTCTCGCTCTCTCTCTTCCTCTTTTGCGTCCGCTCTGTGTAGAAACTGTAGAAGGAAAAGAGGGAGGACCGCGTGCCAGTGGACTCTCCGCTTTGACTGCCTAATAGGGTGCCAGTTACGAAACTACTTTGCAATTGTGATTCTTCCACGGTGAAATTCTTAGCCTATGTTCCCCCAACGGCGAGCACTTCTCTCGCCCCTTGTACTAGATAAAGCTAGGCGTTATTTCGCCCCCGTTTCACACCCCCGAAAGTGGACGGTGGCTACGGGAACCCCGAAAAGTTGGCAAACTTCATATTTTCCAATAAGCCCTCGGAAAACATTGAATATATCGGGGCTCGATGTTGGAACCTCTGCTCCTCCATATTTCTACCTCCATATTTATTGGTTATTTGCGAACGTTTTTCTTCTTTTGCTAACCCTTTGACATTGCGAAATATGCGCCACCGGAGGACTGTTAATGTATGCGAAAAAGTGTGTGAACGAATCATAAAGACTTCTCTATAAAATATTTATTGTCCAGGTGGTGGATAATGTAAAATGTTTAATTTTCAAGTTAAAATAGCTCCAACTGTAAAGGGTTAAATTTAATCAATGATATCAGGGCTAGGCAGGAACAATTTATCATAGGGATTGCCACTCTAACCCTTTTGCATTCTACAAATCATATTAAAATTCAATTTAATTAAAGCCTAGTCACAGATTCACGTTAGCTAAGTTGATTAACGCTTTGGACCTATACAGGTCTATAAGAGGTAAAGTGTTCTTATGTCCATTTAACAACCCACCTAACCCAGGTCGTCCACGTCGCATCTAACCAGACCTTTATCAAAGATTCAAAGGACGATACAGATTGCATTCTTCAATAATGGACGATAACTGTATTATCCTCTCTACTGAAGGCATAAAGAAACGATTTATCATGTTCTGATTATGTGGCTGGGGCATTCGAAGAATTTACCATTACGTAACATTGAGGTTTTAACGATTTTGGTCCACTCTGCAATAGTTCAAATCTCGGAAGATTCATATTTTTTCTTTTCTTGGAAATCGTGAAGATTAAATGTAAAATGCCTTTATAAATAGACAGCAGGTCATTGTGCAAAATAAAAATGTTTTGCATTGATTGTGGGAAGCAGGAATAACAGAAAAATTAATTTCTTCCCTTAACCACTGTGTTGTATTAAAAACAATAATACGACATCCTCGAATTTTTAAAATTGTTTACTGTTTTATCTTTCACCCTACCAATTTCTCCATAAATGTATAAAGATCCACTGTCTATTCACGAATGAGTATTGACGAATACGACAAAATATGGGTCAGCTTATTTTCGCTATTGATTCTTCGGAAGAAGTTTTATCAAAATCAATGACCACAGTGTCTTCCTTGAAGAGTTGAACAAAAATTTTATTTAAATAAAAATTTCGAATAAAGTGGGTTAATATAGCCCACTTGGAAAATAACCAGTATTCCTGTAATCTATGTCTGATCAATGCATGACCTATACTACTGACGCAATGTCTCGCTGTGCACAGGTTCATACTACTGTGTAATTTCATTCGTCGAATGTCCGTGTATTCATTTTCGTCAAAGTATACATATATTTTTCCTTACTAGTTACATAGAGTTGTTCTCCATGTCTGATCAATGCATGACCTGTACCACTGAATCAATGTCTCACTGTACATAGATTTATGCTACTGTCTAAATTCATTTGTCGAATATTCTCGCTGTTTCCATCAGCCTTTAAGTTGTTTCTTACTAGTTACATAGAATTGTTCTCCGTGTTTGATCAATGCATGACCTGAACTACGGAATCAACGTCTCGCTATACATATCCTCTTACTACTGTCTAAATCTATTTGTCGAATACGTCTCGCTGTTTTCGTCGGGGTTTAAATTATTTCGTACTATTTAAATACAGTTGCTTTTCATGTCTGATCAATGCATGACCTGTACTACTCAATCAATGTCTCGCTGTACATAGATTCACACTACTCTGTAATTTCCGGGTTTAAATCTTTGATGCCACTTTTTGCACGTTCTGAATGGACGCAAATTTTTGCATACAACTGGAGACTTTTAGACCGCTCATCACGACTCTTCTCAAATCTAAAAGAACGATCTTTTAAATAGCACGAATAATCGGGAAGTAATTCGAATTCAGTCAGATCATATAATCGTAGGAAAAAGGGGAATGAAACTTATTTGCACATCAAATAGAATCACCCGCGGAATCTTCAATATCGGGACACCCTGTATAGTAGAATAAATGGACGGACATAGAACGGCGGGCGTCGAATCCCGCGGGAATCTGCGCGGCGAAGCGTGTTCCATGAAATTTGCAAAAGTGTGCGCAGGAAGATGGAGCGTTGCGGGTAATTCGGTGTGAATTTTGAGAAATCGTCGGCGTTAAACTGGTCGGATTAGATGGTAGTTATCGCGATATCAAATCTCGTCTACGTGGCTCGGTTCGAGGGTGTGCCGGCTACCTTGTAGGAGATCGGCGTGTATAGAGACGGGGTGAACCTGGAGTAAAAGCCTCAGGATGAAATAACAATCGCCGGGATTCCCCGGGAATTCTTTCGCCGGTGGTTTGTGGTTGCTGCCACGGACTTTCCGGCTCGGATGAGCGACGTGGAAAGACGCCGGGACGGACGGACTACGTACGGGAAGCGAAGTTATTCGAACTCCCTTAGGACGTGCCTCTCGGATGAAATATCAAATTTACAGAAGTCTCGGGCCACACTGTGAAACGCTATGAGCAATATCGAGAAGTTGGCGTCGGCGGAGCTGCGCCGTGAAAGCGAAACGAGCCGCGAAACGGATCAAAAGTTTATGGTCGGGTAAATAATTTATATTAAATGCTACCGAAGCGGACCCAGCTCCCGATCGTTTGCCGTGCTCCCTCGGTCGCAGAAACATTTATCCATCATCGGAAACGCTGTTTCTTCTTCTACTGCAGCCTCTTCTCCTGTCGGTTGTGATTTCCACTCTATTATTTCCCCTTCTCGGCTTTTTATTTCATGTTCGCAGTGATATCGCTAGTGGGTCTTGTCACGGGGAGATATGGCGGAATAGACAGGCGGTTTAGTAGGTGTATTCTTCAATAATACTATTTTTCCTACGTTGATAAAATCGCTTTCAGACCTGCAATCCGATTTATGGTCACATGTTCTCGGTTAATTCGATTTCTAGGTAGCACTTTGATTGCTATCTTAGTTATTTATGCATGATTATTTTTTTTTGTTAATCCTTTGCAAGCGGAGCAATTTTAACTCGAAAATTAACCCTTATCACTCGAATAGTGTGACTTTGAGGTACCACTACAAATTGCTGTACCATTATTCAAAATATTGTTTACATTATTAAATATGTTCGTGTCCAATTAATTGCTAAACATTTAAGAATTGTATGAGGTATCGTATCAATTGCATATTCATACAGAGAGAGAAATTAATACAGAACCGAATTATTCAAGACCGAATAATATGTTTAATCTTTGACGTTCAAATAGCACCGAGTGCATAGGGTTGGTATTATTAATCATTTTAATACTATTTCCAATTTATCATGAAATAATAATATGTGAAGTCATTTTGCGGAATAATGATGTGTTCTGAATACGAAAAATATTAGCGGACTTCGTTACAACATGAAATTAATAGATTTTATTATTTAATTGGTTTCTTATAATTATCTCAATTTTACGGATACGAAAGTGATATGATTTTATGAATTAATTGGTTTCTTATGATTCTTCAAGGTTTATGAATATGATATGAATACGATGTGATTTTAATTATTAAATACTTTCTTATGATTCCTTTATATAATTTTATGGATAAAAAATTGATATGACGTGATTTTATTTATTAAGTACTTTCTTATGATTCTTCGATTTTTATGATAATTAGTTGAATAAAATGATATAGTTAAGGGTGTTTACCCTCATATAATCCTTATTTAATGACTTGAAATTTTGGAGGGTTATCTTTCAACCTAAAACCAATATTTTCCACACAATTTTGAATGAAAATCCAGGGTGGAGACGATTCACCATTTTTAGCCTGCTAGACCCTTTGCTTTCGCAGAGAATTTTCGAGTTGAAGGTCATAGCATATAATAATACACTGTTCGGATTGCGGGTCTCGGTTGTGGGTGGCCGGAAATACGAAATTTATAAAAGATCCCGCGAGAGCTAAATTATTCCGCGAGCGCGCTCCCGATGTTATAGGGATGGGGGCGGGGGCGTCGGAAAACGCAACGTCAGGAAATCAATACAAGAACGAGAAAACTTTAAATTAGACCGCGTTACTCGTGTTCCGTCGAAGAAAACCGTCCTGAAGTTTGAAACATTTCCGTGGTGCCCATGTAATCACGTTTCGATAATCGAAGAATTTCAATGTTCGATGACGAGATGAATCGCTGCCTTTCTATGTTGCGCAACGCCGTCCTCGTCGTCGTGGAAGTCAAGTTCTAGTCGATACGTGTAGAGCCATTCGACGAGTATAGAAAGGGAAAACGAAGTTGTAGTCGAGTCGTTCCGCTGCGACGAAGGCCAGAGACTGGAAAAGATGCTTGACTATGTACAGGGTTCGAGGGTGGCGGATGCGCTTCATTTTTCGAGAGGGAAACTGTAGAGAAATTTTACACGTGCCGGAACATGTGCCCCCCTCGCCTGTTCCTTCGAGTATTTTTCACGAGTACAGTCGGTACCATGAGTATATTTGTGCTCTTACTATATTTAACCCTTTGCGCTCTTTCTTGTCCAGTGTGACTCGACATCAGAAAAACAAACATGTAAACGAAACGGGTTCCTATATGTATTTAGTTCTTCTCTGTCCATTTAATTTCTTATATTTTTCTTTAATAACAGATATTAAAGTACCAGAAATATAAATTACAACAAAGTTTGAGAGCCATACTTAATATAATTAGTAGACTGCGGATCTTCATGCAAAATAAAAAAGAGTCTAGATTAATTGCAGGAGCGAAATTATTTATAGTAATTATTCGTCTTTCTATCAAATTGCATTTTTTTATCATTATATTTACCATTAAATTTTTTTTCAAAGACATGTAATAAAGATACATTTCTTAAACATCTCTTTCAACCCTCATGTGCTTCTCCTGGTGAAAATTCATCAATTTACGTTTCTTGCATATTGTAAAGCGATTGATTTGTTTCTGGGTTGTGGAAAATATTTCTGTAAAATACGACGTTACAATTCAAACATAATTTGTTGAATTAAACTGTAAAACAAAAATGGGTGAAATATATGCAACCATTTCGAAGAAGTGTATGAGGGTGAAAGATACTGAAGGGATGAATACTTATGGACAAGACTGTATACCCTCTTAATCCTACGCGTAACCTGACGCCGTGCTCTCGTGACCCTCGTCTGCAAGAAGGGGTTGAAGACGAGGGTGCACCTCGTTGAAAACCGCGAAAACAATGAGCCGTACGCGTCCACTCGAATTATTCCGCGTCCCCCCATTCGCCGCTAGCGTCTATTAATAACCGAAATAACAATCTCGCGGACACTGGAAACCGCATCGGCGTCGAAACGTCGTCACCGTTGAAAATTGTTCCCTCGGTTTTATAATAATCATTGCTAACCGGCGCGGCGGGCGCAAAACTCGTCGAGAACGATGTAACAGCAACAATGCATAGGAAGTTTCGCTTTAATAACACCCCATTGTGTCCTATCGGCCAATTTCCTATTATCCGCGACCCGAAAACAAAAGCCGCCTTTATTACCTGCGTGTTCATTAAACATTTCCAGCACGTGGCCCCGATTTTCGGTGGATTTACAAGGCTCGGCTCAACTAGCCCGCCAATAAAATCCCACCGCGGAAAAAGGTTACGGACAGCGACGGGAATAATTTTCGCGATAACTTTTCTGCATGGCCGTCCGACAGAACACCAGCCTCCCGTTTAACCCCTTCGATGGACGAAATATCTCGACCACCAGGTGTCGATCATTCTACATATTCGAATACCCTACAAAACCGAATCAGAGGTAATTGTACACACGAAAATTAGCTGACAGGGAACAGTAACAATTTTTGTTCGACATCTCGCTGTGGAGAAAAACGAGTTTCAGTCAGGGGGGTTCGTGGTAAAAGAAAGGAAAGAGGAAGAATTTACAGTATGTCTTTTATTTACAGTATATTCATTTTTCGAGAAATGAAGGTGACCTTTACCTTTCTTTAAATGGAATCCTGTTTCTACGTTCCTTTAATGTCGTATAAATGCGTGGGTCAAAACGAATTCATTCATACGTAGCACAATGACTTCCAAGGTCATCCAAGGTCATGCATAATTATTTCGTTGTGTCAAGACAATAGCTTTAATTGAATTTCTTAATAGAACACTGTCTACGCTGTCTCTATCTATGGCGTTGAAACTCAAGTGACGGATAGTACACGCCCATTAAAAACAACAACAAACACCACGAGACACGTTGCACAACGTAGACAGAAGCAAGAACACTATTCAAGCTAGTCTGTGCGATGAAGTATAGAAGCATAACGCCGCGAAATAAACAGTAACCTCATCTCACCCTGCGACTCCACCTCTCCCCTCTCTTTCCCACAGTGAACTCCATCTTTCGAGAGCGGGGGCAGAAGTGGAGGGTGGCGAGCGAGCGAAAGTCTATCGGACAAAACGAATTTCCAACCGGAACGCGAAGTCCGCGGTTCCCCGCGACGAATATGGTTAGGTGGGTAGGCAGGAGGGTAGTATAGCGTACCCGGCAACTGGTACGAGGAGAGGCGATGAATGTGCAAGTTTCCAAAGTGAGTTTCCAAGATCTCCGATCCCCTGGTTGCCGCATGGCGCGCCGAGGGTGCGAAAACGTGTAGGAGCGAAGTGTCGCCTCGAGTGGTCCGAGGGGTTGGAAAAGCCAGAGGGGAGATAGCAGCCAAAACTCCGTATCTCGATTGGACACCTTGGGTAACGCGATGCTCTCGTGCCGACTAGGGGACACCCCTTCTCTCTCTCTATCTCTCTCAGCCTGCCCCCGTTCATCCCTGCGGCCCCCACTCGGCAGCGAGGTGCTAATGTCTGGCAGCTTAAATCAACCCCCGTTATACACCCCCCGCCGCAAGCAGCGGCGTCGTTACTCGCTTCACCATCGCCATCGTCGCAGCACTCGTCGACAACGCCTCCGGCCGTGGGAAAAAGTTTTTCGACAAGGCCTTCCGCAACCCCTTGCTCCCTCTTCTCTCGCGACGGATTTCCATATTTTTTTCGGTTCTGTTGTTCTTCCAGCTCCTACGGCGAGTTCACGCTTCAATTCCCGGCCACGGTATATAAATCGCGGGGATAAGTTACTCGCACGGAGGACAAGGAACCTCTGTTGCACTTGTAAGTTTCTTGGGAACTGTGTCGATGTTTCTACAGGGTGTTCAACTATAGATGGGAGATAATTTATGGGGTAGTTCTTCGTAACAGTATAGAGCAATAATGAAACATACAAAAATTTCTTATTCAGCTTCGTCTTTTCGTTATTGGCAATTAAAGTGTTACGTATGCGTCCCAACAATGGCGCCCCGGGGTTGAAAGGCACATCGGTTAGTCCACTCCCTTGTTCCACGCAAGGCACCTCGTTGGTGAAGGAACCAACGGCTAGTCCTACGTGTACACTTTCCTACCTTAACTCAAATTCTCTTAAAAACCTAAACTCCCCTCGATTTCCGCCAGCTGCCAAACCCTCGGCTCGTAACATAAAGATCTGCCTAAAATATGGCAATCCGGACGACAGAGATTGCATACGTCATAGAGGCGCGCGACAGTATACCTCTCTCTGTTGACCGGGTTACTTCATTTTAGATGGACTTTGAATTATTTATAACTAGAAAATAAAACCGAGATCGCAATTTTTATATGCTTCACATTTTCGTCGTATATTGTCATGGAGTACCAACCCTTAAATTTTTTTATATGCTTCGCACAGTAACACGAGGTAGAAAAATAACTGGACTGTGCAAACTTGTTTACATAATAAATTTTGTGGTTTCGATCCCTATATGGGTCATTCTCAAGAGAGAGAGACATTTTTGCGTTTGCTATGACAACAGGGAAAACAATTAAAAGAATATTGAGGAGTTACGGAAAACAAAACTTGCATCCATGGTGGTAGATACACAAAATTTATTATATATTACATTTTTGATCGAGAAGAATTTTACTTTAAACTTGTTTAACGCATGGTTAGATTATTTTAAGCGTAGTATTCCGTTGGTGAATAATTTCCTTCGAATTTCATTCTTGAAGAGGGACTCTTCATGGTCCAAAAATATATGTGATTCGTTCCATTGTACTCATGGTGGTGGTTTCAGAGTAAATCCATAACTACCGAAGTACCTGGTGAGTCTCACCTTTTCAATACCAAATTCCCCTCCTAATAAATTAATAATAAAATCTCTGAATTTCATGTTTGCCCGAAAATCTCTGCCCGACTCGGGTCACAGCATAAGAACCGCGGGCATTGGGACGTCCATTAATTCAAACAAGCGTTTTTGCAGCGTCCTGGGGTTGGCGGCTCGGCGCGGCGCGGCGTTTAACGCGGCCAGCCCATGCTCGCGCTTGCATAATTCATTAAATGGCGCACGTTTGACCGGAGCCTCGCGTCGCCTCGAGTCACCAGATTAAGATCCGTGTCCCCACTCTACCTTCCCTTTCTACTACTATTCCCCATGGCCTGGACACGTGACTAATCCGGTACTAACAGAAAGGGGGTAACTTTGACTATTCTGTTCCTCCTGGATCCAAAAATTTCGTACTTTTTACCACGCTAATTTTAATATACAATATATATGTCAAATGCGCATTTGATTGGTCAACACCAATATGACGGTACCTTGTCAAAAACGCTTGACATCGCCCAATTTCACACGTTCCTAACTTTCGAACGAGTGAATTCCGGACTTTAAAGCTCGCATTTTTCGAATCCTCTCGTCAAAATCTACAGGATTGTATAAAGAAAAGTGAAAAAAACTTTTGGTCCCCGAAAATGGAGTTGTTCGAAACTTTTTTCCCTTGATTCATGCTCCCTCTCCCTGATCGGTGAACTTTGGCTGGGATCAGTCAGATTGAGACTTGTGTCCCGAGTCTACGTTCCCTTTTCTAGCTCCACGCTTCAGGGAGGGGAGGTACCTTTCTTCAGTCACTAACAGTTATAAAACTGGGCCCGGGCCCGACCCGTCAACGGAAACGTCCGAGAGAAATAGCGATCGTCTGGTTTCCTTCCTGTGTAGAACTCGCGTTTATCGCGTGAATGGATGAAGCCGGTCGTAGGAGGGGGAACGTTATCGGTTATCGTTAAAGGTTATCGTTCGATCAATTTTTTTTTATCAATCCTCCTAAAAGACGATAAATATAGAGACCAGCGGGCCCGGGCATTGCGCGGTATATCGAGAACCATTTACAATCGGGCCGCATTTTTCGGCGCGTCGCGTCAAATGGAATCGAAGCCCCGTTGCCTTGCCACGAGTGCCTTCGGCTGTATCCATTAATTTTACTAAATCGCGCGTTGAATTCGATTCGACCGGCGCGGCGGCTGCCGTGATACAGCCGAATGGTGCGCGCCACCGTGAAAAATAACAGCGACGAATTTGTCGGGAAATATGTACGCGTATACTACTGGAGATAGGCGCGCGCTAGGGATTCTACGTATATGGAAACCCGGGGGAGAGAGATAAATATATATATGTAGAGAGAGAGAGGGAGAGAGAAATCGCGAAGTCGGGGTATTCTCTCTTTCTGCAGACTGGCTGCGCACCGATGGACTATTTATCTTCGCGTTACGAAGCTCCACGGGAAAAATGGCGCAGCTTTGTAACTGGCAGAGGGATGTTCGCGAATCGGAGCAATTTTGTCCCAGCCGGTCTAACGACAGTCACGTTCTTCGCCGGGCGAACGGGGACCAGACGCTGCTGGCAAACAAAGTAATCTTGCTTAGATTCGACTGTTTCTATGTTAGGAGCAGTCCAGCAAAATGGGCACACACAATCGTCGCTCGTAAATGAAAATATTTTTAAATAAATGGGGGATGGGGAGGTTTTTTAAGTAGAAGCGAATCGCGAAGAAAATATATTTTTGTTATTTTCCACGATCTACAAGCCGGCAAAGATCTAGGGAACAATTGGGGACATGAAATTGTATGTGTATGGTAAAGTGATGAAACATTTCGACGCCTGTGAGCCACGATTAAATATCCTTTTGATTTTTGTATGGTATTAAAATCATGAAGAATATTGAAAATCATGGGAGGTCTTCATTAATTTGGACAGGGGCTGTAATTGTTTCCTTGTCTTGTACAAAGCAGAAGTGGAAAAATGGAGGAATGTCCATAGAATGGATAATTGACCATTGAGATTGCATGGTCAGTGATCATTTATGACGTGGTCAGTGATCATTTAATCGATGACAGGATCGTTGACCATCGACGACACGATAAGTATGTCATCGAATACACGACCACCGATCATCGACGACGTGATGAGTGATGATCGCTGGCATGATCACTATGGATCCCTGACATGATCATTGACCACCCATGACACGATAAACAATTATAGATAGCACAATAAGTAATAGATGACACGATAAGTGATCAGAAATGACACGATCACTGACCATCGATGGTCACTGATCAATGATCAGTGACCTCTAACTGGATATCTTCTGCGCCATTTAATTTGTTTCTGAAATTTGATCTTATTAATTTGATCTTAACTAATTCCGTTAAATTTTCTCGAGTAATTATAAATCGATTTTCCAATTAGAGGAACAAAAATACGTGTTCGAGTTTGTAAAGTCAAAGTAATCGAACATCAGAAAAACTTTTGGGTAGTGGCCTAATTAATTCAAACATATACGTGTGCACGCTGGATCGATTGTCGATAATAATTCATGGGACTTAAAAATCGCATAAAAAAATGGGGTCGACTATACGATACGCAGACTCTTCTTTCCCGTGCGCAGTCGTCCCCCATTCACTTTATCATCCGTGCAATTCACCCAGGAAATCTGTGCGCCCTCGACTTAATCGAGAAACCCTGGACCCTTGAAAAAAGGGAGCGATCCATATTCGTTTAATAATTCGGCGCGGCGGACGTTCACGTTCAAACAGTAGAAAGTGTAAATCCGAAGTCTGCAATTCGCGCACGGTTCGACAAGGTTCGGTCGGCGCGCGCGGCGGCGATCGATGCACCATCGGAAGAAACGAGAATGGATATTTTCGAGAGATTTCCTCTAGCCTTGTTCTCCGGCGAGCGTTCCTCGGATCGCTTATTACTCTCGGCGGATCGACGGGAATTTATAAAGCGTGGTTCGATGGAGCTCCTGCGCGGCGTCGGCCTCCCGCCGATGTAATACAACGTTCTCATTAGAACTCGAACGACCTTTCGAGATCGCAAAAAACGCAATATCCACGCTCGCCGTGCTTCAATAGTCGCGACTCTGCATTCGCGAGCCGATCCCGGTTTAATCGCCGGTAGTCCCTGCGTTCGAGAACGTAGCTGGTGGACGACGCCGGTCCTCTACGAGACTCGACCTTGTTAATCGAGTATTCACAGTTTAAATATTCAAATTTCCATGTTCTTTAATCCTTCACTGCGTGATTATTTCAATTCGGATGAAAAAATTGAAAGAAGGTCAGTCTTTGTGTTTCATTGAAGGGAAAAATATTAACAAAAAAAAAGAAATTAAAACATCATTTTCAGAAAAATAAACATACATTAACGTAGTAAGATGACACATTTTTAGTTTACAATAAAGCGTGTCTCAAAATTCCTACAACATCCGAAAATGGGAGGTTCCTGACATCACTTGAAAGGCGTCTGCGGTTTTGTTAAAGAGTTATTAACGAAATAAAAAAAATATGTAAAAATCTTTTTAAAAACCACGCTCATATTAGAATGCACTAAAACGTAGAAAATAATAATTTTCTATATTTGTCAAACTATATTAACGTAGCGGAAAATATTGTTTTCTCCTTTTTAATGCATTCTAATATAAGCATGATTTTCAAAAAGTTTTATATATATATATATATATATATATATATATTTTTGTTTGATCTCACAACTTTTTACAGTCATAGGAACTTGGCTCCTGTTTACAGGATGTTTTTCTTGGGATACACTGAACAGCGAAGGGTTAAATCACATTTAACAGCAGTTAAAAGTGTATTAGAAGAAGTCCGTGATTTTTATGTTGTTCGTACTGGATTCGCGATTTTATAGATGGCGCGACCGTGCCCGCATCATAATGCCCATAGACACCATGACGCGAAGCGTGCAACACGGCATGCAGCATTGCAAGAATCGCGACGGATTCGTTGAAAAACAGCCAGGTGCACAGTCCATCTTCTTTAAAGCATATCCACGGTGCGTTAGCTGCGGCGAAACGGTCGTCCATTACGCCTTTCTTCGGGAGCAAGAAAAAAGGAGAGACCCGCGGATGGTAATATTTGTTCGCGTAAACCGAGCAACCTTTTCCGCGGGCGTGTTAAATGCGGCCGTGGATGCATCGGGAGGCCGAGATAACGGAAGTACGTTGCAGAAACAGTGCCGCGCCCGCCGGCGACAACCGGATATGTCTGAAACGAGCCGACGTGTAAATGCAATTTTCTGAATAAGAACGGCAAACGAGCTCCGCCGCTTTTCACCTATCCGAGCCGGCTGTAGCTGTGTGCGCGTGTTAAAAGATGTACACCGGAGTGTGTCGTTAGCGGCGTCGGGACGCGGCGCGTCGCGGCGTGGCGCGCTCGTCTTGGGCATCGCGGTCGAATAGGAGGCGGGCCGGGCAAGAAGGCACAATGGGTAATCGCACAATGGGGGCTCAATTGGTCGACGACTATAGGATAGCTGGTGCAGCAAGCAACCAGGAAGACCTGCATAAAAAGGACAATGGACGATGCCGGCGGGCACTGCGAGAAAAAAAGACGTCAGGAACCCAAAGAGACAGCGCATGAGACTGGAACCTAAGGGCATATTTTCGTTTTGAGCACCGTGTTCCTTTCTTACAACTTTTACGAATTTTTGCTGGAATAACTGCTCGACATTCTTTCATACGTAGCAGAAAGGATGTTCAAAATTTAGGATTTACCTTCGTCTCCATTTTGGGTACCATGTTCTTTTCCTTCAACTTTTACGAATTTTTGCCCGAAGAACTGCTCCACGTTCTTTGCATTCGTAGCAGAATTTTCAAAATTTTGGATTTACCTCCATTCTCATTTTGAGTACCATATTTTTGTCGTTCAATTTTTACGAATTTTTGCCGGAAGATCTACTAAAAATTCTTCTATTCGTGACGCAAAGAATATTCAAAAGTTAAGTTTCACCTTCATCCTCATTTTGAGTAGCATATTCTTTTCGTCCAATTTTTACGAATGTTCATTTCTGTATTTATTAAGTGTACAAATTAATTCGCAGTCATTTCTTCGTGTACGTATCAATTACTAACAAACGACTGAAATACATTCTACTCTATAAAATAATCACTTTGTGCATTTGATTCCAACTCAATTAATATAATGAATGAAATATTTAAATTCCAAATATAGTTGCAATTAATTAACCGTGAGAGTTACGAATTAATTTACAGCTAATCAAGGGTCTTCCATTAAGAGATGTCATTTCAAACGCGTCATTTTTTACTTGTGAGTATTGGAATTGTCACTCCTCGACACGTGGCCACAAGTGCATAAAATCCAGAGTCTCGTTATCACATATACAGGATGTCCCAGAAAAATGTTGTACTTGATAGGGTAGATTTTTAAGGTCATTCGAAGGAACGTTTTCTTTCTTTAACTCTGTATTAAAAAATGGGGAACACGCATCATTCAACCAATTTTTTTTGTTATTAAACAATATCAATTTCCATAAAGAAATTATTATACAATACATTATTTTTTTACATAAAGTAGCACACAAGGGAATATTACATTACATTTTGTTGTATAATGATAATTCTTTATCCCATTTTAACAAAATCGTCTGGATTAAATTAATAGGACCCTGTTGTTTAAATCATCGTATTATACACAATCTCAAATGATAGAAACTAATTTAATTGATCGACATCGACGCACAATTACCACGTCTAACGGAGTGTTAAACAAGCTCTGTGCATGGACGACAAGTCCATTAATCAAAGGAATGCGAATTCGATTGGTGTCTAATGCCGTTACTGCTGTTCACGGAGTAACCATTTTGTCACACGTGCTTCTGCTGGAACGGTTACATCTACAAATCGGATCGCGTGACAAGGAAAACGCGCGAGACTGCAAAAGTGTAAAAGGAGAAGTCGAGCGCAGCGAGCAGAGTGCCCCCGTTGCCTCTGTGTCGTCTCCTAGCCAACTTATCATCTCTGCACTGTACAGACACGGTGACAAACTGACTTATGATCCAGTAAACTATAACTTGTTTTCCAAAGAAAAGACCTGGCGCGTTCACAATAGATGCTACACTGCGGATTTTTATCCGTTTACAGTTTACAAATACATTGCAGATATGTTCAGAAATTATTACTTTTTAATTTGAAAAAAAAAATTATTAACAGGAGATCAATTTCAGATTATTTTTATTTTACATAAATATTAGTATTCTCATGACTAAACTGAGGATTTTATGCATTTATGTATATATTACATATACTAAGATTGTGTTTTCATACTATCCTAAATTATGTTTATTTTTCTGAAAATGTTTTAATTTTTTACAATATCTTTCTCTTAAATCAAACACAAAAACTGACCTTCTTTCAATTTTTTCATCCCAATTAAAAAATCGTGCAGCGAAGGGTTAAAAATCCGAAATAAATTGCAGTTTGCTAGCCATTTTCCATATGTTTGATTTGTTTACAAAATGTTCACATGTAACTTACATAGGGAAAGTACTGATCGTCCATCAGGAAATTGCAGTGAGAAAATTGGCAGTTCCATTTGACCCGATAACTACCCTCACGATCGCGACATAGGGTAGAAACGTTTCACATGTTTTTCTTCAATGTTCTATCGAATGGCTGAAGATTTCGTCAAAATATTGGATTGGCAAGAAAATATTTTCTGTTTGATGGTGAAATGGAACCGAATTTTTTTTATTCAAACAATGTACTTTAATAAATAAATATTTTCCATTTTGTTCAATGATCTTTTACAATTTTTCTTAATCGGAAAAAATTGATCCAACTACCATTTCAGGTTACATCGTTTCGCCTTAAAATACCGAAATTACTTTCTTGTCAACCCAATAAAATAATTTGAAAATTACAGTTTCTCCAGAAAAAATTCTGCTCCACTTCGCAGAAAGTTATTCTGATTGAAAGTCCGAGCAATTACGTGAATCACTCTGTTCGCGTTCCGCAGAGCATCGTTTGGCAGCCGCTGTAGCAGACAGACGGTAGATTACGGATCTCGTTAGCCTGTGCTCGTTGGAAGAAACGACGTATAAGAAACTCGCCGGGGGAGTCGCGAGAGTACGTGTATAGTCTTGGGAGTAGGCGTAGCATCGGCCACGGATTTCGGCCGATAACTCTTCGCGCGGTGGGTCTCGGCGACGAACGACGCCGTTCATCGCCGCCCAAGGACCCGGAGCTCTCGATCCTCTTCGCTCGGTTTCTTGCACCGCGCCTTTCTTCTTTCTTTATTCGATTCCCCGCCAAAACTTTTCTGCCGGTGATATATCGCGTTACGAATGGCGTGCCACGGGAACTATATTCCCGAGTAGCTGTTACCCCGTTAGCTTCTTCGCCGTGGCCCGCCCACGCGATTTATCTTTCCCGGCACCGAGTCTCTCTCTCTCTCTCTCTACTCACCCCCAACTCTTCTCTCTTACCCATCTTCCACCCTCTGTTTCTCCATCTTCGGCGGCTACTCTTCAGACGAGAAGCGTGGCGCCGCGAGGCTCGCGGCGATCTCTACACGTCGTTGCGTTCCGTGGTTTCCACGATCGCACCCCGAAGACGACGTCTCTTCCGGATATATTTTGGCGGGCGCGCGTACCAATCGGCCCCGGAAACCGTTCGCTCGATTTACGAGAGCCTGTTCGACCTGCTCTCACTTGTCGACCTGTCTACTACAATTTATGGTGGCTCACGTTAACCTTTCGGGGTCCAACGTGGTAACCTCTCCTCTATTGCTACCACACAGACTTGGACATTGTTCGAATAATCAATGGACTTCTATTCGTTATTCGACCACAGTTCTTCAATATTTACTCCTTCACTCGTCCAGTCCAGTCCACCCATCAGCAACACTGATGGGAACCAACATTCCGAGTTGCAAATCAACTGATCCTCGAGTGTATTCGATTTAGTCACAAGTCAACCCACCCTCGAGTGTATTCAGCTTAGAGGCAGGGTTTATAGATT
>CM052337.1:13657100-13683896 GCA_028455595.1 Lasioglossum vierecki
CCGGTGAAAACTGGCTCGTTACACGTATTCAGTCGGCCCGTCGCGTCGTGACGGAGGTATTTCACGTCGGGACGTCGTGCACCCGTAACGATGGAAACGTTCGCAAGAATGGCTGTGCATCGAGCCGTAAGTCGCGGAACAACGATTACAGTACGGCCAGCATTATTTCTTAGACGGCTGCAGGAGCAACACGAGCCGAACGCGAACGGCTGGCACCCTGGACGAGCGATAAAAATAGTTGGCTCGTATCCAGCCGCGTTTATTGCTCGAATTTTCTTCTTGCTGCGCGGCTGGACCGAACCGTCCCGGCCCTGCCGGCCACTCGTGCCTCCTGTTCGTGCTTCGATTGCCGGACGAGGCTGCGTGGACCACGCACGCCGCCGGCCAATTTGCCCGAAAACGTGGACGAAATTGAAAAAAAAGTCGTCCGAATCTAATTAATGTAACGGCAGAATAATTATTGTTGACGTCAGGCGTATGCAGTCGGTGCACCAAGTATTCTTACACCCTTCAAAAACGAATAACTTCTTCAAAATCGGACCCTTCTGCCAGAGTTATTTCAGAAAGTACAGATCACGTTCTTGAAATTGTTTATCTGTGCCTGTAATGAAAATGTAGGACATGTATTTTGTAAGTCGAAATAAGTTATATACATGTACAAAATTACATTGAAATCGAATGCCGTTAGAAGAAGCTCCGGGCAACGTAAGATGTAAGAATCTTTGAGTTTAGCATTTGCGATTCATTGAATTTATAATCAACTTCGAAATCAACAAAACTGATGACTCGAAGCATTCCCCACCCTTAAGTTTCCGGGACACCACATAATATTTCATGTTATGTAATCCGAGCGAAATCCCGGACGCCGAAGGTAAAAACTGATCGATTTGCCGTGCAATGACCCGCTATCGGTTAAGCGGGCGTGCACGGTTTTTTCGCGTACGCGAAAGCTGAAACGCAGAAACGTTGGAACGCACAATACGCTGCGACTAGAAAGCATAAAATGAACACCAACGGTCGCCCATTCGTCGGTCGCCCGGAATGCAGGAATAGTTGATAAAACATTCTATAATAAGCCGGAATTATTATTCGAAAGCCGGCTTTTCTGTGCGCGATCAATTTCATTCGCGTTTTTATAACACACCTCCTCTGTATATATAAAATATTTGACAAAAATACCATATATAAAACGTTTGACAAAAATACTATATATAAAATGTTTGACAAAAATACTATATATAAAATGTTTGACAAAAACAATATATCTAAAATGTTTGTCAAAAATAGTATATATAAAACGTTTGACTAAAATACTATATATAAAATGTTTGACAAAAGTACTATATATGAAATATTTGATTCGTTTTGGAATAAAAATATAGCATTTCATTTTTTAAAAACGAAGTTGACATTCAAATCTTCGAAACACCTGCAACTTACAAAAAAAAGTACACGAATTACATAAGGTACCCCTTCAAACCATAGAACTTATCTAGAAATAGATTTTTCATGCAATGAAAAATGCATACTTTGGAATTTATTGAGGGTGAACAAGTTGCATGTGAACCACCCTGTATATATATATATATATTTTTGTCAAACATTTTGCGCCATTCGTCGGGATTTTCGGCGCGTGAATAGCGACCATGGCCGGGGCGGAATTAAAGCGACGTGAGGCGTAAACATTTTATTTTCCATTACGGGTCCATTTCCTTTCTACCGGCCGTGCTCGGGCTGTCGATATAGCGCCGGCGAGCGCGTTGCAACTTTTTCTCTGTTTTCATTTCGAATGTTCCCCGGGTGTGGTGGGCATTGGGGGTGGGGGTCAAACAAAGCGCGATACGGTCGCGAATATATGGCGAGCATTTACGTAATCACGTCTGCGCGCAGTTTCTGCGGTTCCAGTTCCCGTTCTACATCGAATTTCGCCTCGGAGCCGAGTCTGTTACTCCTTGACGTCGCACCGTTTGACGCCGCTCCGTGGAAAGCGTTCCGCGCTGCCTCTTCGATTCATTCAATTAAACGACGATCGCGATCCGAATCGAACCGGCCTTGCCTTGTTCGCGAAAAGGCAATTAATCAGACGCTCGGGCTTCGTTGATTCCTCGGCCGGGAACCAACGCTCCGGCTCAATCCTTCGTCGATGGCTTCCAACTTGTAAACCATCGATCGAAACCGACGACTGAATCGATTCTGTTCCTCGACGATTCTCCGTGATTCAATGGATCGCGTCTCCGAACACACTCCTGGTCAAGATTAACTCATTACCTACCGGTTAATGAGTTTTGGCAATTAATTAGACGTAGAAAATAATTCGAAGTCTTTTTAAAACGAATTTAGTATTTATTAGGTTGTGTTATAAATTCCCGCATTTTTGTATTTCATTTTATTTCTTTGTATTTTATTTTTTCGAATTTAAATTTAGTATTTATCAGGTTGTCTTAGAATTTTGTCTTTTGTTAGGTCATATGCATTAGCAAGTCCTTTTTTGCTGTACGAACCTATCCGCTTCAATTTTGTCGAATCAATTAATTTCAATAAATTTTCCGGCTTTTCCAATGGAAGTTCCAGAAGACGAGTAATTAATTAAATTGACGAATAATCCAATAATTCCAGGGCGAATGGTCCTACTATAAATTTTACAAAAAACGAGTAAGAATTAAATTTTTATTTGATGAAAAATTAACAATTTATTCTTGAAAAGGTTATTGGTATTGCAGCGCGATAGAGAATTTCGATTGACGTGAATACG
The DNA here is from genome assembly GCA_028455595.1 of Lasioglossum vierecki. NCBI lineage: Eukaryota > Metazoa > Arthropoda > Insecta > Hymenoptera > Halictidae > Lasioglossum > Lasioglossum vierecki. The sequence continues at coordinate 13,659,853 of CM052337.1, forward strand.
TACACGTGGAACGCAGTTATTTCATTTAATAGGGCATTTTAAAACGAGGCACGGTGACCCACAACCCAAGAATATATTTCAAATTACGTGTCCAAATTACCATAAATTTAAAGATTTAAGTCTCCCAGTTACAACAACGCCATAGGATATCTATTGCGATAGGAAGGCTGCGTCCAATCGCTACGATTTTTTATCAGCCAGATTCGGAAAAACGTGGCAGTTTTGTAGCAGACTCGCGCACGGGACACCGGTCTCTGGATGGGTGTTTCCGTTCCCGTTCCGTTACCATCGCGCGTCACGTCCTTCGCGTTTTCTCTCTCGGCGAGCCGGCCAGCTCTCGCTCGGTGAGTGGAAACGAATTTCCAGCGGGCTGCGGCGCGGCGTAATTCGTTCGGCTGCTTATATTTGTGGAATTTACTGTCACTCCGGCCATGCGGACCGGCCAGTTCACGAAGGGGCTTGTTTGCGACGTCGAGTGCTCGCCACGATAGTTGAAGAGCTCCATTGTATTCCCGGTTCCACCGTTCACCGTGCCTCTATCCGCTTTCCGGCGTTTTCGAGGCGCGCCCGCCCGCGCGCACACACGTATACACACACGCTTATGCACGCGATGGGTATACAGAAACAAGGTTCCATCGCGGAACCCACACCAACGAAAGCCGCCTTGCGGTCTCATCCTTCCATCGGCGACACCGAGCGACGTTCTGCTCGGCAACGTTCTGCGCCGTATTGCTCCGCTCTGTTCCACTCTGCCTTTCACGTGCTGCATCCCGTTCTCCTCGATTGCGTCCAGCAAGAAATTCGGGTCACCGATGCAACCGTTCGCTTCCCATTGACGTCGCGTCGAGGACCCCAGAAGCGTTCTTCGTTCTGCTCAAGGTGTTCGGCTGCGCTGACTAAGATTTTATGCTAGGGACACCCTCGTTGCATTGAATTGTAGTTTGGCTACGACGTTGGACCTGTCTTCGCCATTTTAATTGCCGTCAGTACCCGGGTACCTTCCATTCCGTCCCTGCCAGAAAACGCTTAAGGGGGCGGGGTAACCTCTGCTTCTATTATATTATTTCAGTGTAACCGACCCCTAAGCTGGAATCTGAGGGTCGTTTCTGGGTTTTTGCTCGATTTTTTCCCCTACTTTGGACGCTCATATTATTAGATATGAATATAATCTTGTTAAATCATGAGCGGGCTGAAGTTCGTTGAACCTTCCTCTTTAGAATAAGTCTTCACGCATCTCAAAACGTTCGCGTAATACAAGGTGTTTGGCTGGACTGGGTAAGATTTCATGGTAGGGACACCCTCATTGCACACTGGGCCCGGTTCATGGCCTCTTGTAGTTTGGCTACGGCGTTGGGCCTGTCTTCGCCATTTTAATTGCCGTCCGTACTCGGGTACCTTCCATTCTTTCCCTGCCAGAAAACGTTTAAGGGGGCGGGGTAACCTCTGCTTCTATTATATTATTTCAGTCTAACCAACCCCTAAGCTGGAATCTGAAGGTGGTTTCGGGTTTTTTTCGATTTTTTACCCTATTTTGGACTCTTTTACCACACTATTGGATATAAACATAATATTAATTATAAGTCTTCACGCATCTCAAAACGTTCGTGTAACACAAGGTGTCCGCGAGAGGAGAGTCCTACGAAAGAGACCGGACCACGCGGAACTTACGGACTGAATTACTGCGCGATGGACAAATGGGGTCATCCTTTCGACGATTCATTGAAGTCCCAGGGACTTCAGGAAGTTGCGAAATGTACCCGCTTTATCGTCCGGCTTAATGATCCCGTGGGACACGCGATTTTTCTACGGATTTAGCGGATTGCCCCGCGACGCATGGGCATTCAATTTTGCGGAGGGAAATATATTATTCTCGATGGCCTGTGCACACACACATTTTAATTTCAGGCTGCTCTTTACTTTACCGTGCTACTCCGTACAATTTCATTTTTCGAATGTCTCGATTCGTTTTCCTCAAAGTATAGCTTTTTTTCTTGCTGGGAATTAATACAGAGAATTATACAATCGAAGATAAAAGAAATACTGAATATTAGTTTAACCCTTTAGTGTCTCAAGTTACTCAAAATCCTTGCCGTTATTTGTTGTTGTCTCTTTTTTTAATTATGTATTTTATTTAGTTTAAATTTTCAGAATAAACGTTTTTGTTTGTTTTTAATTGCTGACGGTACTTACAAGTACCTTTTTCTTAAAACACCCGAAAATAACAACAACTACAAAAATGTAGAATGGGTTTTAGTGTTTCTTTTGACAATAATATATAATAAATTAATTGGCTTGCCACTAAAGTGTTGAGACAATCAAATTTAAAGAATTAATTAAAAGATGATTTATTTTGAATTCCTGATGTGATTTGACGAAACTCAATCAAGTTTTGGAACGTTCCATACACGTGTTATCATTAATATTTTCCGTTAACGAAGCTGCGGAGAACATTTTAGTAAAGGAAAATGTCTCCTTCCTCAAGTAAAAAATTTCAAGGACATATTTGAAAAGTCACGTCGATTGTCTTCGAGGCAAAGACGGTCAGTGTTTGTAAAGAAGTCTTGCTCAAAATTTTACTTAAACTTTTAACCTGCAAGGGGAGGTTAAGATTCGACACGAAAACTTAATTCCAGCTAGAAATAGTCAATTTACTTCTCGCAGGAATTCCAATACACAGCACGGTCAATTTTCTTACTTGTCTCGCAACAAATTTGACGGTTCGTCGACGTAGCAGCTTTAATTTCGAACAAAGTCGCGGGGAAGCGAGTTCGAGGAGTTTTCGAGCGGGCAACGTTGCCGGTGACGAGCTCAAAGCGGCGTGAAATTCGATCAGCAGCCGCGGCCATCTAGAATTCTTATCCCGCTAGAGATTTATGTTCCGTCGGACGAGAACGGAAAACACTTTCCGGGCCGTCGCCGCGACTTTTCTCTAGCTTCGAAACGATCGTGCCGCACGATGGGATATGGCCTCCCCCACCCGCACCCCCCTGGCCCCGAAAGCTGCCGAGATCGCGCGAGCCGAAGAACGCCGGGGGTGGGAAATCTAAATTGAATTCTTCCGTTTCATTTGACGATAAACCGGTGCGAACGGCGCATCGTGTTAAACGAACGCCAACCACCGCGTCGGGGGTGGTCGGCTGGAAATGGGTGCAACCCACTTCGTGATTCACCCTGTAACTCGCTGCAACCCGTGTTATGGATCGCATAACGTCGTGGGATCTGTTTTTTACTGCAAACTCCTGATACGGTTTTCTTCTTCTCCTGGATGAGGTATTTCGAAAATACGTGTATAACAGTGGCTCGCAAAGGTATTTCAACACCCTCTAAATCAGAAGAACTTTTTTAAAATTGGTAAGAACCACTTAGCAGTTTTTTTTAGGAATTAATTACCAAATGATTTGCTAGTTATATTGGTTTACTCAATGACGAATTAAATTACATGATAAATTAAATATCAATGTTGTCCAGTGTATTAAAATGAAAATAAATAATACTGTACAACATGTTCCGATGATAGAGTACAATTAACTATAAATTCGACATTCTTATCTTATTCTAGATCTGATTTATAGGTTTCTGCAGAATTTTATGGTATTGGGTGTGAAAATGTGTGCTTCTATGAATAACGGTTTAAATTTCATTATTGGTGAATATGTTTACTCGTCAAATTGATATTTACCTACATACATTATAACAAGTATGTACATTTATTGAATTTGCTATAATCAATTTCATAATATGTATATAAAATTCCAGTAGGAACTCTCGTCGCAGTATGAAAGCTTTTCGAATTAATTGTTTCAAAGAGGCGAATATATTGATAACGGAGTTTACGGCACTTTGATTATGCCGTGGCAGTAAATCGATTAATTAATATCGAAATAGAAAATTCTGAACTGATTAAAAAATCCACAGTCTTCAGAAAGAAATCAATAAAAAATTTGTAGTAGCTTCTCAAAAGTCTTAGGTTACATGTATGTCCCTTCTGAACCCTCGTACACTCCATAAAAATAGCTGCATAGAAGAGACTAGGATAACAATTCACCCATTTTTATTTTACCTGTTAAATTAACACATTATGGTTCATTTGTTGCGTCACATTTTAAAGAAATACATCTCACGACGTAGACATAAAAGTACGAATAATTTTACAGTATGAGAAAATATTGAGCGAGTGAATTTTCATCCTGAAGAACGTGTGAGGGTTAACCATTTGCTGCATCATTTTTTAAATTGATATGAAAAAATTGGAAGAAGGTCAGTTTTTGTGTTTTATTTAAGGAGAAAATATTTTTAAAAAATTAAAACAACATTATCAGAAAAATAAACATAAATAAACATAGTAAGAAAACACATTCTGCGCGATGCCACCAATGTGGATCTTAGGATGACTTAGGTTAAATAGAGTTATTAGAAATGCAATCAGATCAGGTATCATTGACTGATAAACGCGATTCGGTGCTGCAGAGAGCGTTGGTCCGTTTTACTAGGAGTACGTGACGAATTCCAAACCACCTGGAGAGTCTCTAGATAGAATCCTATCCATCCTCTGACCAGATCCTGACGACCGGCTAATGTGCACGTCCATGTGCCCCAAGTTGCTCGAGTCCCTGTCAGTTTCTTGGACATGTCCGCCAGTATCTTTCGCCCGTCTAATCGGCAATCAGCACCGAATCAAATCCTCTGTCCCGAAGTCGGTGGTAGGAGACTCCCCGATCGAGGAACAGCAATTACACTTGTCTCGATGGAGAGGGATTAGCATGGATATTAACGTGACCGTTACATACATCACGCGGGTGTCACGCGTGCATTGTATCAGTCAGTCTTGGATAATTATTAGGAGAGGTCGATCAACATCACCCGCCGTCGAGGCATCGATCAGTGTTATCAAGGTAACTCTATTGCCAACAGAACTGTTATCGGATGATTATCGATACTACTATTGGCCCGTCGATCGACCCAGGTATTACCAGACGACGTTGCGTGCGGCTAATTATCGTTTCGCAGCCAATTACCGCGGGCATTGATTCTGGATATTGTATGTACACTTCGCTTGTGGGTTTTACCTAAACTCGACTTGGACGGAGTTATAGAATTTTCATGGGGGTCTCTGTTCCCAACTCGATTCCACCAACATTTCGAATATATACTATACACATATATATAGCCGTCGTATCAATTAGTTATCCATTGTTCTCAATCCCATTCACTGCTTATCAGAGAGGAAATTAAATGCTGCAGTGCTTTCGGTAATGTCTGGTTACCCCCATAACCCTCGATTATTATAATTTTAAGTTCTTGGTGTGTGTATTAATTGTTTACTTGCTGTCCTTCGATTCTAATGGGCTCGACAGTTTAGTTCTTCAGCCCCTTCAATATTTTAATTGTGTAAATCACACTTGTATGAATCATTCGTGGATTTATTTCAATCTATAAATGTAAACGACTGGTGACCAATCATTTATGTTGGGTGTTCGATGGTACAGATAGGAAAATATTAAAATTTTTTTATACTTCATTTTCGACTTACAGTTTAGAACCACCCCTTACTTATTAAAACATTTTTCTTATCCTTCTTTCACTTTATAACCATATTCTTTCTATTCGTGTTTCAGGTAAGTTCGTTGTCCGCCTGATCACAAGATGGCAGGAAATAAGGGAAAATGGCCTCTACATGTAAGAATGCTTTAAATTGATTCTCACTATATGCAGTCAGACTTTATTTATCGAAACCAGACACAGATTAATACTTTAATCGCGAAACCATATTATATTATAATAATAATAACATGTGGGTATCCAAAAATATATATTTGTTGAATAATTATATATACACAGGGTGTCCCAAAAATGTTGTGCTTGAAAGAGGTAATTTCAAGTGACATTTTTCTTTGCAAAAATATTCTCTGCGACTTCGTTTACGAATTATTAACGAAAAACACTGATTTGTTGGCGTTTTTCATTAATAATGCCTGAACAAATCCACGGAGAATATTTTCGATCGAAAAAGTAGCTTCAAATATCCTGAGGGAACGATCTACTTTGAGTACAACATTTTTGGAATGCCCCTGGAAATGTTGATCTCGCACAAAGATCTAGTTGTAATTATTGGTACACGTAACGAGTCAGGCATGGATCGGGGATTTTCTTGGCAGAATCTCGTGGAGGACAAATATCCAGGAATCTTTCCCTTTGTTCCCTGAACACGCGCCAGACCGTATAGCGCACGAAACACGCAGATCCTTTGAGCGGAATGTTTAAGAGGATAGAGGGGTTGGCAGGGGGAGGCGGGGCGGTTGGGAGTTATACGTCGGATCTCGGACGGAATCTAAAATCAAGCGGGAGGGTGTCTTCTAGTTACTATTCCGGAGATTCTCCCGGATATCCATCCGGACCGGAGTATAAACCGTTTTTCGGGATTATTCGAAAGTTTCGCAAATTAAAGCGGAAACCCTGTGCTGTTCTCTCTCTCTCTCTCTTTCTCTTTGTCTCTTTGTCTTTTTCTCTCCCTCACTCGGTTTTCTTATCGCAACGAATCGTCGACTGTCGGCAAGAAATAAAAGTAGAGTGAGGAACGAAGAAAAACGTGGCCGTTCTGTAGCTTGTCTCGTTCGCCAACCGCTTCCTTCCGGATCGATTTCCAGGACGCAATCATTTGTTTTCTCTTCCTCCTCCCATTAACGGGGCTTTAAGGGGTGAATGGGAAGAACGATAAACGTTAACGGCACAGAAATCAATGCAGTTCAGCCCTATTCACCGGCTAACGAAACGGAATGAGGCGTATCAACCGAAGTAAATTGCAACACGCTAACGGCTCTCTACGTATCTGCTTCGGGAAGATATTTTTATTGTTGTAACCCCGATTAAACGTAATCGATCACATTAATTAAGCGTTTCGTATGTTGTAATATTTATTAACTCGATTTAATATCTATAATATCAATACAATATCTATATATAATATCAATATACCATTAATATAAAATCTATAATAACAATAAAATATCTTCATATAACATCATATAACATCAAATAACTTCATATAACAATATAATATTAATAAAATATCGATATACAATATCAATATAACATTAATATAAAATCAATAACAACAATAAAATATCTTCATATAATATCTATACAGTTAGGAGCATGATTGGTCACGCACACTTTAAAATAGAATAATTTTTCAATAAAAATATGCGTTCCTGTAGTAAAAGGTTTATTTTTAAATTATTGCTTTCAAGAATTTATCTTCATTAAGTATTAATACTTCTAATATAAGTAAAATACGTTTTGTGAAATATGTTTCAAACAGACCTCATTAACAATTTCTAGAACTCCGTCGAACTCTGGTTATAAAAATTCTCATGTTTGATATGGAAAATATTTTCTTCATTAAAATGGAAACTATATTTGACACGGGACATATTTTCATTAGCATGGAAAGTATACTCCGCGTGAAAATATTTTCATTAACATGAAAAATTCGTCCCTTTTTTTATATGAAAAACGATGTTAATATACAAGCGGATATGTTTAGTTTGTCAAGGCACGAAATGAGAATATTTTTCAACGGGTTGACAATTTTTACCGTCATCTTTATTGTCTGAAGTATTCCAAAATGTTTTAATATACTTTGTCGTGCTACCTGATTCTTCTCATAATTTGCACGTAGCGGTGGACAGTGCATTATTTTGCATTTAATAAAAGTACTAGTGTATATCTTTTATTTTTCAAATATTATGAAAATAGACTATCTGGTACACTGTTTTCAGTTAAAATTTGAATTTTGTTGTAAAGTTTCAATTGACGTCTTACTCAAATAATATTTACATCTACTTGTAGCTGAGGCCTCAGAATATATAAAATAATTATTTAATCTTTTAGTTATTGGTTTTACTATAAAAATGCAACTGTCCAGATTTAGGCAGTACTTTTAGTTTGTCCACACTTAGGGTATTTCAACTTACTTGTTCACTGACCGTGTTTGCATGTAGTTTACTTGACTATATATCCATCTACATGACCATTTCATTCATTAACTGACTGTACGTGAATGTAAACGTTAACCGATTCGCGTTCTCTGCGAACTGTCTATTAGAAAAAAATCACTCTTCAGGATTGCATCGAGGGTAGAGTTTTCCCAAAGCCGTGACAAAGTCCATTGGCTCGCCGAATGCAGGGCAGGGCGGGATATTGATGTTTAAAAATTCGAGTGTAGGATCGTGCAGTATGCAGAGGGTGGGAAGCGGAAATATTGGAAATGAACGCGGTATTGGCATGCCTGGTTGGTTAAATGACAAATTTTTCTTGACCGTGCTGCAGCTGGTAAAGCCGTAAAACTATTACAAATTAAATGAATAGCGACTTTGTAATAATAAAGAGTGGAGATAAAATATACGTAAAATTTCATGGAAGAAAGAATTTAAATATTATTCAAAATATTCAATGCAGCTCGGACAAAGTAATATTTTGTATGTAATTCGAAAATTCGACGAATAAAATAATTTCGTACGAATTATATATGATGGGTGAAATGAAATATTAACTTAAAACGTTTTTTTGACGAAGGAAATATGGATTGGTATTTTGTGGCACGAGACAAAGTTTGATAAAGTCAATTTATTTTTAGCTCCGGTACGAATATTCATCTGAAAGTCGATGCAGCTACGTGGAAATGTTTCAAAATCTGTTCTTTTCACTGCCGCGTAAATGTAATATTATTTTAAAGACTGTAAAATGATTGATTCCAATTTTTTTTAATCAATTATTAGAAGTTCTGCATTCCTACCTACTATGTCACCACATTCCTGCCAAGGGAGCTTTTTCTTCTCTTCTCACCACGATACACTTTTAATATTGTAATTTTGTAAGTTGTTATTTAGTACAATAAAGACTAATTGCTATAACATTTTCTGTATCTTTTTTTACCCACCCTGTACGATAATCCAGATTGATATCTTCACAAGTAATGAATAAAGAAAAATCTTTTAAATTCAACACACACTAAGTTTTAGAAAATGTGCTTGATCTTCCGTTGACTTGTACTACTGAAATTCCGAATGCCTCCTTCGACATTATGTTCTCCTAATACAAAGTTCAATTTTCAACATATTCGAAAATTTTCGTTGAGTTGTACTACTGAAACCGAAAAATTGGAGAAATTCTCGAAAAATTTCGAAAAGTAGTACAAGTCAACGATAAGTCAGACGCCGGAAAATTTTCGACCGTCTGACTTGTCGTTGAGTTGTACTACTGAATTTCGAAAATTTTCGACCGTCTGACTTGTCGTTGAGTTGTACTACTGAATTTCGAAAATTTTCGACCGTCTGACTTATGGTTGACTTGTACTACTTTTGGAATTTTCGAAACTTTTCTCCAATTTTTCGTTTTCAGTAGTACAACTCAACGACAAGTCAGGCGGTGAAAATTTTCTAGCGTCTGACTTGTCGTTGAGTTGTACTACTGAAAACGAAAAATTGGAGAAAAGTTTCGAAAATTCCGAAAAGTAGTACAAGTCAACCATAAGTCAGACGGTCGAAAATTTTCGAAATTCAGTAGTACAACTCAACGACAAGTCAGACGGTCGAAAATTTTCGAAATTCAGTAGTACAACTCAACGACAAGTCAGACGGTCGAAAATTTTCCGGCGTCTGACTTATCGTTGACTTGTACTACTTTTCGAAATTTTTCGAGAATTTCTCCAATTTTTCGTTTTCAGTAGTACAACTCAACGACAAGTCAGACGCTAGAAAATTTTCACCGCCTGACTTGTCGTTGAGTTGTACTACTGAAAACGAAAAATTGGAGAAAAGTTTCGAAAATTCCGAAAAGTAGTACTAGTCAACCATAAGTCAGACGGACGAAAATTGAATTTTGTATTAGGGGAACATGATATTGAAGGAGGTATCCGGAACTTCAGTAGTACAAGTCAACGATACGTGGCGCGTTAGAGGAAAATTGGTGGTTCAATAAATGTATACGCAGATACGTTTATGTATTACATTGTCTTTATTTATCCATAGCAGATTAATACATCAAATATTTATATTTTACTTATAAATATTTATAAGAAGAATGTAGACGGGCTCAGGGAGATTCGACGCATCGTCAGACTTCTACTGTAATACTGCGGACTTCGGTCACTGGCGTGATATGCCATCTAAAAATTTTCGGTTCAAATTTGCATTATAATCACCTAACTTGTCGTCCGCAATAAAAAAAAAAGAAATCAGAGTCTCATCAGTGTTCACAGAGATATGATTCACGAAGCGCAATCGTTCGTAGGGGATCAGCAGGGGAGCGATGATCCGGTAGTATCGGCGCCTATATTTTCTTATTAACCACGATACAATAACCCTGTACCCTCGCAATAAACACCGGCGCACCGCGAGGGAGCCTGTCGTTCTCGTATCGCGACAGACAGGCTCGATCGTGCCGCGATAATGATCGGCATAGTCAGCGATACTCGCCCCATCGAAACAGAGGGCATCGTCCCATCCCCCCAGCCCTCTCGTAGACCTTTATCGGGCCCCGGAGAGTTGCGGCTCCCAGGAAATAATTTGCTCGGGAGGAGAACGAGAGACGGCCACCGATTATCCGGCACTCTTGCACGCCGCTTATAGATTTTCATAATCCCTCCACCCTCCCCTCCCCACCGGAGAAAGTGATGTGGCGTGGCTCCGGGGCTCTCTACCGGTTCGAGGCGTGACGAGAACGAAATGAGATCCTGAATTGTCGCCCGGAATCTCCGTCTCGCAGTTCACTTTTCAGAAGAATGAGAAATGCGAATGGTCGGGGGGCGGCGGCGGATATCTCGGAGATGCGAGCAGAAATGAGAAAGATTTACCGGCGATAATTGTTCATCTTCGACGTGGCACGGTCTCGCGGAATCCAAAAGGTTTCGCTGAATATACTCGGATGAATCGAACACGGAATCATCGAGGATTTTTTTATTATGGAATTGATCGAACGAAGGGTGTACGCGATCACGTTGTTTGGCTCTTCGTGGTTGGAGTGTGGTGTATTCTGAAGACTGGATTTTTTTCTGTCAGTTCTAGAATCTGCATGGAGGTTTATTTCTACGGGGATTGTGCACGAGTGTACATTATTAAATGTTGCTTTTGAAACTGGTATAAGTCAGCTTATTTATTAATTTTTAACCGTAACTTTTTAACTCTATTAAAAGGGTTAAAACATTTTCTTTTATATCTGTATCTGACTGAAACTACCATTAACTCATTTTTTTTACAAAAATGAACTAGTAAAATTTTTTACTAGTTTTATTAAATACTGACTATTACAGCTATTAAAAATTAATAGCTGTTAAGCTCGCCTACCTAATTTATTAAAAATTTGGAATCGAATGGGATTGACTACAATATTAACATATGCGTCGATTGTCGTGTCGAGTGTGATTTAACATTTTCAAATCTTCAATTCAAATATGCATTTTGGTCACCGGTTAAGTGACCTATCATCCACAATTTAAAAATCAGAGTCCTGCTAGTCGTCACAGAGATTTGATTCTAATTTATTAAAAGCCTGGAATCGACTGGGATTTATTGTAATATTAATGTATAGCACTCTCATGTCGAGTGTGATTTGACAATTTTAAATCTTCAATTCAAATGTGCAGTATTTTTGACAGAATTGATTTTTCTTTATTTAGATAAGCAATGTGAATGTATTCAGATATATTTCGTTATCTAAATACTAGACATGAAAATTGTTTCATGTTAGTAGCAATCAAGTAAATGTATTTTCAAGTGCATTTCATATTTTTATGATTGCATAAAATATTAGACTGATTTTATGAAGTCGTCACAGTAGTCAACTCATTAAGCACTTCAATATCCACTGGCTGTGAGTACACATAGAGATACCAGCGACGAAAAGCAGATAATACCGTGCTACCGCACAATGGTCGATTTCATGAATCTAGATGGACAAAAAGGTAAACATCGAATATTTACGATCAGCTTCACAGGTCATCTCTAGGCAGGTAAACACTGGTGTGGTAATAATGCAATTTAATATTTGTATACTCCACCCCTCCTGTGGTACAATTCAAAGTCAATGTCGCTCAAATATAACGCCAAAAACTGTATAAACGATTCTATATTGCAAATCTATTTTTTCGAAATTATTTCATTAAATGATTCGAATGCCTGCCGAATATTGTTAAACAATTGTAATCTTGTTGAATTTTGTAGTACCGTTAGAGAAGCGTAACAAGGTTCGAGCCAAGTAGAAATAACTAGCATTGGTCAGACACCGAAGACTAACGTGTGAACTGTGATAGCATGTCACAAAACTTCAGAATAATGGATTAAAGTGTAAAATAAAATATTTGTATAAGTGATGTCAGTCTCTAGAAAGTGTATCCTGATATTATTAACGTTCTAGTTAATAAAATAATGTAAATCGCTGGTGTTTATTATTAACATAACTGATAATATTTGTGTTTGCTTACTGTAATCACTGAATCCCACAGAATGAAACAATAACATCCCATACTGAGGTATAAATTTTTTTTGAAGGCTGTCATTTAGAACATTTATTAAACAAACAATGACAATCTCGATTGTTAAACAATCGTTTATTTATACACATATTCAATGTTTAACGCTTAATAATACTGTATTAACATTTATATTTAAAAAATCTCAGAATACTGCAGATATGTATTTTGCAATTGCACTATTTATATCGTTTTCTGTTTTAATAATATAAATTTCTTAAAAACAGTACGAAATGAATAAAATTATTTAAATATCCCTGATATTCTTCAACAATAACTTTTTATGGTTAAAAGTAAAAATTTAATTGATAATTTTAATAACTGTTACAAATAATTTAAAAACGTTTAGCCCTAAACATACCTAAAATTCGACATACGAAAAGTTCGTAAACACCAAAAGTTTAATAATTATTTTTTGGCAGCCCTACTTTTTGTTTAATGTTAAACATCGAGATTTTTATACTGCGAGGTTCATGATGCTTACAACTGGGATCCGTCGGTGTTGAGATAGAGCACGCGAGTATTTTTAGCAGTCGTAAAATTAACATTAAAAATTAGAGACTGAAAATTTATTTATGATTGCACACGTTTTAAGCACACGCGTGTTTCAGTGTGGTCAATCGCGCGGCTCGTCGAGGTTACGAGAATTTTTTACTGTTTGCCTGCAAGAATATTTTGTTCACGCTTCGTGTTGTCTCTTTTCTCTCATTGTGAATTCGTGTAAGAGTCCCCTGACATGTTTCCAACATTGATGCAACGTTGCAGATTACAGTCGCTTGTTGAGTCCGCGCACGAATGCAAAACAAGCTATCTGTCAGGTTGCAATTGTTTGCACGTTTCGAGAAAAATACCAATACTCTCAACAGGTGCAGTTGTAAACAAGTCTTAATTCTTGATTTTCGCAAATTATCTAATAGCTTGCAGATCTTTATGCCTTTATCGGAAAATTGAGCAGATGGATTCTGAAAGTAGTTGAAAAATTTTCAAAATTCAAGATGCCGAGATATGGACCAATTATTTTGAAAGTCGTACAAGTCCATTTTTGTTGTTGTCTCAAGAAAACTAAAGGTTATAATACTAATATATAATAATAATAACACCATTTTCATAATTAGTGTTACGTTCTAGGTATAATTTACGCTATTTTGTATCAATCAAGAGATTTAAATCTATCTCTTAAATTTTAGAGATTTAAGATCGGTACACCTTGTACAATGGAAATTTATGTGTTGAAATTCGAATAGATTCAACTACTGTCGTGAAACGATCATTGGCGCTCGCCGTGCGTCGTTGATATCAATAACGAACACACTTCACCATATAATTTTAAGTAGTATAGACCCGCCACGTTCAGACGCGATTTTATAAGTTGCCGCGACCGCTTAAAAAATTTAAAGTTCGGAGCGCAGTTTGAAGCCGGCGCTCGGTCGGTGACTTAAGAATTCCGCGGAAACTTTCTCTACCGTTACATCGACGAGTTATTACAGGAGAATAATTGCGCGCTTAATTAAGGGGTAATCTGTGTGCTAGGACACATCGACGCGCGGCCGGTAGTCTCCGTGCGAGGCCCAGCATCACGTTTCGATCCGAAACGCGTCCGGACGAAAGAAGGGAGTCAAGTATTTACGGAAGCAGTCGAACGAATCAGAAGTAGATTAAGTTCGGTCACGTACGGACACTCTTGTCTTCGAGAGTCCTTAAACGCTGTCGAGTATCAAACGTCCAACAGTTTGGCTTGCTTCGACGAGAAGCGAACTCTTGGTGCAATCTGTTTATCGATTAACGGCTCATGCACGTTCAAGACGCTTTTTTTCGCGATTACTATGAGACTACATTTAGGAAATTTCTTTTTGGAAAATGTCATTGAAAGAATGTCGTTGTAAGAATGATATAAGTGTGCATGGCACATGACTGAGTGTGAGTGTGCATATACAGGGTGTCCCAAAATTCGTGTACTTCCCGGAAACGGGAGGTTCCTTGGGTCATTTGAAGCAACATTTTCTTTTACAAAAATGACGCCAGCGGCTTTGTTTAGGAGTTATTAACAAAAAACACGGACCAATCAGAGCGCGGCTACAGCGGATTGAGTTTGACTCAGCGACAGGTGACCGCTTATCGTGGCAGCGCCATTGGCCGAGCCAAAATCAATCCGCTGTAGCCGCGCTCTGATTGGTCCGTGTTTTTTGTTAATAACTCCTAAACAAAGCCGCTGGCGTCATTTTTGTAAAAGAAAATGTTGCTTCAAATGACCCAAGGAACCTCCCGTTTCCGGGAAGTACACGAATTTTGGGACACCCTGTATGTTTAAGTGTTATATATGCTTTTATTGATTTGCATTTCGCGTTAATGTTTTGTTAAATGAATGTTTTACGTTATGCTTTTGTTAAAATAAAAACAACAGTCCTCTGCGAGCGATCGACGAAACATCACGTTATCCTTACGAATTCCGTGTCGACTCCTTACAATTGTACGGAATTGATACTCGACAAGACGTGATGTTTTGTCGATCGCTCGCAGAGCACTGTCGTTTGTATTTTAACAAAATCACAACGCAAAACATTCATCTAAGAAAACATTAACGCGACCTGCAAATCAATAAAAGCATATATAACATGTAAATCAATAAAAACATATAAAACATGTAAATCAATAAAAACATATATAACACTTAAACATAAATGTACACTCACACTCAGTATATCACACGCACACTTGTATCATTCTCACAACAGCTTACATTTAAAAACCCAATTCCTAGCATTGACAACATAAGGTTTACCCCTACGTATAAAATTTATAAAGTATGATATTCGACGAACAAAATTGTATTTCACAATTTGTCTGCTTTGAATGCAGTTTCGCGTACGGAATAAAAGACAGAATGCTTTTAGAGAGGCGATGTTGAAGCTATCGAAACGTTTCCTGTCCATCCGAATCGCCGGTAATAGATCCGGAGGCACACGGTCAGATGCTGGACAACCGTTGGTCCGTCGATTGCACTTAATTGCGATGGACTTGCGCGTATATACGCGGCGTCGGATTCCAGTCGAGTCGATAATGCTCGCGAAGGGATACCGGATCTGAGTCAGTCGACTGGCTAGAGCTACTCGATGGCCAAGTCGTAAGAGACCGCCATGCCGAGGATTCCCGGTTACCGATATCGCGAGCATTCTCAACAGGGCTGCCGCTCGATACCCTAATCGAGTGAACGAGCAGCCGAGGAGATGCTCGTTGATTGACGTACGGCGGAGGACCCGCAAGACCCCCCGTCCGTTTATTCTCCGATTGGTCGCCCCAGGACGAGAAGATGGCGCGAACGCTGTTAGCTAGCGACGACCACCACCACCACGAAAATTTCCAGACGCCAGCGGCGTTGGAAACGAATAAAGAAACTTTTCTGCAGTTGCACGCGAAATTTAATTTCGTTCGTCGTTTATCCGCGATAACTTGAATGCTCCCCCGAGTTCGGATTAGTTCTCCCCGCGGCGAATATTTTTATTGCGGCCATTACGGTGTTAAGATCCTAACGGATCCGCGGAGCTTAATTAAAGAACCGAAGCGGAGGTACACCACGTCTGCTCGCATATAAGTTGCAGGATAACTTTAGTTTCTATGTAATTATGGTCTCGCGAATATTTCATTCGTGTCTTTCGCGCTTCAAGGTTTTCCAGGGTCGTCCGAAGATATTAGGCGCCCGTGGGCTACTAAAGATACTACACCCCTCTTCGTAAGAAAAACAATATATAAAAAAACCCTTTTAAAACCATGCTTATATTAGAATGCGTTGAAAAGGAGAAAATAATATTTAAATAAAAGCGTGGAGCGCCAAACTATATTAACGTAATTTTCGTGGGGCGCTCTACGTTTTTAAAAATATTATTCTCTCCATTGTGGTGTGTTCTAATATAAGTGTGGTTATTGAAAAGATTTCTTCATATATTTCTTTATTTTATACTTTTTAAACAACACCGATGGCCTTGATAACTCAAAAAAAATCACCTTCGGAGAAAAATATTTTTGTGCCCCACAATTGGAGATATGTAGGTGTCCTGTTTTAGACGGAACACCCTGTATACAAGGTTTCTCAGAACAATATGGTCATAATGTCAGGAATGGATTCGGTACGTTGAAATGTGTTTGCCTTAATAAATGAAGAGGAATATCGAATTTGCATAAGGATTCACATCGAAGGATTCACCCAGAACTTTATCTAAGAGAAGTTGAAATCCTTGATTGAAAGTTCAAACGGGAAGTGACGATTTCCACTTTACTCTAACGACTCGAAAAAATCAATGTCGAAATGAACGAATCCGACCTCTGCTCACACAATTTCCGCGGTTTCATCAGAAAAGTCTCGCGAACAGTTCGCCAAATCTCCGCGGATAGGATTTACAATTACCAGGATTCATCTGGAAATATTTTTTAAACTTCTTTGCCGAGGATAATTTTCAACCTGTACGCGCGCGCGCGCACGTTCAAAGCTTTGTAACTCGCGTAATTTGCAAAAGCCGGCTCTCTTTCCCATATGTTTTCCGGAAGAATTCCGGAGAATTAGTACCGGGGAAAAAGTAATTAATTTTTAGATACCGTCGAAAGTAAATAGCCGCTAGTTAGCGAACTCCTAGAATAAACCGGGAAGATTACGGTAAAAATGTGTTGAGAGTTTGATGAATAGAAACTATTCGCCTGCCGTGGACAGGTTCCGCCGCGCGGATCCAGGATATTTCTCTATCCTCCATTAAACAGGATGCGCTGCGGTTCGTTTAATAATGTCTCATTGTCTTTGTACGGAACGTCTGCCTGCGGATAATAAACCGTTCTCTTTCTTCCGCCAGTTTTCTTTTCGCCTTACCCGTCGTTTTCCACTTTCGGCTCCTCGAGTCAAACTCAAACCACCGTTCCGGATCCTTCTGCTATTATTAGCAGCCCCGACTAACCCCCATTCACCCCTCTTCTCCCTCCTTCTCTCTCTCTGTCGTTCCCACCCTCGAAAAGTAATTCGACTGGCTGGCGTATTTCAATAATACGGAGAAAATCATCGTAATTTCGCAGTCGCGACGTCGCGCTCATGAATCGCAATTATCTCTTCTCTCTTTCCCTAATTGTTTTGTTGAACTCTCGTTAGCCCCGGTTTTCACTCTCTCGAGAGGAAGTATAAGCGATTTCGCGAATCAGAACTTCTTCCGTCGAGCCACGCGATGCGGTTACTTCGAATCCCTTATTAACGACGGAGACGGAGATACGAGTCTTTCAACGTTCCCTCGAATAACAAAGCTTCCTCTGTCTCTCCTTGCCTCGTCTTGCCTCGCCGCCCCATCGTTTTTTGCCTCTCGTCAGGAGACGAAAGCCTCCGTCTCCCAGGACAATCTATCGATTGCTCCCGGCTGAGATTACCGAGGAGTTTATTTTAATTGCTCCTACTTCTCCGCAATAAATATCCATCGCCTTCGCCGAACGGAGACCGCTTCGATCTGAGTCACGTGTTCGATTAATTAACACTAGGTTCACGGGTTAAAATGACGTGTTTTAAAATATTCTTAATTTGCGATTATTAAGATTGTACATCAACAAACTTCCATATACATCAAAATTTTGGAAAACTTTTTTGTCGACATTAAATAAAGATTACTTTGATTTTTTACATGTTGGAATGCATTTTTTAAATTTTTAAATGTAAATACCCAGGATTATATGATAATACCATATCGATTCTTCCATTATTAAATTTTTCTTTTCGTGAATTTCTTTTCTTTATTATGAGACGAGTAGTCTTGTTCTTTTTTTCGTTATTATAAACACTTATGTAAAAAGGCTTCAGTCCGTCTATAATAAATAATAATAATAATTAACTCGAAGAAGAAGAGCGTCACCCAGATATGGGTGACAGGGCGACCAACGTGTTAATAATTCCGGAATAAATCCGCGGAGAAGAATTTTAAGTAAAACAGTTTTAGGACTCCCCGTATACTAAGGCAGTGGTTTTGAGAGACGTCCGTCGTACGAGGGTAAATATATTGAAACTTGAAGTGCAATCGATTGTTATCCAGAATCTGACCGGTGCCTCCGGATCTATTACGAGCGAATCGGACGGATAGGAAACGTTCGGTCGCCCGATCAATCTATTTTTAATCCACCGATGCACGCCGGGCTGCTCCGGTTTCCTTGATACTCTGCTCGCTGACGAGCGACTCCGCCGTTCCGGATCAACCAACAGGAAGAAATTCCTCGGTGATTTCCCCCTGAATCGTATCGATTCCGCGCGCGCGTTCCTTAAACGTCATAACGGGATCCTTATTTAGTGAAAACGCGAACGTACATTCTTTTGCCGAACCCGAGTGCCGGAGGAATCTCGGCGGAATTCGTGATTCCGATGAAATCCTTTCATCTTACCGCCAATTCAAATGTCTTCGTGGCGAAGAAAAACTGTGGGATTCACGTTCGTAAACTTTCGCAAACGATAAGTACGGAAAGGTGGGAGGGTGGACCAATCATTTTGACCACCTTTAATATTTTTGTTTGTTATAATAATACTGTATAACTATCTTCCATCTTCTATATAAATAAAAATTAAATGCTGTTCGTTGGTAAGTGCATCACTTGAGAACCGCTGGACCAATTTGGCTAATTTAAAAAAAAAATGTCCGTGAAAGTCTACATAAAATTTTTAGGGAAAGAAACATTGGAAAAGTTTCCCGGAAAAATGAACGTGTTTTTTGATGGGATTCTTTACAAACAAATTTATTGAAATTTGGACAGGACGACGTCCAATATTTCCGATAAAATTATCTGAGATCTTTGTAGTCTTTTTAGACTTTAATTTAATTTAAATAAAAATTATTTAGATGTTTAGATCTCGATAAAGTGACTTTCATAGTAGAAGTCTTATTTTGATGCTATAATAGTTTCGAAAGAGTATGGAAGGGAACGCAAAGCAAGAGCCACAGGAATGGCGTCAAACGACGAAGCATCAGCTGATCTGGAGATGGGTTCGCGGTCGTGGACCAAGTGGCGAGACCAATTAACGGTTGTTAGAGTTGCAAATAAGTCGGGAGCGGGACGCACGAGCCTCGGTAATACAATACAACGGGTTCGGAGTTGCTCGCCGTTTGTTCGAGAGTAAACGGGCAACGGGTAGCGTAAGGTAAGGAGAGACGGTACCTTCTCCTCGGCCGGTAACTGACTGGGGCACGCGAAACATATTTCACTCTCTAATGGCCGACTTAGCATAATGTATGCCTCCAACAGAGCCTCTAGACCGGCTCGAACCCCTGCCCCTGGCATTACACCTCTCCGCCATTCTGGCTGGCACCCCTCCGTGTCCGCCACCTCTCGTTTCCTGTCAAAATAGGCATCTGTTACTGAGTTATCGTCTTGGCTCCTTTTATCGGTTTTCAGGAAACTAGTATCTCAAAGATTATTCCCTATCCGCCGGCTTCCACTGACCCCTATTTCCATTCTATTACGTTCCTTCCTGCCGATCTTCGTTTCACCCTGACGCATTCTTCAAGAATAATATGATATTCGTTACTGAAGAATATAATTCGATCTTTCATGAAGTCGATAATACAAATACTGATTAGAACATTCATAAATATACGAATCCGTTTTAGAAAACGAGTATCGCCTTCGTGTCATCTCTACTCCATTCGATTACGTTCCTTATTGCGAATCTTCATTTCACCCTGACGTGAATAGAAGTAATATTCTTCGAGAATATTATGATATTCGTTACTAAAGAATATAATTCGATAATGCATGAATTCGGTAATATAAATATCGATCAGAGCATAAACAAATATACAATTACATTTAAAATGAAAATAAATTTTTGAAAAATACCACGGTTTGGTAATTATGTAGAAAAGGTCTGCGTACTCCGATTTTGATGAAATTTTAATATGTTGTAAACTTCGACATTTTGAACAACTTTTTCCTGTTCCAATATAGGGGGGTCGCTTTTAATTTTCGAGATTAAACGGACTAAAAAGTATAAAATAATGTTTCCTACTTCCATAAAGATTCCTAACCCCGTACAGATAGTCCTAAAAATTTGTATTTTTGAATAGCTGTGAAAATACTTGTAAGATTTAAAATGAAAAACGTGGGGCGCATGCAATAGACGACCTCCTTTGTCAAGATTTAAATTAGGCTACTGTAAAAAGGGAGCTAAAGCAGCCTTGCGGCTTTCTTAAAGAAACCAACACGTTCCTCGAGTAATATGCAAGCTTTTTGGCAAAAAGTGTTCGGTCCGTCACGAACCATAAGCTCCGAAGAATACATATTTTAACACTGAAAGCTCTAGAATGATGCATTAAGAAACCCATCGGGGAACAGTTAACAAATTCCAAAAAATTTCATATACCTAAGTTATTTTGTTTAAGTTCTTAATGTAAATTGTTCTTATTTTTCATTTTTACCTGCCGCTTAAGTAAAAAAGGCGGTCGAAATTGTACCTAGTTTAGCAGTAATCGTTAATAATTAAAATAGATCTCAATATTTAACAAATGTTTATTGGTATACTACGGATCTTTATGCATTTATGGTTTCCGAAAATTTTCAGAAAAGAGTGGGATGTAAGATTCGACAGAATTTACTACAATTTTCATTTTTGGCAGATCTGCAAAGGCACCACTGGAAATAAGATTATATTTTATTCCACTGTCTTAAAATTCCTCTACAAAGAAAAAGAATTGCATGAACATCCGCAGTCTATTTACTAGTGTTCCAAAAGCATCTCTGAACTACATCCAATTTTTCACGGAAAGAATTAACTTCTATGAAGGTAGTGCAACTGAACTCTGGACGTCTGCACTATCGGCCGGAAATTGTGCACTCGCATCAATCAAACAATCAAATGGGTATTCTAGTGTGACAAGTTAGATGAGTCACACCAACAATTCCCTTCCGCAAGTGTTAAAATAGATGCTTCATGCAGCGTGACGTGATGTCTATCTTAGACGTTTTTATATGTACAATGCGAGTTTCAATTTTGATGTAGAAATAGTTCTTCGTGACAGGATATACGTTCATTATTCTCTCCGAAAAGTGTCACAAAAATCTGTCCGAGTGATTTATCGTTGAAACCGTGCCGTAACAATGTCACGTTTACGAACTATTATCCTCATTATTATTCTCAGGGCTAAATTACCAAGCCACGGAGCTCCGACAATTTCGCGATTCCAAATTCCGAAACACGCGCCGATCTTCCGACGCTATCCGGAAGCCGGTGGGCGTCGCAGTTAATTGCATGGGATCAATCAAAAGTGAACGGAAGATTTCAGTGGCCGAGCTCAGCTCGGTTTCCGGATATCTGTTAAAGTCGATCCGATCGATCAGGTTGGGATGTAGGTCGATGCAGTGGTAGGAGAGGAGAGGCGAGACGAAGAGGAGGATCATGGATCGGCGAGCCCCGGAATCCTCGGAATTGCCGTGCCATCGGGACCGATTAATTTGTCGAGCAGCCAAGAGAGTAGTCGTACGGCATTGCCGTCGGGATTTAAGCGGGCCGAGGCCGCGAAAGGGAAATACCGAAGTACCGGTTCGACCGGCCATCCTCCGGCGGGTCGTTCCGCGGGTATCCATCACCGATGGAATCGACTCTGCTTTGCCCCTTTCGACGGCAGCACGGGAACAGCCGACGCTCGTCAACTTAGAGGAACCAGCAAAATTAATTAACGACGATCTTTACCGGCCGATCCACCCGTGAATACTTCCTTTCCACGCAACAAAACGCTCGTCCAACCACCGACGTAAACCCCGCTCGCTATCCATTGTACCTTTTGTTCTCTATCCTCTCTAATTTCCGCGTCGGAATAAGCAGTAATTGCTACACAACAACGTGACAAAAGTGAACGTTTGGCTGTGCAACTGTACAAAGCAATGTTTCGGACTGATCATGTCATTCCTCTAACAATGGAATTGCTTCGAACAAACGGTAGGATAAGTGTACCTATTACTGCGGTACTTTTTTCATGAGATTGAAATATGTACGTGATAATAAATATTTTGTTGCGGATAAAGAAGCCCGCACTGATCATATGAGAAATCTATCCCGGTAAAATCAGATGGATGTTTCATTCATATGTTGTTGCTTATGATAATGAGTAATATATGATAACATTATTTTTTTATTTTCAATTAATTTTATTATTAAAAAATACTACGGGAGTGACCAACTGTGGGGTCCTTATGTCTGCTGTGACATACAAAGATTTTTGTGAAAGATTTTTGTTCATAGACCTTTCAAGGTCAATAAAAAATAATGACGCCACTTAACAGATTTTGTGGAATCCTACTATTTTTGTTTCAAGCATTTTTCCAAAAAATAAATAAATACGCAGTCCTTTTAAAAACTTTGTTTTGGAATATTGCACATTGTCATCCAATTCTGAGGTCTCAAAGTTTGAAATCTCCAGCTCGTCGAGAAGTTAGTTTAAATTCAATTTCAAGATTTGTACCGAACAAACGGATACACAGAAGAAAGCGAGCTAATAAAAATGTGGTAAAAAATGTGCGTGAAAATAAATATTTTTATAGCCTATATTTCCTATTTCCCACACTATATCACAACCGTAATGAAAAATTAATGATCATTTTTAATGTATGCAGAAGTAGCAGAGCCGATGCTCTTTTCAAGGCACTTTGTCCCATCTCGGTATCTCAATCCGTTCCCGAGATACAAACGTTCTCGCGAAAATGAATGGAGTGGGGGCTCCATTCATAAATAATTCCCTGGGAGTGCGAATGCACTAATAGTAATAGTAAAAACTGACCTGCGTCAACTTACGGCGCGTAGGGGTAGATCAGTAACGAGTGCGAGAGAGAGAAGGGGAAACAGAATACCTACTGTGCGAGAGAGAAGCAGATAGGCAAATGTCAAAAATTACCTTGGTCTTTGCACTACGATATCTCGGGAACTAAGCGTCGTATCATAACGGAACAAACCTCATTTTAAAGCGCAGGCTTCACGCTCTCTTTCAAGCTAAGATTCATTAAAATAGCGACGATAGTTTCAAAGTTACAATAATTTAAATAGTAACCAATTTAGATACGATTTCCCCGTGCGTTTCAAGCATTTCAATGGATTCAATTGAATAAATATCCTGTAGTTAATACTAGATTACATATTCCGGAGTATAAATATTGTTTATAACTGCTTTGATTCGATATTATTGTTCGAACGCAGTTATTAAAAATGTAACGTAGTGGAATAAAGTGTGACTGATAATTATGATAATTAAATTTGTTTAATAAAACACGCAGTAGAAAAATAAAACGAACCATTTATTTTTAAGTTTATTATTCTTATAATTGTTGACTGTGTATTTATGAAGTGCATGTATGTATGAAAATGTTAGCGAATTCGTTTACTTTGAAAATGGTTCATTGATTAATTACGATAGTACTCGTGAAAAATTAATAAATGTACTGAATAAATGTACTCATGTTCGAATTAATAATCCAGAATTTATACGATTTGAATAAACAGTGCCCTATTTATTGTATTACGCGCCTCCTC